>SJYV01054886.1:119285-287371 GCA_006410875.1 Neotragus pygmaeus
TTTGGAACCAGTCTGTTGTTCCATGTCCAGTTCTAACTGTTGCTTCCTGGCCTGCATACAGATTTCTCAAGAGGCAGGTCAGGTGGTCTGGTATTCCCATCTCTTTCAGAATTTTCCACAGTTTATTGTGATCCACACAGTCAAAGGCTTTGGCCTAGTCAATAAAGCAGAAATAGATGTTTTTCTGGAACTCTCTTGCTTTTTCCATGATCCAGTGGATGTTGGCAATTTGATCTCTGGTTCCTCTGCCTTTTCTAAAACCAGCTTGAGATTGCCCTAGGTACAGACATTACTCTCCTGACAGCCATCATAGTCAAACAGGTATCAAAATAGCCAGATAGGAATCAAAGAAGCCAGGGAAAAAGAGAAAAAAAGAAGACGTGTTCTGTGGTCATTGTCACTGACTCACTGGCTTATAACTCACTTCTTGGGGATTCCTAGAAGAGGAGGCCTCTTTGGGGAAGACACTGAAGTACTCTCACTACCAATATAGTCTGTATTTAGCTAGGATCCATTTAGCCATCATACCACTGTCTCTAAAACAAATACTGTTCAACATGTTTTTTCTCATCTAGACAGAAACATATACATTCACACAAATTCCATTGCAATTGCTCTTGTTATTTATGTAGTAGGACAACTTCCAACTGAAGGAGTGATGCATCTGAATAAGCATTTCCATGGTGTTACTTTTATGTTTGAATAAGAATTCTGGTTTTGTTCCCAGTCTCACCTCTGACTCATCATTGTGAAACCAAGAAATCAATTAGCCTCTCAGCACCTCAAAATCTCTCTTCTGTGAATGAGGATAATGGGTAACCTTCTCTTGCTTCACTGAATTGTTGTGAAGTGTAATTAGATAATGTTCGCACAGCCCTTTGAACTCTACTAATTAAATTGATGTGTAAATATGGTGCTTCTTTTTATCAGGATGCCTTGACTGAGCCATTTTATAAAGAAAGATGACTGTGATAGGAGGATTCATAGGGAAAAAATTACTTAAAAAAAAATTCTTGCGAACTAAATTCCGAGATTGTCAAATAACCATGTGAACTCCTGTGAAAATACCTGTTGGGGTTCTAGGATATGGCCTCCACTTACTCAGGGAGTGTTGGTTTTACCTTCATATAAAAGTAAACAGTTCCTAGGGTGTAGAATCATGTCCTGTTTATACTTTAAATAATGCTATTGTTTTTTTAAACGCTATATTTATCCAGTATATTTTGCTAAAACAGCATTGGTTGTTTATTTCATATTTGTCATATAAGGGATCACAAAATAACAGATTTGAAATAGCCTAATAAATGTATAACCTTTGAAATAGTGTGATTCTGTGTAAACCATCCATTGGTTAGTCTGCTTATCAATAAAAGAGATTTCAGCCACAACAGAGAAATCTTAGATGAATCAAAATCTTACTAAATTTTCTGATGAGAATGCTGCTGCTGCTGCTGCTGCCAAGTCGCTTCAGTCATGTTCGACTCTGTGCAACCCCATAGACGGCAGCCCACCAGGCTCCCCCGTCCCTGGAATTCTCCAGGCAAGAACACTGGAGTGGGGTGCCATTGCCTTCTCCAATGCATGAAAGTGAAAAGTGAAAGTGAAGTCGCTCAGTCGTGTCCTACTCCTAGCCGCCCTATGGACTGCAGCCCACCGGGCTCCTCTGTCCATGGGCTTTTCCAGGCAAGAGTTCTGGAGTGGGTTGCCATTGCCTTCTCCACTGATGAGAGTAGTTCACTCTAAAATAATTATCCCAATTATTTTTGAAATTTGCATTCATAAAGACCTTTTGTTTCTGTCAGAAATAACTTCATAGATGGATTAATTCTCTTGTGGTTAAAAAAAAAAATCATAAGCCTACCTCCATAAACCTATCTCAAGCTTTACTATATAATTTTATTTATGTTAGAATTTTTTTAATTAATTTATTTTTAAAGGTTACACCCCATTTATTGTTATTATAAAATATTGGTTATTTTCTCTGTGCTGTACAATATATCCCTGTAGCTTATTTTCTACATCACAGTGTGTATCTCTTACTCCCCTCTCCCTATATTGTCCCTTTCTCTTCCTTCTCCTCACTGGTAACCACTAGTTTGTTCTCTATGTTTATTTCTGCTTTCTTCTTGTTGTATTCACAAGTTTGTTGTATTTTTTAAATTTCACACATAAATGAGGTATCATACAGTATTTGTCTTACCCTTTTGAAGTATCTCACTTAGCATAATACCCTCCAAATCCATCCATATTACTACAAATGACAAAATTTCATTCTTTTTATATGGCTGAGTATTATTCCTGTGTATGTGTGTGTGTGTGTCTGAGTATATGTGTATATCACATCTTCTTTATCCATTCACCTGTTGATAGATACTCATGTTGCTTCTATATCTTGACAATTGTAAATTATTTTGGTATAAACATTGGGGTGTGTTTTTTTTTTTTTTCCCCAGATATATACCCAGGAGTGTAATTGCTGGTTCTATTTTTAATTTTTTTAAAGATTTCCATTCTGTTTCCCCAGTGGCTGTATCAATTACATTCCCACAAACAATGTACAAAATTCCCTTTTCTACACATCCTTGCCAACAATTTGTTATCTGTGTTCATTTTATGATAGCCATTCTGACAGGTGTGAAGTAATAGCTCATTGTAGTTTCGACTTGCATTTCGTTAATGTTTAGTGATGTTGAGCATCTTTTCACGTGCCTGTTGGCTACTATCTTCATGTCCCTTTGGAAAAATGTATATTCAGGTTTTCTGCCCACTTTTTAACTGTTTTTTTACTTTGAGTGGTATTAATATGAGCTCTTTAATGTATGTTGGATATTAACTCATCAGTCATATCATTTGCAAATATTTTCTTCCATTGAGTAGGTTGTTTTTTTGTTTTGTTTTGTTTTGTCAGTGATTTCCTTTACTGTGCAAAATATTTTGGGTTTCATTAGGTCCTTTTTGTTTATTTTTGCTTTTGTTCTCTTTGCTTTAGAAGACAAATCCAAAAAATATTACTACAATTTATGTCAGAGTGTTCTGCCTACATTTTCCTCTAGGAGGTTTATGGTTTTGGGTCTTAAATTTAGGCCTTTATAAGTTGTTGTTGTTCTTTTACTGAAGTCTTTAATTCATTTTGAGTTTATTGTATATATGGTGTTAAAGAATGGTCTGATTTCATTGTCTTATGTGTAGCTGTCCAGTTTTACCAGCACCATTTACTGAAGAGACTGTATTTTCTCCATTATATATTCTTGCCTCCTTTACCATAGATTAATAGACCATAAATCCATGGGTTTATTTCTGGGCTCTCTAATCTGTTCATTGATCTACATGTCTGTTTTTGTATCAATACCAGGCTGTTTTGATTACTGTAACTTTGTAGTATAGCCTGAAATGAGGTAGGGTGATTCTTCCAGCTCTGTTCTTTCTCAAGATTGCTTTTGCCCTGCAAGGTTAAGGCTAGAAATTTTTAATGATGATATTATAAGTGTGCAACAATGAAATTTCATGTTACGGAATATCCTAGAATATAGAGTTGATATGTTTTGTTAGGAATTTAAAGAACAGATATGAGAGTTTTGAAAACTGCTAAATATAAAGGAGAGAATTTGCAATAACAAATATTTATGTAAAATCTAACAGCTATTTTGTTGTACTTGTAATGTTTCTTATTACCAATTTACTTGAGGAATACATCTGCAGATAGGCCAGCAGAGCCTAAAAGTATTTTGAATTTTTAGAAACTTAAAATTCAGTTTCTGATTCACATCTTCTAAAATATATGTTCTTCTGCAAATCTTCCTTTGAATGATAAGAATATAATTACAGGAAAATTTCAGATTCATTAGGTCCTGATAGAGGATTTTGAAAAAGTATGAGGATGACTTAGTAAACTTCTGGGTATAACAATAGCCCAGATATGTATATTGTTGATATTTCCAGAAGAAGGCAAATAAATATTGATTTTTATGATCTAAAAGAAATCATAATAGTCAATTATGATTAACACTAAAGAAAGGACACTAAAGGAAACAAAATACAGATCTAAACTAAAACATATTGTCTCAGGAGGCACAAGGATAAAACAGAATTTGCGGTTGCTACTACAGGGAACTGGGGAATGAATATTCTATTTATGGATCTAAGATTCTGAATGATTCTATATCCTCAACCCATTGGTGTTTTTACCTAGAAGGACAAAAGTTTTAAGAACCAGTCCATTTTCTATTAGTTTTGGTCTGTCTTTAGCTTGTGCTTTAAGAGAATATTATGTATGAGTTGCCTGAAGAAGTGTTAAAATGCAGAGTCCTGGGCCATATCTGGCCTGCTGACTGAGGACACAGGCAGTCTAACAAGCTCCCCAGGTGAAACTCACTAAAACTTAAGAACATCTCTACAAAAGTGCTTTTCTCACTAGATAGAGGTTTAGATAGAAGTTCAGTCCTATTAATGCTGCCAATATTATAGAAGTGTTACCCACAAAATCTCTAGCATTTCTTTGAGATCTTCAATTTGCACTTGATTTAGACACAGTAAGTCTAAGTTAATATGCCAGTTAGTTGAGACCTCATTATGAATAGGAAATCCTCAGAGCTTTCAGGAAAGAGACTATCAAGAAATCACTTAATTTGTTGATGATTCCACTTTCAGCTTACATCTGTCTGTATCAAATTACCAGTGTGGGCTCACTGAGGAGCCAAGACTGCACTTCTGCTCTCAGCCAGGACATGTGGAATGTCTGAGTATTCTTAAACACCCACCACCTGAGTGGTTTGTTTACTCCAAGGGAGATGTTGAATTAAATAGCAAAGTTTAAGACTAATAAAGTAGTGCCTCGATCAAGCAAAAGGTTGCCTTCTAACATTATGAGAAAATTCTCCTTGTGAATATTCAAGGATAAAATGAGAGATTGGGCATTTGATTCCTTTTCCTCCTCCTCTTCTTCCTCATAGGGAGTGTCTAATTGTTTTATCTGAGTCTTATTCTTTGTTCTCATGTTCTTTTAAAAATGCTCAGTAAAGATCTGGATGTCTGTCAATGAGTCTATTATTCCATTCTAGTTTTTCTAGAATGTTTTAAATTATAAATTTTAAATTCTAAATGTTTCTAGTGTATTAAACTTTCTATTTCAGACTTAAAGTTATTGGCAGAAAGTTAGCAGAGAGCTCATTACATCTGCAGCAGGAGTTACTTATGAGAACTGTCTAAAGGTATTAAAGAATTTGTCTCTGAATTCTCCCGTGGATGGTTCCTTTCTTTGTAAGACAGAATCAGCATTCAATCTAAGCTCACAGGAGGGGATAGTTTCCAAAAGACCTTGTCTAGTATACACAACTTTTCTAAATTCTTCTGATTTCTTATGCAAATTGGGTTCTTTGAATCCTATCTTTCCATTTAACTCTTTCATAACAGAACACATGTGTACTATTTGATATACACTTGAGCGTACTGGATTATTGACTCCTAAAACTATTTCTAGTTCCTCTGCAAATTTTATCACTTGGCTTTTTGGCTCAGTATGAGACTAGGCCTTAAAACAATGCAATTTTCCCTGTTTCTGATGGTGAGAGGAGGGGTGGTTAATTTTATGAAGTAATTGCACTTTGGAGATTTTTCTAGCCAATTAGGAGGTAAAAGGAACAAGTCAGAGGAAGTGGAGAAACAAGTTGGGGGAAGATAAATAATAAGAGCTATTTGATTTGTACTAAGACTTGGAAGACTCTAAAAGAGATCATTTTTAGTTTTTCACTTTTTGTTTGCTTCGGTGAAGACATATTTTAAGGGAACAATTTTGGAATCTAAATGCCTCAGATACTCCCTCTGAAACATAAAAAAAAAAAAAAAATACAGAACATTGGATATTTGGGATGCCGTGCTAATGCTAAATCACTTCAGTCGTATCCAACTCTCTGTGGTCCAATGGGCTGTAAGCCTGCCAGGCTCCTCTCTCTATGGAATTCTCCAGACAAGAACACTGGAGTAGGTAGCCATTCCCTTCTTGAGAGGATATTCCTGACCTAGAGATCGAACCCAGGTCTCCTGCACTGAAGGCAGATCTTTTATCATTTTAGCCAAGGGAACAAGTGAGCTGAGGCAAAACTTATCCATAGGATTTTCCAAAATTCAAAAGACACTTTCCAAATCTTTCAGTCTTCAGGGTCAGTTTAAGTAATGAATTTATCTACCTTACCCACATCACCTCCCAGTGAACTCTTCCTTTATAGATATACAACAAAAGATGACAGCGATAGAGACAAATTGTGTTGTAAGTAATAGCACTAACTTCCACCAAAGATAAAAGTTATTTAACTGAACATATAATCAAAGGATTCCTAAAATGAGTTTCTTATTTAAAGAAGACAAAATAAACTCAGCATTTGGGGACTTTTAAAGAAAAGAAATCAGAGTTGGGACTCAATGCAAGACTTAACCTCATCATCCCAGTCACAGAGGCCGACAGCTCCCTGTACCAGGAAGAGGCTCAAAGGGCCAAAGAGGCAACCATGGTTCCAACTTGAGGTCCTGATTAGATTTTCACAGATCCCCAGTATTGTTGAACACTGGTTTCCCCCAGATGTCATCCAAACAATCCATCAGTAAAACAAATCTGAGTTTAGGTTAGAGAAACGTGAGAGAACACTACCTTGACAGTCCCTTAGAGGCAGTGGTGTGCTGGAGCTAACTCTTCTTAGCCTGAGAAGGATTCTGAACATCTCTTCCCAATTCCATGTTCAGTGATGTCAACTTGGTAACTTGAAGTCAGCCATGATGGGAATACTTATGCCACAGAAATCACCAAATTCCACAAATCAGAAATTGCACCCCCACCCCCCACACCAGCCCCAGTGAGCTACTTTACCTTAGTAACATCTTAGGGTGTAGAAGCAAAGTTGGAATATTTAGGATATGTTGAACTTTGTTTGGGGGGTTTTCCTGGTGGCGCAGATAGTAAAGAATCTGCCTGCAATGCAGGAGATGTGGGTTTGATCCTTGGGTGGGGAAGATCCCCTGGAGATGGAAATGGCAGCCCACTCCAGAATGCTTGCCTCAAGAATCCCATGGATAGAGGAGCCTGGTGGGCTACAGTCAATGGGGTTGCAAGATAAGCATGAAGTTTGTTTTAAGGCATGTCTCTTAATAAGATATTTTCAGTAGGATTAGGTAAAGATCATAATATAAAAGTTTAGGATTGAAGACACAACAAGGAGAGGATTTAAAGCAAGGATTTCCAAGAGTCTCAAAAATTTTGATACTATCTGTTGAGATATCAAACAGTTTGATATTAATTAAAATAAGTCTTTTGATGTGTTCCTGAGACAATAAAATTGCTTAAAACTTTTCTTTCTGAGCAAGAGTTTCCTAGAGTAATAAAGTTGCATTGATAAAGATAATGAAGTAATAAAGTTATGTTAATATATAGAGTAAGTTATGTGGATGTGGATGGTTTTGGTTCTCACATATAATACTTGAGTCTTCAAATTACATAAGAATTAAGGATAGGTTTCTATGGAACTATCACATCAAAAAGAAAAAGCTCATAGGAAATGTTCACTTGAAACTACTGTTCATTTTCAACTTTAACAAAAAAAACAAATAAAAATTTTTCTGACTTCACATTCTACTAGTATCTAAAGTTTTTTTTAGACTAATATCTAAAATCAGTCCATGGGGTGCAAAGAGTCAAACCTGACTGAGTGACTGAACTGAACTAGACTGAAAGTCTTTTCCAAATGTTTAAATAGTTTTTAATATGCCACTTTATCAAATGGTAATAATTTAATTTAAATACATTGCATTTGTTTATCTGGGGAACCAAATACCTCATGTCTAAGAAATTTCTTTTCAGTGTCTTTTAAGGTACAATTAATGAACAACTTTACTTCCACTCATTTGTCTCTACAAGACAACAATGTCAGTGAACAACTTATTTAACATATCTGAAGTAGGTATCCTATATGCCTATTTGTTATCATTTTAACTGTTAAGTACAATTTGTATTATTTCTTTCTTTTATTTAGCAGAATGACAGGGTCAGAAGTCTGCAAGGATTCAGAAATGAATTACTTGAGAGAAGAAAAAAAAATTATTTTAATTAGACAAAAGAGAATCTTTAAATCATAAAATTTGAAAGCATCATTAACTTTCCCAATTCAATCTCATCTTTACCCTATTGTGAACATTTGTAATAGGGAATAAGGACAATTTTTCTCTTTGTGGTTTATTATTCTTAAAATATTCTCTGTATTGAGCCAAAATCTATTCCCTTCCTTGTCCCTTCATTCCTCCTTCTGAAAATATATAAAGTAAATCAACTCCCTATACAGTTTAACACATTGAAGACACAATTATTGGGTTTTGATTATTTTTAGTTTTTAGATTTTTTTTTTCCCCCTGAGAAAGGCAACTTGAGTTTATTCAACCATTGCTCTGTTTCAGAGATGTTCAGTGTATGGACCGATACTGAGCCATGGCTGTTCCTTACCCTTTAGGAACTATAAGTTATAGATCCAAATCAACGTAAAGAGCTGTGGCAGAATATAAATCAGCATACTGGGACTTCCCTTGTGGTCCAGTGGTTAAGAATCTGCCTGCCAATACAGAGGACAAGCGTTCAGTCCCTGGTTAGGGAACTAAGATCCTACATGTCACGGGACAACTAGTTGCACCATATGCTGCAACTAGAGAAGCCCACGTGCTGCAACAGAGTGTCTGCACACTGCAAGAAGACCCAGCACTGCCAAAATTAAAAAAGAAATCAACATATTGCTATTTTCATTGAAAAATTCTTTCTATGAGAAAATAAAGCTAGGTGAATTTAAAAGCGTGTTTACTGATATAGTTGACTTACATTGTGGCATAAACTTTTTCTTCTTGTCACAACCTGATGGGTAAACAGTTGAATCAACTAGTTTGATAGCACTTGTTCCATATGACATGATTTCCAGATCCATTTTCATCATTCTTCTTGAGATCAGCCTCCAGAATACAACCAACATTTTCAGAGAGAGTCTGCTGAAAATATAGTGGAAAACATTACATCCTTGTATCTGGACATTATTTGTCTTGGAACAACCTAATAGTTTTTAGTGAGAGTGAGTTTTTAATCAAGTACAGCTAGCTGGCCAGAATTATATACAGAACCTCTTTCAAATTCTTATGGCTATTGATAGTCCACTATTCCAAATTAGCTATCTACTAGCTATTCTGTCCAATTTTGTGTCATTTGCTAATATGGATTATGCAGCTTTTGCTGTATTAAAAAACAACCAAACATCCCCCAAACTCACAATTTAAATAACACCCTTTAAAATAAATTTCTCATGAGTCTGGTTCAGCTGGTCAATTATGGTGACCTTAGCTCAAATATTCTGACCATGACTTGGCTTGTTCAAACATCTGCCTTTAGCTGGTGGTTGGCTAGATGACAGGTCTAGGATGGCTTCCCTGAAACGACTCAGCTCTCTTCCACAGGATTTGGATCTGCCAGCAGGGAGGCTTGTATTTGTTCTCATGGCTGTGACAGGGTTCCAAGAGAGAGAGGAAACACACAAGACCTCTATAAGAATCAGTCCCATCCCTGTCATAAAGTAGAGCAGAGAAGGGTGGAAAATGGACCTGGAGGGGGACAAGGATAAAATAACTAACTATTGTGATGCCAATGCATTCTTCCAAGTTCTCACAAAATTTGAAAATGGCACTGAAAGATACTTTTCATGGAAGACCTCAACAGACCTTCTTATAGATGCATTGATAAGCTGTTTCAGAATGTATTATTTAACCAGTCATGACTCTACCATTGAGAGCTTTTATTCAACCCATGTTTTTACATCATGTTTCACTGAATCCCATCATAAGGTTTCAGTGAAAAACTGTCAAACTTGCTGCTGCAGATAAGAAATCATCATAGTTTCCTGAACACAAATGATCACTGCATTATTTATGATACCAAAGTATTGAAAAGACGGCAGGAATGAATAACTTACTATGGTAATTTATATAATAAATTATTTCACATGGTTTTAAATTTTTAAATAATTGATGAAAAAGGAAAATTTTTACAATTTAATTTTAATTCAAAGATAAACAATGAGGCACAATACAAACAAAACTATATATATTTTTATAGGCTTTTATATCTAATGAAGAAACATTTTGAAATCCTAGAAACAAATACAGTAAAATACACTTACTATCTTTGGATGGCAAGATTATAGTGATTTTTGTTTTCAGTGTAACCTTTTAGATATTTTTTACACTTTCTGGAATGGACATATGTAACATCATCATCAGGAAAAAAAAAAAAGAATGCATTCAGTTGTTTTCCATTTTGTAATTTTCCTGAGAATTAAAATCAAGCTTACATTTCTCTCACTTTGGAAAACTGTGTATTTGACCACTGCCAGTTGATATTCATTGAGATACTGTATTGAAGGGTCCTAATTGAAGGGGAGATCTGGATCTTTCCAAAAATCATAGTAACTGGATTTTAATAACTACTTCATTGTCATTTTAATTTTAAAACTATTTCCTGCTGCCATAATCACTTATGGTTTCTTTTTCTATTGGCTGCCAAGAATATACAGGATTTTATTACTTTATTTGGAGCATTACTCAATATCTATGCTAGAACTGATAAAAAGGGAGAACTTCTCTGGGACAGGATAGGAAAGCAAGAGAAACATATCTCTCAAGCATTGATAACCATCTTGGTTGTATTGTTGGTGTGACTGAGGAACCTTGTCAGCTAGCTGCATCTATTTTGGCCCTGTCTTCTTAGCTTTTTAATTCTTACTATCACTAAAAATCTTATGTTACAAGATGACAGTTAAAGCATCTGGATATTCAGATGATAGAAGAAAGCCTCTGATGATACCACACAGGTTACCCTATTCTGGTTAAGGGATGTAGTGTAAAAATGAGTAAATCACATTCCAGACACAGTGTTCTCCAGAGGCATGCTGATGGAATAAAGATGGACACAAATTCTTTGATTCTCCTCCCATTGGGAAGTGGCATCTCTACCCCTCCTTTTCAATCTAAGTGGATTCTGTCACTGCCTGGGCCAGTAGAATATGACAGAAGCAACATTGTGCTAGTTTCCAGGTTCCATCCTCAAGCAATGGGTACCTTCTATTTCCTGCCACTTGGAACACTCACTCCTGGATTGGAATACTCACTCCTGGAAGCCATCTACGGGGCTGTGAGAAGTCCAAGCTGCATGGAGAGGCCACATATGTGTGCTCCAGTCAGCATCCCCAGACAAGCTCAACTGCAAGCCTGTGAATGCACTACCTCGGACAACCAGCGATGTCACAGGTTGAGATGCTTCAAACTGCAGCCACTAAATGACTCCATTTATATGAAAGACCCCCAGGAAGATCCATCTAGCTGAGCTCAGTCAACTCACACAACTGTGGAACATAATAATAAGTTGTTGGTTTAAGACACTAAGTTTAGGAATGATTTGTTAACTTATAGCAAAAAAAAAAAAAAAAAAAGGATCACTAGCTATTGTTAGCTGGTATTATTGCACCTGAAATAAAATTTGAAAAGAGTTATAAAAAATAGATGGTGACATCACTTTTCTGTAGAGCTATCTTTCAAATTCAAATGGAGAAACACTGAGTAGACTGTACAGTTTCTTACCATTCCAAGTTATATACAGACATGATGAATCAAAGAAGCCAAGAAAAAATCAAAGCAGGATAGTCTTTTATGTTTGGAAATGATAAGATACTACTTTGCACACAGCACTTTACAGTTTACCACAACCCTGAGAAAAATGGATATTACCATTTCACGTTTTGTCTTTTTTATCCTCCTTCCCTCCTTCGCTTCCTTGTCTCTGCCTCCATCTTCCTAGTTGTTTTCACTCCACTGCACTCACCCTCAACAGAAGCTTGTTTTATGTCCATAATCTCCCCATGCTATTTACAGTACATGAGATACAAAAGGAGGCTGCTCAAGCTGGGTTCATTTGAAGTCTGCTAAGCAGTCGAGCGACTCCACTTTCACTTTTCACTTTTCATGCATTGGAGAAGGAACTGGCAACCCACTTCAGTGTTCTTGCCTGGAGAATCCCAGGGACAGGGGAGCCTGGTGGGCTGCCGTCTATGGGGTCGCACAGAGTTGGACACGACTGAAGCGACTTAGCAGCAGCAGCAAGCAGTCTCTAAGGTGAAAGGGTAAGCCCTAGCAGGATTTCATCCAGCGATACCCTCATGTGCTATCTTTCCATGACAACAAAAATACAGGACGTATAAATCTTTGTTATGCTCAAGGACAAAGTTTAAGTATTTTCAGTGTTTTACAACTCTGTTTTGCTTCTAGGTATCCCGAAGTTGATCACATCTGATATGGTTAAGGAAGGGGCCGCTGTAATCGACGTTGGTATCAACTATGTCCATGACCCAATCACAGGAAAGATAAAACTCGTTGGAGATGTGGACTTTGAAGGTAATAACTGCATCTCTTTTGACAAGTGAAGAAAAACAGAGGTTCAACTTTGCATGTTTTGATAGTTGAAAGAGAGATTTTTCTATTTGATTGGGGCATTACTTTTTTACAATGTTTTTTAAGATTATTTATTTTGGCTGTACTGGATCTTTGTTGCTTCACAGACATTTCTCTAGTTGCAGTGAGCAGGGGCTACTCTTCATTGTGTTGCACAGGCTTCTCATTGCAATGGTTTCTCTTGTGGAGCACAGATTCTAGGCTTGCAGGCTTCAGTAGTTGCAGCTCACAGGCTGTAGAGCACTGGCTCAGTAGTTGTGGCACATGGGCTTAGTTGCTCCACAGCACGTGGGATCTTCCTGGACCAGGGTTTGAACCATGTCCCCTGCATTGGCAGGCAGATTCTTAACCACTAGAGCATGAGGGAAGCCCAGATTTGGGCATTATTATTAATTATTACATTAATCTTTCCTCTGATGGAAAAGAATTTAATGACGCTCACATATTTCCTTCCTCTGCCTGATTTCTTTCCTTCACTTCTTCCTTCCTACTTTCCTTCTTTCTTTGCTTCTGTCCGTCCTTCTATCCTTCCTTTCCTCCTCTTCCTTCTTGGGAGAAAAATATAATGACATCATTAACATTTAGTTTTAAGATTAAATTCCTTGTAGTGCAGTTTTCTTAGTAAGCATTGTTTTGACTGTTGGGAGTGTATTTCTGTCCTTCATCATCCATGCTTTATACTCAGCCATTCATTCACAGTGCCAGAAGCCATCTTGGGATTTGTTTGCTAGCCCTCACTATATTTCAGATCTAAATAGTTCCCTGGATAATTCAAGTCAATATCCCTCACTTGTGTTTTAAAGAGGATGAGAAAGAGGAGTTAGGCTAACATTACTATGGCCAATGAAGGAGAAAAAGCAGCCAATGTGTAGGAACAAAAGAAATTCTAACCCAGTGCCTTAGCTGTATAGATGGAGAAACTTAACCCCAAGATAAAAATAGTTTTAGATGCCTGACCCCTAATCCAATTTTACTTCCAGTATCTTTGTCAAATACTTACCTGCATTGGGCTTTTCAATATAATCAAGGAATCTTAGCTGTCTAATAATACATGCATATAATAGAGATATGTTCATATTAGAAATATTTTATATATTGGATTGGTCATTCTGGCCAAAAAAGCAGGATCATGCAAGAACTTTCTTAGGTTAAAAGTGTGTCATTACAGACAAATTGAAATGAAAAATCATGCTTTTTAAAAAAGTAATTCAAACTTCACATTTTCTCTTGGATTGGTCATTAGCTGATGGTTTGCCCAAATCCTATAGTGATATGTAATACAAATGACTATGCAGAGACTCAGAAGCATCCTTCTGAGTAAGGTATTGGCGCCTTGAATGTGAGATTCCGGGGTGCATCAGGGACCAGGTCCAAGAAGGGAAGCTAAGCCTGGTGCTAAAAAGAAAAGGGAAACCTGAAGACAAAAGCTCTGGAGACAGAATGATGAAGAGAGCAAAGTAGAGATGGCCCTTATCATCAGCTGCCCTCACAGGCTGTCATTCATGGAGCCCTGCCAACCTAGCAAGGTGGTTCCCCAAGTGAACATGTATATCTGTATGTATGTGTGTGTCCAAACTGTCCTCTTTAGGAAATGACCCCTTTTCTTTATTTAAGTTTTCTTTTTTTTTTTTAAATTTGACTTTGCAATACTCTATTGGCTTTGCCATACATTGACATGAATCCACCACAGGTGTACACAAGCTCCAATCACTAATGTCAGATAACTATAACATATTTGAATTTCTCAACTTGAAATTTCAAGTAAGCATAGATTTCATTTTAAAAGTTGACCTTATTATTTTTTTTGCAATCATTCTGCTTCTGGGTTACATTATACTTACTGTGTGTTTATTGCAAAATCACCACACACTTATTATGCATCCAGATGGCATTGACAGCACGTGACAACCAGCTCAGCGTAAGAAAGCAGGATATTAAACACAGCTCACAACCTTGACTGTACTTGGTGGGGCAAGCTGACCTAGCTGGCATTTGGCAGTGTTTTATAAGACCCTTCTCCTCTATGATATTTCATTCCATTCAGATTTTATGAAAACATTTTTTTAAAATGAGCATTGTGGGGTGGGTGCATACGCTGTCACATATAGATATACAATCCCTTGGTAGTATCTATTAAATTACAGTTATGTGTATCTAACTGTATAATGAAACACAAAAGGACATGACCATGAGAGACTAAGATATAAGGAAGAGCACTGGGCTGAGGGGCTGCAGAGGTGCTCAGAGACCTATTATTGCAACCCATTAGCTTAGCAACCTCTCTGTCCAGCAAATGTTGTTATCGGTTGATGGCAGTGATAGCAATTGTTCCTTCCAGCTCTAACACTTGGTGCATCTTGGACAGTCAGCTGAGTGTTGCCACGAGACTGTGTAAAAACACAGAAATTTTCAGAAAGTCAGGTTTTTCTGATCCTATCAAAAACACGCCTATGTGATCTCTAAAATTACTCTTGTCACCCTGCTGGTTCATGGAGCCGGAGCTCTAAGACTTGGACTAGGTAAAGAAGGCCTTACTGGTGAGGCCGTGACTCAGTCACCCAGAGGAGCACGCAGGTGATAGGTTTTGACATGCTGCTCTTCAGATTGTTCATCAGGACTTAACCTGAGGTGAGGGATGATCCCGAAGCCGAGAGGGAGGGACTTTCACGTGGGTTCTACTGCAGAACTTATAGGTAGCAGTCAGCTGTAAATTGCCACAGGGAAATTGTGGCTGATTTGTGAGTATCGATGAAAGTTTCATTATAACTATAGACAAGATAGATAAACCAGATACAAGTAAAATGCAGAGCTGAATTAAATGGTCCTTGCAGAAATCTTGGCTCACTAATAAAGGAAACAGGATGACCTACTTCAAGTAGATTACTTCAATGGGAATGAATTTTTAAAGCATAATTTCATCCATGACCCCCTTTAGGTATTACTGGAAATATGTAAATAATTGCAGATTATTTTACAAATTCAATGATTTATAGAACCAGGTGCCGTTTAGTCTATTTTCTAAGAAAATACACATGCCTATATGTATTCTGCATCATTGTTAGATGTTTTGACCTCATTTTTAAATCAGACTTCTCTCTAAGAAGACTGATATTTTATATCAAATACAACATGAAAGTTGCATCACACTTACTATAGTTCTTGACAAAAGAGAACATAAAAACACCCTAAATATTTCCTTTTGACTTTGAGGTCAGATTTTTCTTTGGGTTTAGATATATTTTCCTCTAAACTGCATCTTCCTTCGTCCGCTAGGGTTTCCTGCTCTTATTTCTGTGTTCTCATAGCCAGTGTTTGTGAAGTGCTTATAGGGTACTAAGTATTGTTCTCAGCCTTTTACATATGAATAATCCTATAAGCATGTATTGTTTAATTTTGATTCAGTCATTATGATAACCATATAAGGTAGGTATTATTATGCCAACTATACACTGGCACTAGCCATCTGCCTCCACAAGGATTAAATCATGAGCTGCTGCAGCTGCTGACCTTCAACATTCCCTGAAAGGAGTTCAGGGTGGAGATAGAAATGAGGCACTGTGTGATCTGGGAACAACTGGCAGAACAGGTCTTCAGATAGAGATTTTCAGAAGATTTTATGAGCCCAATTCTTGCATCTCCCCGTGGCTAGAAAAGCACTAAAACCCTTCATGGTGACATCTGCTCCTCGTGACTAGCAGTAATTTTCAGGAGACTAGCATCAACTTTCAACAAGCCTGATTACATGTACTTTCCCTTCACCAAAATCACTGACCTTTCCCCAGACTCTGTGGAGCAGTTTCTCAGAGCTTTCTGAAATAGCTCTTGGGCTACAGTCCTCATTTTGCCTTTAATAAAACTTGTTCCTTGTCCAGTTTTAACTGTTGCTTCTTATCCTGCAAACAGGCTTCTTAGGAGATAGGTAAGATGGTCTGGTATTCCTATCTCTTGAAGAATTTTCCAGTTTGTTGTGATGTACACAGTCAAATGTTTTAGCATAGTCACTGAAGCAGAAGTTCAGTTCAGTTCAGTCACTCAGTTGTGTCCAACTCTTTGCAAACCCATGAAGCGCAGCACACCAGGCCTCCCTGTTCATCACCATCTCCCGGAGTTCACTCAGACTCACGTCCATCGAGTCCGTGATGCCATCCACCCATCTCATCCTCGGTCGTCCACTTCTCCTCCTGCCCCCAATCCCTCCCAGCATCAGAGTCTTTTCCAATGAGTCAGCTCTTCTCATGAGGTGGACAAAGTACTGGAGTTTCAGCTTCAGCATCATTCCTTCCAAAGAAATCCCAGGGATGATCTCCTTCAGAATGGACTGGTTGGATCTCTTTGCAGTTCAAGGGACTCTCAAGAGTCTTCTCCAACACCACAGTTCAAAAGCATCAATTCTTNTACTTGTCTCTTTTTCAGGGAATTTTAACTTATAAAGGGACAGGGACCACATCTTACCTTGGAATGTCCTCTTCTATGCATGCAGTAGGTATTCAGAAAGTGCTTAATAATTTGTTACCAGTGTCATTAGCACCTACTGTGAAATATGAGGCTTTTGAGCTAATGTTTGTGAAAATGTGTTGTTTTTTTTTCCAGTAGCTATGTATGGATATGAGAGTTAGGTCATAAAGAAGGTTGAGCACCTAGGAACTGATGCTTTCTAACTGTAGTGCTGGAGAAGCCGCTTGAGAGTCCCTTGGACAGTAAGGAAATAGAACCAATCAATCCGAAAGAAAATCAACCCTGAATATTCACTGGAAGGACTGATGCTGAAGCTGAAACTCCAATACTTCGGCCACCTGATGCAAAGAGTCAGCTCACAGTCAGCTCACTGACTGCAAAGAGTCAGCTCACTCATCAAGGAAAGTACCTTGATGCTGGGAAAGATTGAGGGCAGGAGGAGAAGCGGGTGACAGAGGATGATATGGTTGGATGGCATCATGGACTCAATGACCATGAGTTTGAACAAACTCTGGGAGATAGTGAAGGACAGGGAAGCCTGGTGTGCTGCAGCTTATGGGATTGCAAAGAGCTGGACACAACTTGGCAACCTGATAAAGTTGCTAAGACAACAAATTAATAAAGAAGCATCTTTGGCATTGAAGTTTTACTTTTTGAGATTAAACTTCAAGGACCAGCAGTAATGCAACCTAATGCAAGGAGAACAGGGATTTGCCATTTACTGAGTCAGAGGGGTAAGTAAGGAGTATGTTCATGAAGGCCAATGCAGAAGTGAGTCAAGGAGACCCAGAGCAGAAACAGATATAGTACACCAGCTAGAGAGGGCAGTGAGATTTTCAGATTCCATCCCCCACCCAAAATCAGATTGACACCCTGGTTCCCAAGCATCTTAGGGCTTGCCATCAGTGACATATTACTACACATTGCAATGTTCCCATTAGGCTGTTTTCATCTTTGTGGACGATATGGTCTTCTTGACAAGCTACATGCATATATTGGGTGCCACCATGTGTAGGGCATGTAGCTACATGCTGAAGATGCAGCAATAAAGGAGCTGCATCTGCCAAGGAGCTCACAGCTTAAAGTGGGAGGGAAGAGGTCCAGAAAAATCAGGAAGTCACACATTCACATAAAAGATTAGAAGTCATTGCGTGTAGAAAGCTGCTTGTATCATGCTATTGGGTGAAGAGTATTTTGCAAAGCAACTTGAAGTAAATGTTTTTGTTTATGTGTATTTTTCTATAGGAAATCACATTACTGCATAGAATGTGTGTGTGTGTGTGTGTGTGTGTGTATCAAAATGTTAGTTCTATTTCAGGTGAGTTGATTTGGGGGGGGGTGTCTGATGAAAAAGAATTTCTGTAGTGTTTGATACATTTTTTAACAATAGTTGTGCCTTTAAAAGTAAAAATTTTGAGATAAATTCACATGCAGTTGTAATAAATAATACAGAGATCCTATATGTATTCTTTATCCAGTTTCATCCAGTGAAAACATCTTGCAAAGCTATAATACAGCATCACAGCTAGGATACTGGTATTGATGAAGTCAGGATGCAGAGCACGTCCATCACTGTGGGGATCCCTCCTGCTGTGAGTGATTTATTTTTGCAGATAAACAAATACAGTTCTCAGGGGAAAATATAATAAGTCACTGGTCCTAGAAAACAAGGATTTAATTAATTAAGATTAGATGCTTTTTTATTAGATACCTTCACACAATGATATAATGAATGAACTTTGTGAAAACTTCAAAGTAGAAGAATGATTGTCTTTTAAATCAATATAAGGATATTAAAAGAGAATTTTTAAGACGTAAAGTTCTTGAATGAATCAAACTTTTGCCACCGGTTTTACTAATAGTCCAAAAGAACTGATGATATTTCAAATGATTATCACTCAATATCATGAATACTCCTTTACTCCATGAATCAGACATTATAATGCTAAAAAGAAGAAGAAAATAAAAAACACTCACCTATTTCTTCCATAGAAGCAGAATATTGGTGGGGAAAAGGATTAAATGCTTTTTAATTTTTACATTCATTAAGTTGGAGTACTCCTACTAGCTATTGACTTCAGGGAGTCAAGATTCTGGGAGCTTTTATGGTGCCTGAACTTTTGTGGCTGCCCAGAATCTAGACACCTTTCCTTTTCTGGGAATACCAAAATGACTGGGAGCAGGACAGCTGTCTCCAGGGACAGAAGCCAAAGGACAACAGAGGCTGTCTCCACTTCTACGTATCTAGGGTGCGAGCACAAAGGTGACGCTCACAACTCTCCTCCCCCAGGGCTCCGGACCCTGAAGGACTGACTCACAGGCACAGATGCCTGCTTAGTTGTCAAAGAGACTGATTCAAAAGTCCGGTGTGAATGGTAAGTGACCAGTTGGGAGTCCCTGGAGAGGACGTTCTAGCCAACTGGCTCTGTCATCAGCTGGTGTCTGAGCTTTGCCTCCTTTGGTCCCTGCCCTTCCAAGGCTTCTGATCAATTTTGTGTCTCACTCAGACTTCCATTTAACTCACTTTCTGCTTAAGTAAGCCAAAGTTTCTTTTAGCTGTTTGCAAACAAGGAAAACTGAGAGGGATCAACATCTACTGTGTACAATCAGCTGTTATTGCTATGACCTCTTTGCGTGGCAGAACAATCTTATTGAATGGGGAGTATTCCACTGTGCAACTCTTTTTTCCCCTAAGATTTTAAATATTAGAACCTAAAAAAACAAAAAAATCACATGGCCTAATGGAGAAGGTGTCTGATTCTGGAGCAGAAGATTGAGGGTCTGAGTCCCTTTGTGGGTGGTTGTTTCTTGTTAGGCAAGAAACAGAATCTCTTTTTTTGAGGCTTCCTGGGTGGCACTAGTGGACTTGGTTTCCATCCCTGGGTCTGGAAGATCCCCTGGAGGAGAGAACGGTATTCCACTCCAGTATTCTTGCCTGGAGAATCCCATGAACAGAGCAGCCTGGCGGGCTGTAGTCCACGGGCTCACAAAGAGTCGAACACAGCTTAGCAGCTAAACAATAACAACAAAACTTCTAATCCACTCCATTTTTCTTCTGGTGGGTTTGCAAAGAGCTTAGTAAAGTGCCCATCATATAATGAGCAACACATACCTGTCAACTGTCAGATCAACGAGATAATTCATCTCTTCATTAACCCATCCACTGGATTTTAATTTCAATAATTATATTTTATCTCCAGAAGTTCCCTTTCATTCTTTTACCAGATCTGTTGGGTCATGATCGATAGTCACTTTTTGCTTGCTACCTTTATTCCATCTTTTATTTCTTCAAGCATGATAGTCTTTCATGGTATATCTGTACCTGATAAACGCAAAGCTTCTGCTGGCTCTCACTCTTGGTGGCCTGCTCCCACATGTGCTGGGATATTTGGTCATCTTTCTCTAGGAGTTTATATTCAGTTCAAGTTAACCTGTGGACATCCTGAAGGCCTCAATTGAAGGTGCTGATCCCGTAATAGATTTTTGTACATGTATTTGCCCTTGTATTTCTGAACACCAGAGACTGCTCTCAGGCTGGGAACACTTTCTTTCTTTCTCTTTTTGGCTTTATTTTTCCTGACATCATGGAGGCTACAAAAGGAGTCTAGATCCACATGAGAACAGAGCTGGACTGGAGCTAGTGAACTCCAGGGTAGACAAGTATTATCATTAATTAAGTTAATGTGACTCTATCCAGAGTCACAGCAAAGACAGACACACTCTCGCCAGCTATAGGCAAATATTTCTTTTTTTTTAGTCCAGCTTTTCCCCGACTATAGAGGTGCTTGTGGACTCAGGTTTATGTGCTGTGCTTAGTCGTTCAGTCATGTCAGACTCTTTGCGACCCCTGGGACTATAGTTCACCAGGTTCCTCTGTCCATGGGATTCTCCAGGCAAGAATATTAGAGTTGGTTGCTGTGCCATCCTCCAGGACATCTTCCCAATCCAGGGATCGAACCCATGTCTTTCGCGTTGCAAGCAGATTCTTTACTATCTTAGCCACCAGGGAAGCCTACATAGATGCTATAATTTAAAAGAATGTATACCATGTACAATAAGTACACAGGATAGATGAGGGAAACTCGGGTCCAGTTTGGCGCTTGTGCATGAGCCCCAGGTACACTTTGTCACAGTCTGTGATCACCAGTCCTCAAAGCTTCAGGCATAACTGGTCGTCTCGTTTTATGCAGGATGACTATGCCTTCATGATCCTCACCTCTCTGATTTCAGTGTGGTATTAATAGCTTGAAGTTTTGCCCTTTAGGAAATCCCTTACTTTCTTGTGGACTCAGTAACACACTGAGAAGTGTGTTGTGTATTGGTTGGTTTTGTGATTTATTTCACACATAGGTATTCCATAGCAGAACATTCCTGCAGTCCATCTAGTCCACCACCTGACTGGAAGAAGAAATCTGTACAAACCTCACAATGAGTGCAATTATAACCAACCTGAGAGAAAAAGGACCACACAAGAACTCTGAGCCCTCTTATTTCCTCCCCTTTCAAATGCCAGGTCCAGAAGAGTCCCGCCAGGCCCAAGAAGGGCGTCTCATAGGTGCTTTGAGAACGACATGCCTTTCAACCTTTTCTGTTGTCCTCTGTGGATCACAGCGCTGCTATTAATGTCACCTGTCACCAAGACACCAAAGTGGCCACTCTTCCCTCCACATCCATGAAAGGACCCTCTGCCTTTGCTGCTGCCGCCCAAGGACCACAGCACTGAGTTTACGGACAAGAAGGCCAAGGCCAAGTGTCACAGCACCATCCCACTCAGCCCAGCCAGTGCAGCTCTGTGATCAAGGCCACCGCTCCCAGGCTCTTGGCAGCTTTGTCCTCAACCTTTATGGAAATCATAGAAAGATCACTTTTTAAAAATGTTAGCAGTAAGGGCGATAGTCAAGACAATCACTGTCCTCTTGAGTCGCATTCGCCGAGTGTGCTGGGCACTCTGATTTCTCTATACCTGCTGTCTCACTCATCTGATGACAATCCTCTGGTCTCCAATTAGGATCTGCCAGTGAGGAGTGTGGGTGGCTCCTTCTGTTTTCAAATGAACATCGAAACCACATCACGGTTAAGAATGCTGGTTCTGAAGCCTCACTGCGCACGATTAAATTCCTGTTCTGTTCTGCTCTGTCATTTTGAGCAAACTACTTCATCCATCACACGGACTCAGTTTTCCAGTCTGTTAAATGCAGCCAGGCAGAGAAGATACCCCATAGGGCTGGCAAAAGAATCACCATAAAAATGTTTGGCTCCATACCTGGCATGCTGTAAGTGCCAAATGCATTTGAAGATTTTTAATGTTTTGCTATAATTATGTATATCTATGTAAAAGTTAATGAACACAGGATAGGTTTTGATTACCATGACTTTTTCAATGAATGAATACTGAAACTATAATTAGTGGACAATGTTGACACCAAAAGGTGTGGGGGTGTCACAGATTCAAGAAGATTATAAACTACCGGCTAAAGGAAATCCATTTCTACAACACAGGGCTGTTGTGAGAATTAAAATAGAACTATGGACCACAGGTCCAGAGGGGTTACACCCACCTAGGCCCTGAATAGGGATCAAGTCAAGTCCACCAGGACCTGCTGGGGGCAGGGTGTGGATCAAGAAGAGCTTGTGTGACAGAGATGTGTGGGACTTGTGCCAAATCTCTTCCCATCCCCTGATCAGGGGTTTGCCAGGCCAGCCCTGTGCACATGTTAGGGTTCTGGATCTGTTGGGAAAGGTGAAAACATTTAGGAAAATCACCATTTCCTAACCCAGGATCTCATAATGGATGACAGGAGAATGGCTTGCAGAAATCTCTTACAGTTTCTGAGCCTTTTTTTTTTTTTCTAAGATATATATTGAAATAACATATGAGAGAACAAATGAATTTCACAGCCTTGAAGATACAACAGGGAGACTGTGTTTATATCTCTATTGATACTCACATCTCTACCATGTCTATATTTATAGCTGGGCTTTTATCACCAATCTCATTTGTCTCATGCAATTAAGAGTCATCTTCTGCAGACTGGCGAGCAACATGGAATTCAGGGATGGCCCTGAAATACGAAAACCTGCAGCGATAATTGCCTGTGCTCTCTCCCTACACACTCTGCCTGGCTTTTCTCTTTCTTGGGACCTGGGGTCCTCATTTATACTCATTAAAATGTGTTAATGAGAACTTTGCAGAGAGAAAAATGAGGAAAGTAAGAAGGGGAAAGAGAAGGAAAGATACATCAAGGGAGTTTAAGTTCTCGTTAATAAGCAAGACAGAGCAAAGTTGTATTTCTTGGCCATGGGCACGCTGTTTGCTCCCTAAAGATGCTTATCAGTCCTTCACCAGTTTCTCTGAGTCCGTAATCACTCTGCAGTGGCATGAACAGGTTTTCAATTCAGTATAAAGCTTATTTTAAATACCTACTGAACACAAGGCAGGTATCTGGATGAGCTAGGAAATGATGTGTATAGCTCAAAACTGCCTCTTCTTTCTGCCCGCGCTTGAGCTCAAACAGTAAAAAAATCTGCCTACAATGTGGGAGACCTGGATTTGATCCCTGGGTCAGAAAGATCCCCTGGAGAAGGAGATGGCTGCCCACTCCAGTATTCTTGCCTGCAGTATTCCATAGACAGAGGGCCCTGGAGGCCTACAGTCCACAGGGTCCCAAAGAGTCAGACACGACTGAGCAACTAACCATCAGGTAAGTCAACCATAATCACCCTCCAAGGCTCCTCTGTTCAGCCTTCTCTGATACAAAATGTTGGGCATATGCTAGCTACTTAGTAAGTATTTGCTTGCTGTTAAGTCACTTCAGTCGTGTCCGACTCCGTGTGACCCCATAGATGGCAGCCCGCCAGGCTCCACCATCCCTGCGATTCTCCACACAAGAACACTGGAGTGGGTTGTCATGTCCTTCTCCAATGCACAAAAGTAAAAAGTGAAAGTGAAGTCACTCAGTCTTGCCTGACTCTTAGCGAACCCATGGACTGCAGCCCACCAGGCTCCCCCATCCATGGGATTTTCCAGGCAAGAGTACTGGAGTGGGATGCCATTGCCTTCTCCAAATACTTGCTTAGTGAATAAATAAATAAATCCACCTGGATGCACAATCAAGGCATGCCACCATGGCAGGGCTATGCCTCTTTCTTTAAAAGCAACTCAAACCAGCCAGACCATGACTATTAGTATGAAACCCAGTGCCTCCTTCCCTGGAAGCTCAGCTGGTAAAGAATCTGCCTGCAAGGCAAGAGACCTAGGTTTGATCCCTGGCTTGGGAAGATCCCCTGGAGAGGGGAATGGTAAGCCACTTCAGTACTCTGGCCTGGAAAATTCCATGAACTATATAGTCCATGGGGTCGCAAAGAGGCAGACGTGACTGAGTGACTTTCAACTTCACTTTCTGTGTTTCCTTTCTTTAAAGATGCCTATTTGGGAATTCCTCTTACCTCATTTGTGTTGGTCCTCGCTTGGTCCCCACCTCATTTTCCCACTCCAGCTCTGACACCTTACCACAGTTGCACCCCACTAGCACAGCTGCTGAAACACCTCAGTTGATATAAACTTGGCTGCATTTCACATCAGACCTTCAGGACCATATTTGAGGTGAGGGGTCAGCAGATGAAAAGGAACCTCCAGCACACACCACGTTTCAGTCTCCCTCAGCTCTGCCTTTTCACTTCACCCTGTTAGCCACTCAGTCATATCCGACTCTTTTTGATCCCATGGACTGTAGCCCACCAGGCTCCTGTGTCCATGGAGTACTCCAGGTAAGACTACTAGAGTGGGCATCCATTTCCTTCTCCAGGGGACCTTCCCAACCCAGGGACTGAACTTGGGTCTCTTGAATTGCAGGCAGACTCTTTACCATCTGAGCTACCAGGGAAGCCCCACTTCACCCTACCAGTTTCTAGAGAATGTATTGACACATACACAGCTGTGTGCTTCGGGGAAGATGACCCTGAAGGAAATGGAGGGTTGAAGGGAAATTAGAATGAAGGCAGAAAGTTAAGAAAATATCCGGCCATCCAAGTGAGAAGAAATGAATGTCTGACCTAAGGCGGTGATGAGAAAGAGAAGGAAAACATGAGACAGACATTCTGGGGGGCAAATGGCCTGGAAAAGGGATTGAGTGAGATTCAGGCGCAGTAAGCTGTGGTGAGCTGGTGATCTGTAAAGACCTGCTGGATCAGAGGAAACAGTCTTGACAGATAAGAGCTGCCAGAGAAGATGCTGTGGAGTCCGTGACAGGGGGACTAGTCCTCAGTGACAGAGTCTACACTGGCTCAGGAGTGAAGCGGATGGGATTTCAGGTGGGAGACGGTGAGTGGGGAAAACGAGAGCAGTGACTTTGAATATCACAGTGTCCTGAACCCTGAGGCTGATGGGTAGGGACTGACCACGCCTTTACCCTGGCTTCCGTAGTGAACAACAAGCCAGGCTAAGCTAATGGGAGTTTTCTACCTGGACAATTAGCCCCCAAAGGTCTAATTCACTAGAAAAGACCCTGACGCTGGGAAAGACTGACGGCAAAAGGAGAAGGGGGTGGCAGAGGATGAGATGGTTGGATGGCATCACCAACTCAATAGACATGAGTTTAGCAAACTCTGGGAGAGAGTGAAGAACAGGGAAGCCCAGTGTCCACAGTCTATGGGGCTGTAAAGAGCTGTACGTGACTTAGCGACTGAATATCAACAAAAAGATGGAGATGACTTATTCCACTGCATTACAACTATTAATAAGATTTCTTTCTCTAATGACCTAAATGGAAGGAAATCCACGAAAGAGGGAATATATGTATACATATAGTTGCTTCGCTTTGCTGTACAGCAGAAACCTACACAACACTGTAAAGCGACTATACTCCAATAAAGTTTTAAGAAGAGATTTCTTTCTTTCTAGCAAGAGTGTAAATGGTTTCTCAGGTAGCACTAGAGTTAAAAGAAAAAAAAAAAACACACCTGCCTGCCAATGAAGGAGACATAAGAGATGTGGGTTCAATCCCTGGGTCAGGAAGATCCCGTGCAGGAGGGCATAGCAACACACTCCTTCCTCTCTTCTTCCCTAAAAAATCCCATGGACAGAGCAGCCTGGTGGGCCACAGTCCATAGGATGGCAAAGTGTCAGCCATGACTGAAGTGACTTGGCACAGAGTGGAAATGCACTCTAACTTTTATTTTTCCTAATCCTGTTCCCTACACAGCCATTAGAGCGACCATGGGAAGCTTTCAGCTGCATGTAATTAAAACCCAGTGCTAACTAGTTTAAAAAAAAAAAAAAAAAAAAAAATTTACCCCAATTCCCAGGCTAATTTTCCTTCCACTGTGTGCTACAGTCTTCATCATCCTTATAGAGATTGCGGCAGAATTGTCCTCCGAGAAAAAAGGCTTGGTCTCCTAATTATACAACTGTCTTCTTGGCATTTCTGCTCTGTTACCTCTTCACACCATTTTTTAAAGATGTAACAGCAGATGATGTTACTTCACATCACAAACACACCACGCCTTTGAAAAGTGCTACTATCTTTTGTCTCTTTGGCTGTTTTTATAGTTTTCTTTCTTTTTGCATTCTGGGCTTTTCCAGGTAAGGAAAAAAAATAGTCTTAGAATTGTATAAAGGTTAAGGATGAACCAATACCACCCTATTGTTGTAGAGCTGAGAAAACTGCATAGTGAAAACCTATTTTCTACACTGAAGACACAGGGCTGGGCTAGATCCTGGATTCTGCAGAATTACTGAGAAGCAATGCACAACTAGTAGGTGCTTACATTCCGCAAGGAGCCAGACCTGTCTTGCTCAGCAGAGGTGCTGGAAGCTTCTTCTAACATCACCTCCAAGTTTACTGGAATGTATGTCTGTCACTGGATGCCCCTGATGGGACAGATGGAGAGGTCTGATGTTCACATGGCCAACAAAAATCAGTTATCAATGGAGTGAGTTTTTATATGATTTTAGAGAATCACACTTAAAAACTGCTTGGATATGAATATTTACGTAAGCCTCGACTTTTAAAACTCTGTTAACTAGAAATTTTTTGCTAGTAGACTTTTAAGGAAGAAGTAGAAAAATCACAAGAAAACTTGCTGAAGGGAGGGATTATCTCAAAAAAGTTTTTTTGAACAGTCTAGGCTCATCACATAAATAGTTACTCATATTTTTCTAGACTTTTACCATTTGAAGATATTTCACTCACAGACGCTTGAGTTCAGGTAAGCAGACACCTTTATTTTTATCCTTTTGTGACAGATGCTAAAGTTGAGGGATAGAGGGGTCGAGCCAATTTCCAAAGGTCAGACTAATAAATGGGGAAGTGTGAGTCAGAGAACACTCTGCCTCTGTTTCCACAAGGCAGCAAGAAAGAAGATGGAGTCTAAACTCACAGCTCCCCAGACTTTGGTCCAGTTACTTAATAATTTTAACCTGCTAATTGCCTTCCTCGTTTATCAAATGTGGACAACGTTTATCTGGAAGGCTTACTTTGGGATAATGTAAAACAATGCAAATTCGACACCCAACCTGTAGTATGTAGTCACTGTTAGTTCCTCTCTTGTTCCTCCTCTTGGAGCACATTGCAAATTCCGTATGTACTGCAGTGGAATTCCAGAGCCAGGATCAGTGCGCATATGTTCACACATTCATGATAAAAAGCATGAGGAGGCCCTCGGCCATCAGTGAAATATGTATTCACACTCACTATCTCCCTCTCCAGCCCGCCTCCACCCCAGGAGTATACCGCCTTTATTTCTTACCTGAGCACTTCCCCAAACCTGAAACCTGCTAGGCAGCCCATGCTCTGCCTTCTTCTTGGGTTTGACATCCTATTAGTCATTGAATCCTATTCACGTTACATCCTAATCATCTCTGCTCACTCTGCTTTCTCCCCTCCATCACCGAACTGTCTCCAGTGATCTAACACAATCCCATCTAATGCTGTAGGGATGGTGTGACTTTGCTCTCAGCCCACTCTATTCTACCCTCCAGGATGGTTCCCACTGTGAGTCTGTAAGGGACAGATCTGATTACAGAATCACCTGCACCAAGTTATCCAATCTCTGCAACTGCCTGAAGCGTCTACAGTCTCTAGTCTGGTACATAAGACCCACCATTGGCTGTTCTCCACCTCACCTCCTCCAGCTCCTGGTGGCATAAGGTGTTCTCTGACCCAAGGCCACATCACTGCAATCTCTGCCTCCAGTGCCATGTGGCCTATTCCTCTTCTGTAACTTCCATCTCTATGTCTCTTGTAAAGACATTTTTCACTGGATCCCATCTTTTTTCCGAAACTCCTCAGGCCATTGGGCTTCCCTTGTAGCTCAGACAGTAAAACGTCTGCCAGCAATGCGGGAGACCTGGGTTTGATTTCCGGGTCAGAAGTATCCCCTGGAGAAGGAAATGGCAACTGACTCCAGTACTCTTGCCTGGAAAATTCCATAGATGGAGGAGCCTGGTAGGCTACAGTCCATGAGATCACAAAGAGTTGGACATGACTGAGCATCTTCACTGGCACCACAGGCCATGTCTAACTATTACAATACCCTAAAGGTGCTTTCTGAATATTGAGCTTTAAGCCAACTTTTTCAATTTCCTCTTTCACTTTCATCAAGAGGCTTTTTAGTTCCTCTCCACTTTCTGCCATAAGGGTGGTGTCATCTGCTTATCTAAGGTTATTTATATTTCTCCCAGCAATCTTGATTCCAGCTTGTGTTTCTTCCAGTCCAGCGTTTTTCATGATGTACTCTGCATAGAAGTTAAATAAGCAGGGTGACAATGTACAGCCTTGATGTACTCCTTTTCCTATTTGGAAACAGTCTATTGTTCCATGTCCAGTTTTAACTGTTGCCTCCTGACCTGCATACAGGTTTCTCAAGAGGCAGGTCAGGTGGTCTGGTAAAATAGTTGGGGAAACAGTGGAAACAGTGGCAGACTTTATTTTGGGGGGCTCCAAAATCACTGCAGATGGTGACTGCAGCCATGAAATTAAAAAACGCTTACTCCTTAGAGAAAAAGTTATGACCAACCTAGATAGCATATTCAAAAGCAGAGACATTACTTTGCCAACAAAGGTCCATCTAGTCAAGGCTATGGTTTTTCCAGTGGTCATGTATGGATGTGAGAGTTGGACTGTGAAGAAAGCTGAGCACCGAAGAATTGATGCTTTTGAAGTGTGGTGTTGGAGAAGACTCTTGAGAGTCCCTTGGACTGCAAGGAGATCTCACCAGTCCATTCTGAAGGAAATCAGTCCTGGAATTTCTTTGGAAGAAATGATGCTAAAGCTGAAACTCCAGTAGTTTGGCCACCTCATGCGAAGAGTTGACTCATTGGAAAAGACTCTGATGCTGGGAGGGATTGGGGGCAGGAGGAGAAGGGGACGACAGAGGATGAGATGGCTGGATGGCATCACTGACTTGATGGACGTGAGTCTGAGTGAACTCTGGGAGTTGGTGATGGACAGAGGCCTGGCGTGCTGCGATTCATGGGGTCAAAAAGAGTTGGACACGACTGAGCGACTGAAATGAACTGAACTGAAAGGTTTTTGGCTACCTGATGAGAAGAGCTGACTCATTTGAAAAGACCCTGATGCTGGGAAAGATTGAAGGTGAGAGGAGAAGGGGACGACAGAGGATGAGATGGTTGGATGGCATCACCGACTCAATGGACATGAGTTAAGTAAGCTCTGGGAGTTGGTGATGGACAGGGAAGCCTGGCGTGCTGCAGTCCATGGTGTCCAAAGAGTCGGACACGACTGAGCAACTGAACTGAAACTGAAAGGTGCTTTGAGCTTTTCCATTGTTTTTGCTTGGAAAACTTGTTGCTGTTGTTCAGTCACTAAGCCATGTCTGACTCTTTGTGACCCCATGGACTGTAACCCACCAGGCTCCTCTGTCAGTGGGATTTTCCAGGCAAGAATATTGGACTGGGTTGCCATTTCCTTCTCAAGAAGATCTTCCTGACTCTGGGATAGAATCCATGTCTCCTGCATTAGCAAGAGGATTCTTTACCATTGACCTACCTGGGAATCTCCTAGGAAAACCTACCCCACTTTATAATCTAGAGAAGTATCTTTATCATTAAAAGCATCCCAATATCCACTGTCTCTTCTAGGATGACTTCCCTGATAATCATTCCCCTAAAGTTGTTGCTGCTGCTAAGTCACTTCAGTCATGTTCGACTCTGTGCAACCCCACCTACAGCAGCCCACCAGGCTCCCCCGTCCCTGGGATTCTCCAGGCAAGAACACTGGAATGGGTTGCCATTTCCTTCTCCAATGTATGAAAGTGAAAAGTGAAAGTGAAGTCGCTCAGTCGTGTCCGACCCTCAGCGACTCCATGGACTGCAGCCCACCAGGTTTCTCTGTCTCGGGATTTTCCAGGCAAGAGTATTAGAGTGGGGTTCCGTTGCCTTCTCCATAGCTGACACTACCATGTATAAAATAGATAGCCAGTGGGAAGCTACTATATGAGCACAGAGAGCCCAACCCAGTGCTCTGTGACCACCTAGAGGGGTGGGATGAAGAGGGTTAGGGAGGAGGCTCAGGATGGAGGGGACATATTCATACTTGTGGCTGATTCACATTGTTGTTTGGCAGAAGTCAACACAAAAATATTGTAAAACAATTATCTTCCAACCAAAAAAAAATTTTTAAAGGAGCTATCTTCACATAGGCTATTTATCTTTCTTTCTTAATGACATTAAACATTTTATTCTTTAAAAAAAAGATGTCTCTTCCACCTGCTGAAATAACACATTACCACAAACTCAGTGACTTTAAATAACAGAGATTTATTTATTCCCTTCCAGTTCTGAAGGCCTGGTGTCTGATATTAAGGTGTCAATCGGGCTGTACTTCCTCCGAAGGCTGGAAGCAATGATCTGCTCTTTGCCTCCTTAGTTCCTGGTGGCACAGGGTGTCCCCTGGCCTGTGGCCACATCACTCTGCCTTCAATGCCACAGGATTTTTCCTCTTCTATGTCTTCCCTCTGTGTGTCTCTTATAAGGACATTTTTCATTGGATTTATGGTCCATCTTGATAATCCTGATGATATCCTCAACTCAAGATCCTTAACTCAATTACATCTATAAAGACCTTTTTTTCAAGTATGTTCACATTCATGGGCTCCAGGAATTAGGACATGGACGTATCTTCTGGGGGACCACCATTCAAAACACCACAAGTTTAGGTTTTATATTTCTTGGGGCTCTTGAATGAAATTATGCATGCAAAGCTCTCAGAACAGTACCCGACAGGGAATAGATTTTCAATAGCTATGATGATAATAATGAAGATGATGAGTTATAGTGATTATCTCAGAAGCTGGTATATACATAACCATTCATACTTGGTTTCTTTTTTTTAATGTGTTTCTTAGGTCACAAAAAGTGAACTAGTATGCTTAAGACATATTGCTAACACCAGGATTTATATGGACTTCTTAGGTGGCGATAGTGATAAAGAATCTGCCTGCTAATGCAGGAAGATATTGCAGGAAGAAATGCACGTTCAATCCCTGAGTCAGGGAGTCCCCCTGGAGAAGGAAATGGCAACCCACTCCAGTATTCTTACCTGGAGAATCCCATGGACAGAGGGGCCTGGCGGGCTACAAAGAGTCAGATGTGACAGAGTGACTGAGCACAAGGGTTTACACAGGTTTTTCTGGTTAATTTTCACTTTAACAGCAAAAAATTCAGTTAACCAGAATTCTCCTCCCCCGTCACACATGAACCTTGACAGTGCATCCAGTAGTAGCTATTTTCCCAAAGCAGTTTAGACACGCCAAAGGCATGGGGGTCTTCACTATTTGCCAGCACCCCAAAATGAATGACTTTGTTGGAAATGAAGTTGGAGAGATCAAGTGTGTTTGATTATGGACTTGGAGAGGCTAGGAAAGCAACTATAAAATAATCACCTAGCAAGAAGACAGATATAAGGTTACCAAGGCTGGCAAAGAGACAGCCTTCCCCAGGTCACTCCTTGAGATGGTGACAAAGCAGAGAGTGGGACCCAGGTCTCCTGATTCACCCCAGTGTCATTCTCACCAAGGATCTGCCTCATGTTGTTGACACTACTTAGAGCAAGAAATTATTATAAATAGTGAGATCAGCTATTTAAAAGGATGAAGGTCAAGAACCTTAGCACAGGCTTATTGTCATAAGCTTTCAATATTCTACTCCAAGAGACTCATATAACAGTATAGGTAACAGCCATATAAACTTATAAACTTATCAGCTCAGCTGCTCAGTTGTGTCTGACTCTGCAACCCCGTGGACTGCAGCACACCAGGCTTCCCATTGTCCATTGAGTCGGTGATACCATCCAACCATCTCATCATCTGTATATTTCATTTTCATTTGGTGATAGCAACATAGAAAAGTCATGTAGTGTATTCCAGCCACTTCATTTTGACACCAAAGGCCCTCTATGACTTTCCTTGATAATATAATCACCTTCTGTTCCCCTTCATATACCTACTACTTATCCTTTTCCAGCCCATGTATTGTTCCAGCTCTTGTTCTTTGTATCCTGAACACCTTCTCATGTCTACATCTCCAAGTCCTGCCATCCTTGAAAGGCTCAGTATAAACAGTACAGGATCCAAAAAGCCTTTTCTTTTGCTTCCACTTGTATATGACATTTCTTGTTTCTGAACCTCCATTTCCTATTTTTTTACATCTCTCTTAAAGCATTAGTCATTTCCTCATTTATATTTTTGTAGCTTCCTCTTAATCTGTTAAGATCTCAGAGACATCTGTAAAATAAGAATTAAACAAATAATATTTATCTTAGCGTGTATTACACGCTGGAAACTCCCTCTTACCCAAGGACTTTCTGAGAAAGGTTCATGGTGTTCCTAATACCATGACCACACTATAAATGGACCAGGATGGGAATCCAGTTCCAGGCCAGCCAATCCCTAGACTGACTAGAAATTCACGGGATCCAAATTTTTAGGATTTGAGGAACCAGGTGACACTGTGTCAATAGCTTGAAGTCAACCACAGTGGAAATATCTGCACCATAGAAATTGGCAAGCACTACGAATCAGAATTTTCCTCTACCCCAACTCCCTACAAATAGCCAGTTATTAAATATTTATCAGCACATCACTAATGCTAAGGAACTGAATCTTCTCCCTCGGCAGTTTGAGGGACAGGCCTATAGAAAGAGGCAATGGTCCTTAATAGAGACAAAAGCAGAATAACTTAGAAGCGACAGCTGTAAGCAGGAAATTGAGACAGCAAAAGCTAGGAGGTAGCAAAGGCCACAAGGTGGAGAGACAGGATAGAAAGAAATTAATCCGCCATGGCAGGTTCGATGAAGTTGTTATGATGACAAATTCTTGAAGTAGGAAAAACAGGTGCCCCCACCTTGGATTGATGCTAATCCTGGCTCGTGGAGTCTCTGGCTAGATCCCATGTGACCTTTTCTAAATCCTTCTGCTCTGTGAGGCTGGCTCTGCAGTTATCTTGTTTTTCCCTTACTTCCCTGTCTCTCCTGAAAGACAGATTCTTATCACAGAGGACAAGTGGCCCAAAGAGGGCCCATGATGCTTCGCAGCTCATAAAGGACCTTCACATCATGCATCCTCAAAAGTCAACCTTCCAACAGCTCTGCTGGTTACACAGACCATCAGCCAGCCCATGAGACTAGAAGTTGATGCTCAGAGAGTCTCTGGGATTTGCCCAAGGACATGCAGCTAGAGAACAGCAGAGGCGAAACATAAACCCATGTCTTCCGGCATCAGGATCGAGGCTCTGTTCACTTCGGGCCAAATGAACTGTACGGGTCCAGATGAGTGATGCTCTGACATTCTGACCACCCAGATCACACTCTGATCAACAATAAGAAGTAGCACAGAGGAAAAGTAAGAAAGGAGATGGGAAGAGAGAGAGAAAACGTGATTTGAAAGTTCAGATGCCATATACGGATACCATGGTATAAAGGTAAACATGGGACTTCCCTGGTGACTCAGCAGTAAAGAATCTGCCTTCCAATGTAGGAGGCACTGGTTCAACCCCTGGGTTGGGAAGATTCCCTAGAGAAGGAAATGGCAACCTACTTTGGTATTCTTGCCTGGAACATTCCATGGGCAGAGGAGCCTGCGGGGTTACAACCCATGGGTTGCAAAAGAGTTGAACACAGTTTAACAACTAAACAATAACAACAAAGGTGTACACACATATATGCACATACAACATGCAATATCAGATTCCCAGATGGTAAAGAACCCACCTGCCAATTCAGGAGGTTCAGGCTCGATCCCTGGGCCAGGGAGATCCTTTGGAGAAGGAAACAGAAGCCCACTCCAGTATTTCTTGCCTGGTAAATTCCGTGTAAAGAGGATCCTGGCAGGCTACAGTCCGTGGGGATCTCAAAGAGTCGGACACAACTAAACCACTGCGCACATACGCACATATAACATCACATAGATGATAGTTCATGTATGTTCTGGAGCCTCAAACACACCTGAGTTAAAGTCTGGGCTCCCTATTCATTGGTCCTGAAAACTTGGGCAAATCATTACCCCTCTGAAACTTCATTCATAAAGTAGATATTAAATTTCTTTATCTACTTCATAAGATTCTGATGAAGCTTAAAGAGAAAGTGGATGCAAACCATTTGGCACAAAGCTTGCCATGAAGTAAATATTTGGTATATTTGGTGTATATTTGCTATTTTTAAGTAAAATAATAAACATAATAACTAATAATTTGAATTTATCTGACTGTATTAATGTTTAATTGATTTTAATGAGTCTTAAAATTTGTGAAAGGCACTGGCTACTAATTAAATGACTGCTATTCATAAATCAGTGGTATTTTAGACATGCACACAGTCTGCTCTACAAAACACACATACACGCAGGAAATACACAAGGCTCAAAATTAAATGTCTTTAAATAAAACATAAAGCAAAAACATCTGCTGCTGGAACCTGGTCCCTGGGCAGATTTGATTTTTGAAAATGACAAAGAGGCCAAATTGTGCTTCGATTCCTGGGCTGTGTGAGAGTGGGGCAGTGATTGCTTCCCTGGAGCTGACAGCCTGCTGGAGGGAAAGATGCAGATGCTTAAACAAAGGACATTGTATGCTGGACACACAGCTCTCTGGGACCCTGGGCCAGCAGGGAATTCTGTAGCCACATCACAGTGTTGCTGAATTTCCTTCCATTTTCTGAAATAGCAACCACCACAAATGAGACACCCTAACAGAGCCGTGAATGTGAAAAGAGCAAATTCATTAGGCTGCTGGAGGATAAAACTCCTTGCCATCAGCAGAGAAATCACCTATATTTCCAGAGGCCTCAGGATGTGGCCTTATCATTTCCTAATAGAGCCTCTGCTAATATATTACCGACCGAGACCAGTTCCTCCTGGGAGATGAGTTTCTGTGGCCGTGACCTAGAAATTAGACTCAGGATGTCTGTCGGAGGTCTTCTTCAATGTAATTCAAATATAATTCTTTTTAAATATAATTTTAAAGTCAGTAAAATCAAACAAACAAAAAGACCCACGTAATACAGAGACAAGAATATCCACCAGCAAACCCATCCCCCTAACATAATTACCACCTTTTACGTAAAGGCTTTCCAGCCCTTCTTTCTCATGTGGTTGCTCTCACAGAATTGAAATGAGAGCATCCACATGATTATTTTTTTACAATATTGTACTGGTTTTGCTATACATCAACATGAATCCGAAACGGGTGTACACATGTTCCCCATCTTGAACCCCCCTCCCACCTCCCTCCCCGTACCATCCCTCTGGGTCATCCCAGTGCACCAGCCCCAAGCATCCTGTATCCTGCATCGAACCTAGACTGATGATTCATTTCTTATATGATATTATACATGTTTCAATGCCATTCTCCGAAATCATCCCACCCTCGCCCTCTCCCACAGAGTCCAAAAGACTGTTCTATACATCTGTGTCTGTTTTGCTGTCTCGCATACAGGGTTATCATTACCATCTTTCTAAATTCCATATATATGCGTTAGTATATTGTATTGGCGTTTTTCTTTCTGGCTTACTTCAGTCTGTATAATAGGCTCCAATTTCATCCACCTCGTTAGAACTAATTCAAATGTATTCTTTTTAATGGCTGAGTAATACTCCATTGTGTATATGTACCACTGCTTTCTTATCCAGTCATCTGCTGATGGACATCTAGGTTGCTTCCATGTCCTGGCTATTATAAACAGTGCTGTGATGAACATTGGGGTACGCGTGTCTCTTTCAATTCTAGTTTCCTCGGTGTGTATGCCCAGCAGTGGGATTGCTGGGTCATAAGGCAGTTCTATTTCCAGTTTTTTAAGGGATCTCCACACTGTTCTCCATAGTGGCTGTACTAGTTTGCATTTCCACCAACAGTGTAAGAGGGTTCCCTTTTCTCCACACCCTCTCCNAAGCTTTTAATTTTAATTAGGTCCCATTTGTTTATTTTTGCTTTTATTTCCAGTATTCTGGGAGGTGGGTCGTAGAAGATCCTGCTGTGATTTATGTCGGAGAGTGTTTTTGCCTATGTTCTCCTCTAGGAGTTTTATAGTTTCTTGTCTTACGTTTAGATCTTTAATCCATTTTGAGTTTGTTTTTGTGTATGGTGTTAGAAAGTGTTCTAGTTTCATTCTTTTACAAGTGGTTGACCAGTTTTCCCAGCACCACTTGTTCCACATGATTTTGCAACATGAATTTCTGGGAATGGGCTGGGGTTCCTTGAGATGGAATAGGACAAGGGTAAATGACTTAAAGGGTGTCCATCTATTCCACTCACCTGCCAAGCAGAAAGTACTCCTAGAAGGAGATTTGAGAAGAGGATTATGAATTCCCATTGGGATGGGACTGTCACAGGAGTGAGAATGGGAATCTGCTTCTTTGTCTCAGCCCAGCTTACTTTTGCTGCCTTTCCAACTCACTTTCTCCCTCACACCCAGTGCTCCTGGCCTAGAGGACTGATTCCAATTTTGTGACCACTTCTCATGGCAATCAGAAAGGGAAAAAGTGGAAGCAGTGACAGATTTTATTTTCCCGAGCTCCAAAATTACTGTGGACGGTGACTGCAGCCATGAAGTTAAAAGATGCTTGCTCCTTGGAAGAAAAGCTATGATAAATGTGTACAGCATATTAAAAAGCAGAGACGTCACTTTACCAGTAAAGGTCCATGCAGTCAAAGCTATGGTTTTTCCAGTAGTCATGTATGGATGTGAGAGCTGGAACATAAAGAAGGCTGAGGGCCAAAGAATTGATGCTTTTGAATTGTGGTGCTAGAGGAAAAGATCCTGATACTGGGAAAGATTGAAGGCAGGAGGAGAAGGGGATGACAGAGGATGAGATATTTGGATGGTATCACTGCACATGAGTTTGAGCAAACTCTAGGAGATAGTGAAGGACAAGAAAGCCTGGCATGCTGCAGCCCATGGGGGTCACAAAGAGTTAAACATGACTGAGCAACTGAACAACAACATAGCTTTCTATTATTTTATATATTTTTTATTAATTTCATTTTATTTATTTTCACTAAGTGATGGTGTTACATGTATTAATTTATTATAGCAGGAGATGACCAATGTTGACACCTCATTGTGATGATAAAATCCCAATAATTAGCAAAGAGGCAACTTTATAGTGAAATTAGGTACTTGATATTATTATTGCTTTATGTGTGTGCTCAGCTGTGTCCGACTCTTTGTGGTCCTGTGCACTGCAGCCCACCAGGCTCCTCTGTCCATGGGATTTTTCCAGGCAAGAGTACAGGAGTGGGTTGCCATTTCCTTCTTCAGGGAATCTTCCTGACCTGGAAATTAAACCTGTGTCTCCTGCTTTAGCAGGCAGATTCTTTACCATCGAGTCATCTGGGAAGAGAATGTTGCCAGGTACTTCTCTCTTTGTGAACTTTTGCCTATCATAATTTTCTAATCTTTTACTTTTCATTTTTTACTTGATATTTTTAGAAGCATGCACTATAATACATTGCATGTGTGTGTGCTCGGTCGCTTCAGTGGCGTCCGACTCTTTGCAACCCTATAGACTGCAGTCCGCCATGCTCTTGTATCCATGAGATTCTCCAAGCAAGAATACTGGAGTGGGTTGCCATGCCTTCCTCCAGGGGAATCTTCCAGATCCAGGGATGGAGCCCGAGTCTCCTGCATTGGCAGGAGGATTCTTTACCACTGAACCACAGAGAAGCTCCATTATAGTACATTCAGCTCAGTTCAGTCACTCAGTCGTGTCCAACTCTTTGCGACCCCGTGGACTACAGCATGCCAGGCTTCCCTGTATAATACACTAAGTTGTGTTTAAAAGAAAAGAAACTCAGACTCTGCCCTTTAACAGAGGCATTTAGCCTGTTTACATTTTTGTAATTACCAGCATATTTGGCCCTTATGAACTTCATTGAATCAATGTAAATTTCCTGTAAGGATAGCTGAACTATTGAAATAGTTTGGGGAGTGCAAAAACTCCCTGTCAGGACGGCTACAAGTCCTTTGGGACTTTAAACTTCCAGTGTTCATTTGAACATATGGATGCTGACACCCTGCCCTGATTATTCCCTAAAGTGGTACCTAGTCAAGAAACAGGATGCCGCTGAATCAGAGCCAAGGAGGCTTCCCTTCATGTATTTGCAAGCTGCTTCCCTCTTTGGTCTTAAAACACTCTATTTATTTATTTACTGGGTGCACTGCATGGCCTGTAGGACCTTAGTTTCCCAGACCAGTGTTCAACCCTGCACACCCCACAGGGGAAGTGCAGCCTTAACCACTGGACCTCGTGGGAAGTCCCCAAGCTGCTTCCCTCTTTGTGTCTGCATTTGTCCTACTTTGCTACTGAAACTCTTTCCAAACTCCTGGTTGAGGAAATGAGTGATACTATTTTTGTGTTACTTTCTAAGACCCAATTATCTCTGTGATAGACTGTAGTAGCAATTTACTTTCCCTTCCATCCATCCATCCACTCATCCAACAAATATTTACCATCCTGCTTCATCCACCAGCTCTTGTTCTGGGTGCTATTATAATTTAAGTGTACACGAAAACTATTTTGAAGGTCTAGAAAAATTCTACCCTTGAGGAGTACAGGGGATTTTTCTATGGACAGCCTCAGCTCTGCAGACCACAGCCTTGTGTTTATTCTGGCCTCTTTCTCTGAGTACAAGACTGTGATCTGCATTGCCATAGCTGACCACTATTGTTGGCCTTCGTTCCATGTAATTTTGCTCCATTGCAACAGTTCAAGGCCTTGGAGAACCTCAGAGAGCTCTAAGTGGGGCTTTTAACATCTCCTCCTCTCACTCCTTCTTGGCATCATGTGTCTAGCAGTGAGGACTGATGATGGTTCCTCTCCTCTCTGAGCCTCAGGCCATTTCATCATGACTATCACGGTTGCATTTTTTCAAGTTGGTGGTTTCTTTTCTTCAGTGATGCCCCTTTTAAAAACTGACCCCAGCCTGGAAGGCCATTTGGAGCTGTGAGAAAGGGGCATCCTGTCCCAGTGGATGGGTCCGGCTGCAGGCCCTAGAGTGGCTTCACCCCTGGACCTACTGCTGTTGACTAAAAAAATAGTCGTAACCTAAAAGTTAAGAGTTATATTTTATTCAGTGGAAATTTTTAAGATTCATGCCTGGGAGATAGCATCTCAAGTTAACCTGAGAGAGCTGTTCCCAAGGAGGCAAGGGGAGGAACCGGGTTATACAGAAGTTTTGCAACAAAAGGTAGGTAAGTCTGAATATCCAAAAATTACTCCTAATTAAGGAGAACTAGATATCCCAAGTTAAGGAATTTAACATTTTTCTATGTATGGAAGATTCAAGAGTCTGGGCTCGCTGAAATCATTCCTTTCATGTGCATCTCAGCTCTCTGGGACCAGTTTACCGTGTTTTTCACATCCTGAACTTCCTTGAGGGTCACCATAGGGAGTCACTACAGTCTGGCAGCTGCTGGATGGCAGGTATTTGTCTCCTTTTTGAGTGCCCTTAGGGTTTAAATGGGCTTCTCTGGTGGCTCAGATGATAAAGAATCTTCCTTCAATATGGGAGACCCAGGTTCTATCCCTGGGTTGGGAAGATCCCCTAGAATAGGAAATGGCAACCCACTCCAGCATTCTTGCCTGGAAAATCCCATGGATAGAGGAGCCAGGCAGACTATAGTCCATGGGGGTCACAGAAAGTCAGACATGACAGAGTGACACACACTTCACTTTAGGGCTCAGAAACTCACAATGGAGGGCTGTAATTGCTGATGACTATAATATCCTTGTTTATTCAGTCCTTTCAGTGATTATTCAGGGTTGATTTCCTTTAAGATTGACTGGTTTGATCTTCCTGCTTTCCAAGTGACTCTCAAGAGTCTTCTCCAACACCACAGTTCAAAAGCATCATTTCTTTGGTGCTCAGCCTTCTTTATGGTCCAGCTCTCACATCCATACATGACTACTGGAAAAAGCATAGCTTTGACTATATGGACATTTGTTCACAAAGTGATGTCTCTGCTTTGTGATATGCTGTCTAGAAAGTACATATACTCTGCATGTTTAGTGAATAAAATCTTACAAGATATAGGTTCCACGTAGTGACAATAAATAGAAGGGTTGGTGCTCCACAGAGAAATGTATGGGCACCCCAACATAATCTAAGCTTCTCAGAGGACTGAAGCTCCCAGAATACCTGGGATCTGCCCATAGACACACCCCTGGGCCGTTTAACTCCAATACTCATATTCTTTTGTACGCTATCAGTTCTGTCCCACAAAATGAAAGCCTGTTACAAAAACTGAGTATCTGAGACCCTGCAGCCTTGCTGCTTAGCCCTGGACCTATCAGCCTGACCATGTGAAGTCTGCCTTTCCAAGTCTGCAGTGAAACAGTAGACACCTCTCAAATACCACTGGAGCCCCCAAAACTGTAAGTTCAAACAGATTCTTATGTTCCAGTCTGAAGGCCAAATTCCTTCTTTAGGAAAACTCACTCTTTGCTCAGAAGGCCACTGATCAGCATGGCTTAGCCACGTTGACTCATAAAATTATCCACCCCAGCCACAGTTCTATCAGTATTCAGAAAACTCCCAAGGCAGAAGAAAGAAAGAAAGAAAAAAACCTCTTAGAGATGTCAGCTCCTTCGGCCTCCTTTCCCAATTCTGGCAAGGGAGAAAGATCACATTCTGTACGAGAGAATCACCAGTTTGTAAAATGCTGACAAGGTTCAAATTAGCCCCAAGGACCCTATGGTGACTAACACACACAGGGCAGGCTCCCTAGGTGTCACCTTCTCAGGACATTTCTGCACTCCAGGTCCAATCTGCTTGCCCACGAGTCCTGAACCTTGTGGGGAGGAAAAGACTTAACTACACACAATGAAGAGGAGCTCTTTATCATTAGCTCTGACTCTTGCCCCAGCTTGCCACTCCTAGTTGGACTGCCCCAGATGGATTCCATTGCCAAGTTGTCATAAATGTCTTCCCAGCCCCAAGCCATGTGCCGTTTCTGCTTAGCTGTGTCTGGTGTCATGGGAAAGCTCACACACACCCCTTCCCTCTGTGGGCCAAGGGGAAGCACCCACAAGGTGGTGGGAGGCCCTGGCTCAGAGTCCACATGCACACGAGGCCTGGCATTGATGGAGGCCCTGGAGAGTTGCTGGTTTGACTCATTGTCTCAGTCATGCCCAGGCCCGAGAAGTCAAGCTTTTCATTTCATCATTTCTTTTTTTTCTTTCTTTTTTTTTTTTCAGCAAGGAATGTACTATCTTCTGAGGCTTCCCAGGTGGCTCAGTGGTAAAGAATCTGCCTATAGTGCAGGAGATGAGGGTTCAATTCCTGGGCTGGGATTGAAGACTTCCTGGAAACAGAATAGCAACAAATAGCAACAAATAGGAAACAAATAGCAACTCAGTCCAGTATTCTTGCCTGGAGAATTCCATGGACAGAGGAGCCTGGCAGGCTACAGTTAGTGGAGCTGTAAAAGAGTTGGACACAGCTTAGCAACTAAATAACAACTAGTCCTGTCTTCTACAGGTGGGAAGGACCTTTCTGCTTTGGAGGAGACCCACATCCACATAATAGAAGAGAACTGGAGTGGACTCACTGCTGGCTGCTCTATGCGTGGATCTCTCTCACGTGGGAAGCCAGGAAGGTTGGCAGTCACCCACAGAGTCCTTGTAAGTGTTACTTGAGGTGCTGATCTTAAGTGCTTGGCTCCAGTGTGCATTGAACAGGGTGTCTTTCCTCTCCCCTGTTATCTATGGACCGCTCTTTTTACAACTCGGTTCCCATGAGACAGATGTCGATTCCCTGGCCAGAAGAAATGGACTTGAGAGCTGGCATGTCATCCGCCTAGCTTTGGGACCATGGGTGGCACCCCCACAGTGTTCCCTGGTCCGTCTATGAGCAACCTCGAGCCTTTCTGTTTCACAACATATCAGGGCAAACAGGTGTCTGAGGAAATAACAACCCACAGCGAAGGGCTGGCCAGCATGAGCCTTGTGGGCCTCTGTGGCAATTCTTAGGCTGCAAGTGGGCCAGACAGAGGAAGGAGCTGGGATTGGTGAGTATGCCGGAAGCTGAGGGGAGAAAGAGTGAAGATCCAAGCCCCACGGTCCAGGGGGAGAAAGAAAAGGCCATCTTGCATGTGGCAAATAGCTGTCTGAGATTCTAGAAACGTTGGTAGAAGACAGATCATCACCTGGTGAAAGAAAGATTAGGAGAAAGGCAGGCCCTCGGCTCCAGCTGCTATTTCAAGGCTACTGTCACCTCTAACCCAGAATACTGCAACAGTCTTTCAACTGGTCTCTTGCTTCTGACCTTGACTCCATCAGCTGAGGCTGGGCTCCACATAGCAGCCAGAGACCTCCTAAAGGTATGAGTCAGCTTATGTCACTTTTTTGCTCAAAACCCTGCAGTGACTCCCATCTCAGAACAAAACCAAACTCCTCACAAGGCCTTGCAATGACCTCTGTGGTCACTACAATCTGCCTTCCATCCTTGACCTCCGCTAATAGTACTTCCCCACGGGCTTGTTGTTATCTTTAATCGCTAACTCATGTTCGACTCTTTTTTGACCCCATGGACTGTAGCCTACAAGGCTCCTCTGTCCACGGGGCCTCCCAGGCAAGAATACTGGGGTGGATTGCTGTTTCCTACTCCAGGGGGTCGTCTAGACTCAGGGATTGAACTGGCATCTCCTGCATTGCAGGTGAATTCGTTACCACTGAGTCACCAGGGAAGCCTTCTCCTCAGGTTTACTCTGCTCCAATCAAACCAGCCTCTTGACCTGTCCACACACACACTAGACCCATGTCCACAGTCCAAGAATCTTTCCACTGGCTGTTCCTCCACTCGGAAGACTTTTTCCCTCAAGATCTACTTAGTTACTCCATGGCTCAAATCTTGTATCAACCTTGATCAAATCTCCTATTCTCTGGGAGAGACTACCCTGCCAGTTTACTTCCTATTACAAACTGCCTCAGTCCCCACTGCCTCCATTTCCTTCTCTGTTCTTTCTCCTTTGTGTCTGCATTTTTTAAAATTTTACTTAAAGATATCCTCTGTATTTCAGTTCAGCCTCACAATGGTAGCAGACTTTCTTTGTTTTTTAATATAAATTTATTTATTTTAATTGGAGGCTAGTTACTTTAAATATTGTGTTGGTTTTGCCANCACCTAGAGCCAGACATCCTGGAATGCAAGTCAAGTGGGCCTTAGGAAGCATCACTATGAACAAAGCTAATGGAGGAGATGGAATTCCAGTTGAGTTATTTCAAATCCTCAAAGATGGTGCTGTGAAGGTACTCAATATGCCAGCAAATTTGAAAAACTCAGCAGTGGCTACAGGACTGGAAAAGGTCAGTTTGCATACCAATCCCAAAGAAAGGCAATACCAAAAAATGTTCAAAGTATACTTCAAAATTGCACTCATCTCACAGGTGAGCAAGGTAATGCTCAAAATTCTCTAAGCGAGGCTTTAACAGTACGTGAACCATGAAATCCATATGTTTAAGCTGCATTTAGAAAAGGCAGAGGAACCAGAGATCAAACTGCCAACATTCCCTGGATCATCAAAAAAGTGAGAGAGTTCCAGAAAAACATCTACTTCAACTTTATTGACTATGGCAAAACCTTTGACTATGTGGATCACAACAAACTGTGGAAAGTTCTTCAAGAGATGGGAATACCAGACCACCTTACCTGCCTCCTGAGAAATCTGGATGCAGGTCAAGAAGCAACAGTTAGAACTGGACATGGAACAACAGACTGGTTCCAAATAGGAAAAGGAGTATGTCAAGGCTGTTTATTGTCATCCTGCTTATTTAACTTATATGCAGAGTACATCATGAGAAATGCTGGACTGGATGAAGCATTGAGCTGGAATCAATATTGCTGGGAGAAATATGAATAACCTCAGATATGCAGATGACACCACCCTTATGGCAGAAAGTGAAGAAGAACTAAAGAACCTCTTGACGAAAGTGAAAGAGAAGAGTGAAAAAGTTGGCTTAAAAATCGACATTCAGGGACTTCCCTGGTGGTCCAAAGGGTGGGATTCTGTGCTCCCAATGCAGCGGACTCAGGTTCAATCCCTGATCAGGGAACTAGATCCCACATGTCTCAACTAAGACCTATGCAGCCAAATAAATAAATATAAAAAAAAAAATCGACATTCAGAAAACTAAGATCATGGCATCCAGTCCAATCACTTAATGGCAAATAGATGGGGAAATAATGAAAACAGTGAGAGACTCTATTCTGGCAGGCTCCAAAATCACTGCAGATGGTGCCTGCAGCCATGAGATTAAAAGATGCTTGCTCCTTGGAAGAAAAGTTATGACCAACCTAGACAGGATATTAAAAAGCAGAGACATTACTTTGCCAAAAAATGTCCATCTAGTCAAAGCTTTGATTTTTCCACTAGTCATGTATGGATGTGAGAACTGGACTATAAAGAAAGCTGATCCCTGAAGAATTGATGCTTTTGAACTATGCTGTTCGAGAAGACTCTTGAGAGTCCCTTGGACTGCAAGGAGATCCAATCAGTCCATCCTAAAGGGAATCAGTCCTGAATATTCATTGGAGGGACTGATGCTGAAGCTAAAACTCCAGTTCTTTGGACACCTGATGTGAAGAACTGACTCATTTGAAATGACCCTGATGCTGGGAATGATTGAAGACAGGAAGAGAAGGAGACAACAGAGGATGAGATGGTTGGAGTGCATCACCAACTCAATGGATATGAGTTGTAGTAAGCTCCAGGAGTTGGTGATGGACAGGGAAGCCTTGTATGCTGTAGTCCAGGGGTCACAAGGAGTCGGACATGACTGAACAACTGAGCTGAACTGAACAGGTCCCACCTCCTGATATCATCATACTAAAGGGTAGGATTTAAATATGTGAACTTTAAGGAACACAAATATTCAGTGAATAATAATACAGTTGATCAGTCTGACTCAAAATATAAACTTTTCTTAGTGTTAGCTCAAAACTCCAATTTTAGTATAAAAGAAGATCTAACACTTTTAGGATAGATGGCAGATAGATAGGGAAACAGTGGCTGGCTTTATTTTCGGGGGCTCCAAAATGACTGTAAATGGTGACTGCAGCCATGAAATTAAAAGACGCTTACTCCTTGGAAGAAAAGTTATGACCAACCTAGACAGCATATTAAAAAGCAAAGGACATTACTTTGCCAACAAAGGTCCATCTAGTCAAAGCTATGGTTTTTCCAGTACTCATGTATGGATGTGAGAGTTGGACTATAAAGAAAGCTGATCCCTGAAGAATTGATGCTCTTGAACTCTGGTTTTGGAGAAGACTCTTGAAAGTCCCTTGAACTGCAAGGAGATCCAATCGGTCCATCCTAAGAAAATCAGTTCTGAATATTCATTGGAAGAACTGATACTGAAGCTGAAACTTCTATACTTTGGCCACCAGATGTGAAGAACTGACTCATTTGAAAAGACCCTGATGCTGGGAAAGACTGAAGGCAGGAGGAGAAGGAGATGCCAGAGGATGAAATGGTTGGATGGCATCACCGACTCAATGGACCTGAGTTTGGGTAAACTCTGGGAGTTGGTGATGGACATGAATGCCTGGCATGCTTTAGTCCATGGGATCTCAAAGAGTTGGACATGACTGAGGGACTGAAGTGAACTGAACTGAACACTCTAGCCCAGAGGTAATCTCTTCCAGTCATTTTGAAAGAGCTGATGGAAACTGGCAAAAGTCTCTGTTAGAGAGACTATTATTACTAACACTGTGGTCATCGTGCCAACCTGTCATTTCAGAAAACAGGTAGAACCACTGATGCTCACAATGAGACTGCGATCATTGAGCCAGCTGCCATCTTGTTATTTACAACATGGGCAAGATGCTTAAAGTCTAGGTCTTTGAAATCAGGTCAACCTTTAGAGACATTCATTTTAGTAGAACATATTTGACACTGAATTCTTTACCTATGTGGAGAAGAGTTGGACTTTTCAGGTAGCAACAGTGGTAAAGAATCAGCCTGCCAATGCAGGAAACACAAGAGACTAGGGTTCCATCTCTGGGTAGGGAAGATCCCCTGGAGTAAGAAATGGCAACCCACTCCAGCATTCTTGCCTGGAAAATTCCATGGGCAGAGGAGCCTGGTGGGACTACAGTCCATGGGGTCACGATGACATGACTGAGCACACACACATATGGAGAAGAGTTAAATTGAAGCATAAATGGTTGTCTACCAAAAAAGAAGTGCTTGATGCCTCTGAAGTCCTTCTTCTTCTTTTATACTTAAGGGTGAGGTTTTTTTTTTTTTTTTGAGTTGTTTCTTAGGGTCTTTTTAAAATAAAAATATCTATAGGAAGGAAATGTTATGCTCTAGTGTCTCAGGTTGATTATGGCAGACTACTGGGATCAAGACAGTGCCAGTGATTTTTGAGGATACTCCAAACAGCCTATCTAGGTTTACAGATTTGCCACTCTGCTGTACAAATGTTCAGAGGCTTGAGAAAAAAAGGATTTGGGAGGGAAGAAAAAGGATTGGGGAGAATGACAAGAATAAATGATAATTTTTTAATAAAGGAAGTCATGAACAGAAGATATTCTAGTCACATTGACAGAGTATTAGAAATATCCTAGCGGAGATCGTTACTCCTGCTCACCAAAATGGAAACTAGCAATGATGGCTGACACTGTTCATGGTCAGAGAGGAGGTTCCTCTGGTGGTTCACAGAGTTTGTTGAAAACAATTTCAAATTTTGATCAGGTGATTAATTTGTTATTTGACTCCATTGAAGGCCTTCTGAGTTGTGAGTGGTAATTTTAGATATTCACATCTGTATTTCTCTTGGCATCTCTCTAGTCAGTCAGCTATGTTTGACTCTTTGTGATCCCATGGACTATAGCCCACCAGACTCCTTGTCCATGGAATTCTCCAGGCAAGAATACTGGTGTGAGTATAGATTTGATTTAACATAGTGAGTAAAGCAGATACAGTAAAAAAAAAAAAAGAAGAAGAAGAAGAAAGAAAAGACTTAGCTACCTTACCCAGTTTAAGTTAAATAGTTGAGGGAAGTCTTTGTAAGAAAAAACTTATAAAAACATAACCAATGTCTCATATTCTTGTCCCTAGTAGCATATTAATCCTGTCCATTCCATTAATATTCCACTGGGTGCCGTAATGAGTATCTTTATATATATATATAAAATAGCTTGTAGAAACCCCATGAGTCAGACAGCTAGATAAATGCAAGAGAAAGCATAGTAAATTGTCTCTAGGGCACCTGATTCCCTGTTGCCTCACAAGAATCCAGTGGCGAGCCATTCACTTGTCAAGGAGCCCTTTACTCTCTCTGGCTCATCATGCTCTCATTTTTTGTATCAACCATATGAGAAAGTGGAGTGTTTTCCATATTATCTCCTGAGTCATACTATTTCTCCAGTCTCATGCAAGTCAGGTTTTTCTGGTTGTTATTTACCTACTTCATTTTCCTGAAGCTTGTCTTCCCTTCATTACAGCGGATGTGTTTGGGAGGTCATGCTTCTAAATGGTCTGCGTTTAGAAGCAAGGGAAAATCTCTAAGCATTTAATTTGGACAATTACGCGTGTATAGGAGGAGACAGAAATTCACATGAAGGGAACGAGGAGTTTTCCTTCTGCTGCTGGTTGCCACAAATAAAGAATCATTCCTTTTCCTTTTAGGGAAAGGGAGTTGGTTTTAAAAATTAGTTGTAACATTACTGGAAATCTAATATGGGCCATAGAGTACTTCTTTGCAAGAGACAGAGAAATGGACAAAATACAAATGGAAATAAAACAATACTGTGGGAATTTAACATATCAATTCTTTCTCTTCTACCCAAGAAGAGATTTATAAAGCACAAATACATTCTTTGACTTAACTAAAATATAAATTTCCAAACTGTATTATCAAAATTAATTCTATTTAGGTATATATGTAAAGTCCATTATTCAGCAACTTTGGAGTCAGTATATCACATACTATGGTGCTTCCTAGGTGGCTCAGTGATAAAGAATCTGCCTGCCAATGCAGGAGACACACGAGATGTGGATTTGATATCCCTGAGTTGGGAAGATCCCCTGGAGTAGGAAATGGCAACCCTCTCCAGGAGTCTTACCTGAAAAGTCCCATGCACAGGGGAGCCTGGCGAGCAAAGAGTCACGAAGAGTTGGACACAGCTGAGTGAATGAGCACACACATCATATAGCAATAGAAATTCGCTATCTGCTTAAGAATTAGTGAGACTTCCTAACAAAGTGTTTAAGATGAAAGTCTGGATTATTAAACCCAGATCCTGACACACAACACACAAGCCAGAGATACCCTGTCATGAAGCATGGGTTGCTGGTGGCAAAAGGTTAAGGATCACACACTTCTTCCTTTATTCTTACTTTAATTGTTAAAAAGTATTTTAATCCCTTATGTGGCTATAAGTATCCTTCATTAGCAATATTTCCACACCGTATGACCATGTGTCAGCCCTGGTTTTTTTTTTGTTTTTTTTTTTAAGGCGCACACCTAATCTGAACACCTGGTTTCTTTCATCATCCCTCCATTACCTCAAATTTTAAACATGAATAACTCCTGCACCATACCTATTCTTCTTACCTTCAAACAGAAAGATGGTTGACTTCAAGTAAGAAATGATGGAAATTATGTCAAGCCAAACCTGTGTTAATTCTTCCCTTTAGAAATTTGAAATCAGTAACATGATAAAGAGTAGATGTCTACATATTGGAGAAAAGGAAGCATAGCAGATTAGATACATATTTCATGCTGAAAAAGGATTTCTTGAAAAATGATTGAATAGCATTCAAAAACCTAAAACTTTATGAAAATAACACTTGGATTTCTCCTTTATTTTAATTTTTTTCTGAAAATTATTTAGCAGTATACAGAATCTGCCTGCAATGCAGGAGACTGGGTGAAGATCCCCTGGAGAAGGAAATGGCAATCCACTCTAGTGTTCTTGCCTGGAAAATGCCATGGACAGAGGAGCCTGGCAGGCTACCATCCATGGGGTCGCAAAAGTCAGACACGACTTAGTGACTAAACCACCATACATTTTTCTCTCCCAATTTCTCATTTTGAAAAGCTGGTTATTCTTAAATACATAAATGACTAGATTTATTCACAAAAGATATTTTTTCAAAAGCTTGTTCATCTTGAACACAGTAACGACAGCTGTCACCACCCAACTCGTGCCCTGACCCTTCACTTCGTGGTCATGCAGCCCATGACCACCTTCCTAGCCTCTTCTCTGTCTATTCTCTGCTTGCACCATGTGCTTCAGTCATGCACTTTTTTGAGCTCCTCCATTGTATCGGCTTCGTTGTCAGGTCCAAAGTTCCTTTGCTTTTATTATTCCCGGTATTCGCACTGCATTCTTTCCTTCTTTCTTATTCCCTCAGACAGTCATAAAATCTTGAAGCTTTTCTGTCACTTTACAAATATTCTCTGACCCCAGTTTGATTTCTGTTCCTCTTTGAAGTGCTCTCACAAGAACCAGAATTTATTCCCACCTTAGCAAGTTTACCTTTATGTTGGTTCTTTGGTGTTCTCACTTCTCTGGCCCAGATAAGTTCATCCCATTAGAAAAATATATACAGAATAGGCAGTTTTCCCCATTTGACTTATCCTGCATCAGAATATTTTTTTTCAAATTTTTAAAAATACATTATAAACAACAGGGTCCTACTGTATAGCACAGAGAGCTGTATACAACATCCTATGATAATCCATAATGGAAAAGACTATGTAAAAAAGATTATATATAAATGTATCACTGTACAGCAGTGATTAACACATTGTAAATCAGCTATACGTCAATAAACAAAAATAATATGCTTATCCAGTGTTCTTAGGTTAATGCCCCAAATTTGTATTATCTTCTACGCTCTATGAGCTAGACTCCTCCATGTCATCTCCTGAAACTTTTCCCTTCGCTTCTACATGTCAACCCCACTGACATTCTTGCACTGTTTCCAAGAATTCATGCCATTTTCTGCCTGGGGGAAATCTTATTTCTACCTTATCACAAATATCGTTCCCCAGTCAAGAACACTGTTTATTCCCTACCTCTCCATTTCACCTGGAAAAGTTGATTCATCCTCTGATTTCTGGACTTGGCAGAGATACTCATATGCTTAACCCCAGTTAGGTCCTCCCAACACAGTTACAGTGCAGTAAGCATTTTGTTTGTAGAACATATCATAGCCTTAGCTCAATTATTATGTAGGCAATTATATTTATAATATAAATCTCCCAACTAGACTATAAGTTCCAAGGAATAGTGACAATGGCTGTCTTTCTCAAGAAACTTTTTTGGTAAATCTCTCTGGGGAGTTTTGAGCAGGTGTTGGAACAGTGGATAATGGAGTTCAGAAAATATGCAATGGTTCAGACATACTGCAAGACAAGGATGTAGGGCTGGATCATAAAAGATCCTAGCTGACATGACAAAGAATTTATATCTTCTAAAGGCAGTCTACCACTGAGCTAGCTGGGTGGCTAAAGACAGTCAAAATTCAACAAATGTTTATAAGCTGAAACGATCTAATCTATGTTTTAAAGACTAAATCTGGCAGCAGGTTATATGGCTAATAAGGTAGAGACTGAAATCCAAGAGACTTATTACAGTAGATTATAAAAAATGACTATATGTATCTTCTTGCCTCATGGGCACATCCTCTTGGCAATGTGACTTGGTGATTCGTCCTATTCTAAGCCTTTAAATTTGAGCTTGACCATGTGACTTGCTTTGACCAGTGAGGCATTCAGGTGTTACACTGGGGGTGGCTGGGACTTGACTGGAAAGTCGGAGGCCACCACATGAAGTAACCTTCATTGAAGCAGTGGATTTTAACCACATTTAAATCTCCTCCACGTATGTTTATATGTATAATATTCCCTACCCTCATTAGAAACATCTTTCATTTCAGCAGTGATTCTCAGAGGTACATACTGGAATCATGAGGTGGGAGGAGGCATATCTAATTTGACTACAGTTCTCAGGAGATTCCAACATACTCTATGATGACAAATTGAAAATCATGCTAGTAAATTCATGGATCAATAAATGAATAGTTAATGTAGCTGGGGAGTTAATAAGCACCACAAAGGAAGTAGCATTTAGGCAGATCTGAAAAGGAAGAATAAATATTCATTGGATGGAGAAGTGCAGAAATGGTATGTCAAAGAGAATAGTATGTACAAAGGCAAATCTTGTGTCCAGAATGGCTGATTTTAATCCGTGAGCTTCTTGACAATTGTCACCTTTCCTCAAAATATTCTTATTTTTAGGAAACTGCCTTAAAATCATCAAGTCATTTCCATCTAAATCTCATTCCCTAAAGTAAGTTGCATACAAGTGATAACAGGATTTGAGGATTATTTTACTTGCCTCCATTGTCAGTTTCAGTAACTCTAAAATCATGTTGACTTTATGAAATTTAATCTAATCATGGTTTTGTGACATCTGTTCATAAGTCTCTCATGAAAGCATCAATATCAATCAAGATCTAATTCCTGATTCCCATATGTACAGAATTTTAGTATTTTCCTTAAAATACAAACATACTCCCTCACAGTAAATAAGTTTATGAATGAAATTATTGCCTTGAAATTCTTCTGTCATTCTTTTCAGTGGAGCGTATAGAACACCTTTTCTCACACGTAATAGGATTAATCTTTAATAGAATCATCTTCTGCAAACAGGTGCAAACCCTGTTTGCCCTCAGGGAAAGACCAGTCAATGAGAAGTTATTCTGGTGATGTAATGCTTGTTAACTTACTCTTTCTCAAACATGATTGGGGAAAATGCTTTTCAGAGCATCAGACAGGTATTGAACTTAACTCTTTTCACAAACATGTTACTTAGGACAGCCTTGAAATAGTTATGCAAAGTAATTAGACTAAGAGAATTTCTTTTAAGCATTGGTATCTGTACCCATTGGCATTTGCCAGTGATAATTCCTCATATTTCTTGAGAAATCACTTGCTTCCATACCCTGGTCCTTCTGTAAATAGAAAAAGAGTATATTAACATCAGCCAGCAGCAGCAAAACTTAGCAGTTCTTTCTCAGACATAGATCCTAATTAAAATCCAATCAAAAGCCATAGAGATCTTATATTTTTAAAATCAAATTCAACACAGTCTGCTTGTCATGACTCTTTCATACCTGACTAGTTATGAAGATAAAAATATCTGAAATAAGTATTTGAATAAAACCAGATGTGTTCACAGTGATGTCATTAAATTCTGCCTAGTGATAATTTACAAGGCTTTATTGATACAACTAAATGCTCATGGAAGTCCAGAGAAGTCCTCACCCAGGACAGGTGAAGGCCCATTACCCATCACATAGTCTTGACTCTATGAAGTGATAGTACAGGATAGATATATGTTGGTTTGCATAGTAAAGTGAGCAAGACAGCAGACATAGAGCCACACATTTCAGGCAGGTATTATTTCATGTGACGGCTCATTCTCATTCCCTATTCCTCCACCTCAAGCCTCACTTTTTTAGCAAAAGAATGCAATAGTAAGCGTGTTGTGAAAAACATAATTTCAAAGAGGAGTGTCATAACACCTGAACAGACCAGTGGTTTATCTGATCTGAATTTCACCCAAGGAAGAAAGCAACTCAAACTGCTAAGCCAGCTGAAATTTAAGTGCTGACATAATTCAAAGATGATGAACTCTGAGTACTCGTAGTAAAATTGGAGGTAAATTACTATATTAGAACTTTCCCCTTTATGTTTCTTTTTTCTTAATATCCTCTTAACCCTTTGAGAAAACTGAGTTGATTTGGGACACATGAGCCTTTTTCGGAGCTTTTCCACTTGTTCAGGTCATGGTAATACAGTTGCATTGGGATGAGGTGGAATTATGGAACCACAAAATGATTCAAGCCTGACTGTGAATAATGTCTCTACCATATTGGAGAATGATAAGTCATTTTAAGTTCAGTGAGCCACACTTTCTTCAGCTATTGAAATGATAATTAAATATCAAGTATTAAAATGATGTGTCTACAATTCTTGGCAAGTAGCAAGTATTCAGTGGATACTGCCTATGGTTATTACTATTTTTCCATATAAAAATAATTTCAAGCCACTTCACTTTTCAAAGTTGAAAACCAAATTATATAAAAAAATGATTGTGTACCCAGAATGGATTCCCAATTTTGTCTCCTTCTATCTTTTAACTATGAAATAAACCATTGTGTTTTCCATTGAATATTTACTGAGATCTTGATTCTTAATGTACCATATTATGCAGTAATATTCTATTTTTATCTATTAATATTTCAAAGCCAGTGCTTTACAAATATATGATTTTACATGCTATCAGTATAAATAGTATCAGTACAGTACATTTCTTCTAGAGATCTGGTGCAATTTTTAAAGACATTTTTCTCTAATCCTATAGAAAAGGTCCTGGAAGGCACTGTTCATACCATCAAGTTAGCTTTTTTGAAAGTGAAAAATGCAGTTTGTCACCCACCAGCTACTTAGCTTGAGAATTTCAGTAAATTAACTTGAACTAAATTGTTTTTATGCTGTCTATATCCAGTCAAAAACATGGACACAGTCCTGCAAATTGATTTTAGATTTTAAATTTCAACAACTACTTACTTTATGTTTTCATAACTTACTGAATGCCTCACCTGTGCATGGAGAAGTTCTAAGATTTAAGAAGACAATAATCACCCCAAAGACAGTTTCTGCCTTCTAGGGGCCAGTGTCTAATTAAAGGAATAGGACACTGTGCTAAATTTCATTTAACAGAGTTTGGTAAAAAGTGACTGGAAACATAGATGGCAACACTTTTAATTTAAGGTTGAGAGGGAAGAATTTTTGAGAAAAATTATGAACAAGTAACATTTTATTGGCTTTAAAAGAATAATAAATAAAATAAAAGGGGTTATTTGGATTAGGTAGCAGTATATTCCAGGTGGAAGGAATAACAAGCGCAAAGGAAGTAAGGACCATGAATTCATATTGATTTGTGAATTGGATGTTGATACAGCCTAGTGTTTCTGCAGAATAGAGTACATTGGATTGAATTACGGCCAGGAAAGGACATGCTTCCTATATAGAGGCACATTTTGGGAAAACAAAATATTATCTTCCAAATCATAATACTCTTATTCTTTCTTTGTTATATACCATGAGATGATTCATGATATACACTTTGGGGCTTTTTGATGTCTTCAAGCTTATCTGGACTTTTCTTCAAATGAAAGAATGTTATTCCTTTGCTTTTCTTATGATTAAAAGGCCCAGGTGGAGCTAGTGGTAAAGGGTCTGCATGTCAATGCAGGAGACATAACAAAACTGAGTTAGATCCCTGGGTTGGAAAGATTCCCTGGAGTAGGAAATAGTAACACACTCCAGTATTCTTGCCTGGAAAACTCATAGACAAAGACACCTTGCAAGCTACAGTCCATGGGGTCAGAGAGTCGGACATGACTGAGCACACACACACTCACATATGAGTAAAAAATACAATATACTAGCATATTGAAAAGCAAAGACATTACTTTGCCAACAAAGGTTCGTCTGTCTTGTCAAGGCTATGGTTTTTCCTGTGGTCATGTATGGATGTGAGAGTTGGACTGTGAACAAAGCTGAGCACCAAAGAACTGATGCTTTTNGTTATGACCAACCTAGACAGCATATTCAAAAGCAGAGACATTACTTTGCCAACAAAGGTCCGTCTAGTCAAGGCTATGGTTTTTCCAGTGGTCATGTGTGGATATGAGAGTTGGACTGTGAACAAAGCTGAGCACCAAAGAACTGATGCTTTTGAACTGTGGTGTTGGAGAAGACTCTTGAGAGTCCCTTGGACTGCAAAGAGATCCAACCAGCCCATTCTAAAGGAGATCAGCCCTGGGTGTTCTTTGGAAGGAATGATGCTAAAGCTGAAACTCCAGTACTTTGGCCACCACAAGCAAAGAGATGACTCATTGGAAAAGACTCTGATGCTGGGAGGGATTGGGGGCAGGAGGAGAAGGGGATGACAGAAGATGAGATGGCTGGATGGCATCACCGACGTGACGGACGTGAGTCTGAGTGAACTCCGGGAGATAGTGATGAACAGGGAGTGCTGAGATTCATGGGGTCGCAAAGAGTCGGACACGACTGAGCGACTGAACTAAACTAAACTAAATACACTTAAGATAAATGCAGATTTTACAAACCATATTTCAGAAAGGCAATGTAAATTGTACAAAAGTAATGCTTAATTAAGATTTCGAAAACATCTACTGATTTCATGTTTGTAGAAGCATCTAAGAGTAAACTTTAAAAGGCAATAAATCTAAATAGCATGTGATTAACGAGGTCAGAGTATGCATTAAAGTATTCTGCATGCTAACTTTGTATTAAAAGAGTTACCTGGGAAAACTTCATTTTTCTTATTCACACGGTGAAACACTGAACCAGTAGGTCAATTCATGAAACCATTCAACTGTAATATTGTGGGTGTGGGAACATTCTTAAATAAAACTTGCTAAAAATTCTCTGTCATTTTCTTTGAGTATATTCACTGAAGAAGAAATCTTTATTCATAACTTAGAACAGGACTATGTGTATTTGCTCAGTTAATTTTAATATCTTTAATGTTTTTATTAGACTTGCACTGGAATGTATTATCCACATATACATGATGCTGTTGTTATAGCAAGGCTTTCCTGATGGCTCAGACAGTAAAGAATCTGCCTGTAATTCAGGAGATCAGGGTTCAATCCCTAAGTCAGGAAGATCCCCTGGAGGAGGGAATGATTAACCACTACAGTATACTTGCCTGGAGAATTCCATGGACAGAGAAGCCTGGCAAGACTATTTTAATTTAATGGACGGTGCTAAACTATTTGTATCCTGTCTTCCCTTTAGAGACTAATATCATGTATTTTAGAAATAGTTAACTGGAATTACACATAATTGAGTCAATCACTGGAAAAGATCAATTTTCATTGTAATCCCAAAGAAAGCCAATGCCAAAGAATGTTCAAACTACCACACGATTGCACTCATCTCACATGCTAGCAAAGTAATGCTCAAAATTCTCCAAGCCAGGCTTCACCAGTACGTGAACCAAGAAATTCCAGATGTTCAAGCTGGATTTAGAAAAGGCAGAGGAACCAGAAATCAAATTGCCAACATTTGTTGAATCATAGCAATAGCAAAAGAATTCCAGAAAAACATTTGAAAGTGAAAGTGAAGTTGTTCAGTCGTGTCCGACTCTTTGCGACCCGTGGACTGTAGCCCACCAAGCTCCTCCGTCCATGGGATTCTCCAGGCAAGAATACTGGAGTGGGTTGCCATTTCCTTCTCCAGGGGATCTTCCCAACCCAGGGATCGAACCCAGGTCTTCCACATTGCAGGCAGACACTTTGACCTCTGCACCACCAGGGAACATTTACTTCTGCTTTATTGATTACACCAAAGCCTTTGACTGTGTGGATCACAACCAACTGTGAAAAATCCTTCAAGAGATGGGAATACCAGACCACCTTACCTGCCTCTTGAGAAATCTGTATGCAGGTAAAGACACGACAGTTAGAACTGGACATGAAACAACAGACCAGTTCCAAATTGGGAAAGGAGTACATCAAGGCTGTATGTTGTCACCTTGTTTATTTACTTTATATGCAGAGTACTTCATGCGAAATGCTGGACTGAATGAAACTCAGGCTGGAATAAAGATTGCAGGGAGAAATGTCAATAACCTCAGATATGCAGATGACACCACTCTTATGGCAGAAAGCAAAGAACTAAAGAGCCTCTTGAGGAAAGTGAAAGAGAAAAGTGAAAAAGCTGGCTTAAAACTCAACGTTCAAAAAATGAAGATCCAGTCCCATCACTTCATGGCACATAGATGGGGAAACAATGGAAACAGTGAGAGACTTTATTTTCTTGGGCTCCAAGATCACTGACGATGGTGACTGCAGCCATGAAATTAAAAGATGCTTGCTCCTTGGAAGAAAAGCTATGACAAATCTAGACAGCGTATTAAAGCAGAGACATTACTTTACTAACAAAGGTCCTCTGTCTAGTCAAAGTAGTAATGTATGGATGTGAGGTCAGTTCAGTTCAGTCGCTCAGTCGTATCCAACTCTTTGCGACACCATCGACTGCCATACACCAGACTTCCCTATCCTTTACTATCTCCCAGAGCTTGCTCAAACATCCAACCATCTCATCCTCTGTCGTCCCTTTCTCCTCCCACCTTCAATCTTCCCCGCATCAGAGTCTTTTCCAATGAGTTGGTTCTTCCCATCAGGTGGCCAAAGTATTGGAGTTTCAGCTTCAACATTAGTCCTTCCAATGAATGTTCAGGACTGATTTCCCTTAGGATGGACTGGTTGGATCTCCTTGCAGTTCAAGGTTCTCTGAAGAGTCTTCTCCAATACCACAGTTCAAAAGCATCGATTCTTTAGCACTCAGCTTTCTTTATAGTTCAACTCTCACATCCATACATGACTACTGGAAAAATCATAGCTTTGACTAGACAGACCTTTGTTGGCAAAGTAATGTCTCTGCTTTTTAATATGCTGTCTAGGTTGGTCACAGCTTTCGTTTTGAGGAACAAGTGTCTTTTAATTTCATGGCAGTGGTCACCATCTGCAGTGATTTTGGAGCCACCCAAAATAAAGTCTCTCACTGTTTCCATTGTTTCCCCATCTATTTGCCATGAGTGAGAGTTGGACCATAAAGAATGCTGAATGCCAAAGAATTGATGCTTTGAACTGTGGTGTTGGAGAAGACTCTTGAGAGTCCCTTGGACTGCAAGATCAAACCAGTCAATCCTAAAGGAAATCGGTCCTGAATATTCATTGGAAGGACTGATGCTGAAGTTGAAGCTCCAATACTTTGGCCACCTGATGCAAAGAAGTGACTCATAGTAAAGACCCTGATGCTGGGAAAGATTGAACGCAAAAGGATAAGGGAGCAACAAAAGATGAGATGGTTGGATGGCACCACCGACTTGAAAGACACAAATTTGAGCAAGCTCTGGGAGTTGGTGATGGACAGGGAAACCTGACATGCTGCAGTCCATGGGGTCGCAAAGATTTGGACACAACTGAGTGAGTGAACTGAACTGAGTCAATCATGGGTTACAGATTTTCTTTTATTAAACTTTTTATTTTGTATTGGAGAATAGTCAACTAACAGTGTCTGATAGTTTCAGGTGAACAGCAAAGGGACTCAGCCATACATTTACATGTATTTTATTATTCCCCAAACTCCTATCCCATCCATGCTGCCACATAATATTGAGCAGAGTTCCCTGTGCTATACAGTAGGTTAGATTTTCATCATGTAGCACTAACTGAACTGCATGAAGTTTTATGATACAGTGTTGACCTTGTGTTTTTTTATACACATTCAATATCATATACAGAAGTGTGTGTGTGTTACAGTCTGCTTCATTGTAAAAATTATTTGAGGATGCTAGAGTTATACATGTAATGTAGAAAAATTCAGTGTATTCTGTTAATTAAACAAAGAAACCCTTAGACTGAGGTGGCTATAATGCCCCAGCTGTCTGCATAAGCAAATCAAAATCTAGGTCTGGAAATGCCTTGAGGTTACAAAATTGAAAGCTAAGGACAACCTATCACAAACACCCAACTAGGCTATAAAGCTAGGCATTAAAGCTGTAACTAATAAGTGGTTTTCTTGCTTTGTTTCTACCTTTTTTTCTGTAAACCGCTCCTGTTGCTGAAAGCTTTCCAACTACTTCAGGTTTGGTGCTGCTGGATTTGACTTCATTTTTGTGCAGATAAACTCTTAAGTTTTAAAATATTCTTTCAGTTTTTATAGTTTTAACAGTTCCATATGTTTAAAGATATGAAATTCTGAGAAAAAATAAGAAATTTTTCTGTTTCCTCCATCAGCTGTTAAGAAGAAGGCTAGCTTTATCACTCCAGTTCCGGGAGGCGTGGGACCCATGACGGTGGCGATGCTTCTCAAGAACACCCTTTTGGCAGCTAAAAAAGTCATTTACTAGATCACGTGGAAGAATAAAGCAAACTGAAGTCATGCTATGTATTTATTTGACAAAAGGCAAAAATCTTTATATTTTACTACAAAGCTATTTCTACATTGTATTTATTTTTTCATGGGTAGAATCATTGTGGATCAGATGATTCACACAATCTTATGCATTTCCTGCTAATATTTACTGGAATATTTTGAATGGATTTTGAGTTTTAGAAAAAAAAAAACAACTGCAATGACATTTTGGTAACAATTGCTTGTTTTGTGAATAATATTTGTCCATAATGTTAAAACAATAAAGGGCTCATAACAAATGCATATATTTTTGACACAAATATCACAAATAGTGTGTCTTCAACAAACATGATGTCAGCCAAATAGTCTCCTTTGTAAAATGTAATTTAGATTTTGCCATAATCATACTCAATTTTATATATATTTTATATTCTGCATTTGAAAGATATTGCTAAGTTGTGTCCGACTCTTGTGATCCCATGAGCTGTAGCCTGCCATCATGTTCCTCTGTCCATGGGATTCTCCAGGCAAGAATACTGAAGTGGGTTGCCATTTCCTTCTCCAGGGAACTTTCCCAATGCAGGAATTGAACCCAGGTCTCCTGAAGCGAAGGCAGATGCTTTACTGACTGAACTACATGGGAAGCCCATATTGTATGCTGAGAAAGAGCAAAAGAGCTTACTTGCTAAAAGAAAGATAAAATATTAAGCATAAAATTTTGATCTCATGTACTTCCCAAATGAACTCCCCAAGGCATACTAATGAAAAATTATGCTCCATTCGAGGAAAGAAAAATATGCAGGGAACCCCCAAAATGCCATGCTACTTTGGAAAGGTATTGATTATTTCAAATTGTGAATGTCTACTTGACATAGTAAAAATGAAACAAGAATATGTTAGGCTTACATGTAATTGCTTTGTTCTCCTACAAAGAGAATATTTGAATAATACATTCCACAAATCTAGAAATCTAATAGCAAAATATTATGACACAATGTGCCACGGCTACTCCTTAGGATATGACTAAAAACCTACTGCTTTGTTGCCCACAGTTACTTTCTCTTAAGGCATTTGGTTCTCACAGTAGATGCCATGATTTTAACACAATTTAAATGATAAAATACATGTGACTGTCAGTTGAAGGCTATTTGAGATTACCCTAGGCACATAACTGTATTGTTGTCATGCCCAAATCCCAGTGTGTTAATGTACCAATAAAGATTCTTACCCAATGCATGTCTTTATTAGTGTGTACTCTTAACCATTTGTGTGAAAATAGACTAGATGTTTATAATTAATAATATTTCAACTGTATAATAAAATGAATTTGGAAAGAAATACATGTTTTCTTTTTTCCTAAGCTATACGTTTCCTTGTTCATATACTCTTTATCTATTTCTTCACAGCACGCTGGGGAAATGTACAAATGTCTCATAAAGGAAAGAGAATATTCTGTAGCCCATTCCACACTAATCTTGGTCTGATAACCTTGATAGTAGTTTTTTTTTTAATTTTTGTTTATTTATTTTTGGCTGTGTTGGATCTTCGTTGCTGCACAGGCTTTTCTCTAGTTGTGGCAAGTGGGAGCTACTCTTTGTCGTGTTGAGGGGGCTTCTCATTGCAGTGGCTTCTCTTGTGCAGAGCATGGGTTCTGGGGCGTGCAAGCTTCAGTAGTTTCAGCTCCTGGGATAAGTTCAATAGTTGTGGTGCACAGGCTTAGTTGCTCTGCAGCATGTGAGATCTTCTTGGACCAGGCACTGGACCTGTGTCTCCTGCATTGGCAGGTGGATTCTTTACCACTCAGCCACCAGGGAAGCCCCTTGACGGTAGTTTAAAATCAAAGATCCCAAGCAAACATGTCAGAAAGGCCCTCATTAATATTTAAGTGTGCCCCAAATTCCCAAAACAAACAATAACTATTGCAGTGGGGTCAAGACTAATCACAATAGGAGAGATTGAAATCAACTCCACATATAGCTGAGACATCAATAGATTTATAGGCAATGAAAAGAGTGACGGGATCAGTAGATGGAAAATTACTAAGAGAACTTGATTAGATATCAAGACTGGAAGGATTTTTGTTAAACTACCTCACCAGGCAGTTTGCCTGGAAAAATCCCATGGACCAAGGAGCCTGGTAGGCTACAGTCCATGGGGTTGCGAAGAGTCAGACACGACTGAGCAACTTCCCTTTCACTTTTCACTTTCATGCATTGGAGAAGGAAATGGCAACCCACTCCAGTGTTCTTGCCTGGAGAATCCCAGGGATGGGGGAGCCTGGTGGGCTGCCGTCTCTGGGGTCGCACAGAGTCGGACACGACTGAAGCGACTTAGCAGCAGCAGCACCTCACCAGGATTCTTGTTAAAGTTAGGTCAATATAAAGGGTGGGAGAGGAGGAACTTAATCAGATATGGCAAGAGGACAAGGAGCAGAGCAGGGGGATTCTCCATAAACTAACTTAACAGATTTCTTTGCTAAAACAGTGCTTAACAGTCTTAATCCGATGCCTAGTTAAGAAAAGGATTCAGAGGAGCCTAACTAAAGTTTCATCAAGAAGGAAGCCTTTGTCAACACATAAAGGAAATGAAGTTGGTTCATCAGTATCATAACTTTACTTATAGATATTATTTGGGGTCTATACAAGATAGATATATGATTGTCTTGTGAAGGAGATTTGTAGAAGTTCCCTTCTCCTACAAGTATCTGTAAAAAGGACCCTGAGGATTAGTGAGGACTGGATAATAACATGAAGACATGGAGGTGAGAATGAGCTCAGCAAATACATATGAAAGCAAGGGCCACAGTCAGACTGAAGTTAAAAATTTATGTTGCAGAGTGGTGGAAATATAGCTGGATAATAGCAGAAATGGGTTAGGAAAAGCCTGGATAAATCAGAATTTATAGCTCGTGAGAGAACATGGGAGTTGAAGCGTGGAGGATGTTATCACTGATTATCATGAGAAAGTTGTGAAGAGGAGCTGATTTGGAGGAGAGAGAATATGTTCAGTTGAAGATATGTTGTGTTTGCAGTGATGACATAATACATAAATCAAAGTCCTAACATAATATCACTCTGGACTGAAAATAATTTATGGCTAGTGGTGAAAATTTAAGACACTAATGATGCTAAAGCTGAAACTCCAGTACTTTAGACCACCTCATGCGAAGAGTTGACTTTTTGGAAAAGACTGTGATGCTGGAAGGGATTGGGGGCAGGAGGAAAAGGGGACGACAGAGGATGAGATGGCTGGATGGCATCACCGACTCAATGGAGTTTGGGTAAACTCCGGGAGTTGGTGATGGACAGGGAGGCCTGGTGTGCTGCGATTCATGGGGTCGCAAACAGTCAGACACGACTGAGCTACTGAACTGAACTCAACTGGAGTGTGTGTTAACCACTAAATTCCTAACGTTTTTGATCACTGTATACGCCCTACATCTTTCTAATCTTGTTCAATAGTAATAGCTATCCTTAACTGAGCAAGTGCTATATGTTTTACATTTTTGAGGTTGTTGTTACTGACATTTTGCATTTGATATATGAGGAAATCAACCCATGAGGTTATGAAAAAGTCTCAGCCAAGGCCAAATGGGTAGGAAAGGTAGAATTGAAATTCAAAGAAAGGTCTGTTGGGTGACAAGAGCCAGACCCACTCTATTTTCGATCACTCTATCCCCTCATTGCCCACCTCCTTGCCACCTATAATCCTTTCTCTTATCATTATATTTCTAAATTCTACTTGCTATTTAAGATTCACTTCAAATGAAACTCATCCAAGAGAAATGCTGTGAGATTTTGACTAAGTCCCACCTCTGAACTCTCATACTCATTTATGTACACATTCACGGCAGTCATCTATCTCTACCTAGCACTGTAGTTAAGTTTGTACTTTCCTTGACTCACTCTAGTTCCTTGAGGTCAAAGTCCATGTATGATTTGTCTACTCGTCTTACAAATGTTGGATGTTAGAGGCATAAAGTAGTTTATGATTGAATGGATGACAGCTGAATTCATGAGAATTACAGATTAGAGAAAGATAAGCAATGTGCTGCTGGTGACCATTTCCTGCAAATGTTCAAAAACAAATTGTGACTCTTAGTCAAAGAGCAAGCGAGAAAGAAAAATTGGAAGGAGGGGAGAGGAGATGAAGAGAGGAAAAGAAACTGTAAGTGGGAGAGGGAAGGAAAAAATAAACTTAAGGGGGAGGGGCGGGAAGAGAAGGCACTTCCAGTGTTGCTTATGACTAGGGAGAGACGAATAAATTAAAAAGACAGTAAAAATGGTCAGAGGGAAAAATGATAGATGGGCATTGCAGCTCTTTGCTTTCTTTCTCATTCTAACAAGCATCAAGAATACAAATATCCCTATGGCCACTTTACAGTACCTACCATCCCCATTCTTCAGAATTGCTGAAGGACTCCCTAATGAGAAGACTGAAGACATGAACACTGGCAATTTCCTACTTAGAGTGTAAGTGGAATCCATCAGNCTTCCCAAATGAACTCCCCAAGGCATACTAATGAAAAATTATGCTCCATTCGAGGAAAGAAAAATATGCAGGGAACCCCCAAAATGCCATGCTACTTTGGAAAGGTATTGATTATTTCAAATTGTGAATGTCTACTTGACATAGTAAAAATGAAACAAGAATATGTTAGGCTTACATGTAATTGCTTTGTTCTCCTACAAAGAGAATATTTGAATAATACATTCCACAAATCTAGAAATCTAATAGCAAAATATTATGACACAATGTGCCACGGCTACTCCTTAGGATATGACTAAAAACCTACTGCTTTGTTGCCCACAGTTACTTTCTCTTAAGGCATTTGGTTCTCACAGTAGATGCCATGATTTTAACACAATTTAAATGATAAAATACATGTGACTGTCAGTTGAAGGCTATTTGAGATTACCCTAGGCACATAACTGTATTGTTGTCATGCCCAAATCCCAGTGTGTTAATGTACCAATAAAGATTCTTACCCAATGCATGTCTTTATTAGTGTGTACTCTTAACCATTTGTGTGAAAATAGACTAGATGTTTATAATTAATAATATTTCAACTGTATAATAAAATGAATTTGGAAAGAAATACATGTTTTCTTTTTTCCTAAGCTATACGTTTCCTTGTTCATATACTCTTTATCTATTTCTTCACAGCACGCTGGGGAAATGTACAAATGTCTCATAAAGGAAAGAGAATATTCTGTAGCCCATTCCACACTAATCTTGGTCTGATAACCTTGATAGTAGTTTTTTTTTTAATTTTTGTTTATTTATTTTTGGCTGTGTTGGATCTTCGTTGCTGCACAGGCTTTTCTCTAGTTGTGGCAAGTGGGAGCTACTCTTTGTCGTGTTGAGGGGGCTTCTCATTGCAGTGGCTTCTCTTGTGCAGAGCATGGGTTCTGGGGCGTGCAAGCTTCAGTAGTTTCAGCTCCTGGGATAAGTTCAATAGTTGTGGTGCACAGGCTTAGTTGCTCTGCAGCATGTGAGATCTTCTTGGACCAGGCACTGGACCTGTGTCTCCTGCATTGGCAGGTGGATTCTTTACCACTCAGCCACCAGGGAAGCCCCTTGACGGTAGTTTAAAATCAAAGATCCCAAGCAAACATGTCAGAAAGGCCCTCATTAATATTTAAGTGTGCCCCAAATTCCCAAAACAAACAATAACTATTGCAGTGGGGTCAAGACTAATCACAATAGGAGAGATTGAAATCAACTCCACATATAGCTGAGACATCAATAGATTTATAGGCAATGAAAAGAGTGACGGGATCAGTAGATGGAAAATTACTAAGAGAACTTGATTAGATATCAAGACTGGAAGGATTTTTGTTAAACTACCTCACCAGGCAGTTTGCCTGGAAAAATCCCATGGACCAAGGAGCCTGGTAGGCTACAGTCCATGGGGTTGCGAAGAGTCAGACACGACTGAGCAACTTCCCTTTCACTTTTCACTTTCATGCATTGGAGAAGGAAATGGCAACCCACTCCAGTGTTCTTGCCTGGAGAATCCCAGGGATGGGGGAGCCTGGTGGGCTGCCGTCTCTGGGGTCGCACAGAGTCGGACACGACTGAAGCGACTTAGCAGCAGCAGCACCTCACCAGGATTCTTGTTAAAGTTAGGTCAATATAAAGGGTGGGAGAGGAGGAACTTAATCAGATATGGCAAGAGGACAAGGAGCAGAGCAGGGGGATTCTCCATAAACTAACTTAACAGATTTCTTTGCTAAAACAGTGCTTAACAGTCTTAATCCGATGCCTAGTTAAGAAAAGGATTCAGAGGAGCCTAACTAAAGTTTCATCAAGAAGGAAGCCTTTGTCAACACATAAAGGAAATGAAGTTGGTTCATCAGTATCATAACTTTACTTATAGATATTATTTGGGGTCTATACAAGATAGATATATGATTGTCTTGTGAAGGAGATTTGTAGAAGTTCCCTTCTCCTACAAGTATCTGTAAAAAGGACCCTGAGGATTAGTGAGGACTGGATAATAACATGAAGACATGGAGGTGAGAATGAGCTCAGCAAATACATATGAAAGCAAGGGCCACAGTCAGACTGAAGTTAAAAATTTATGTTGCAGAGTGGTGGAAATATAGCTGGATAATAGCAGAAATGGGTTAGGAAAAGCCTGGATAAATCAGAATTTATAGCTCGTGAGAGAACATGGGAGTTGAAGCGTGGAGGATGTTATCACTGATTATCATGAGAAAGTTGTGAAGAGGAGCTGATTTGGAGGAGAGAGAATATGTTCAGTTGAAGATATGTTGTGTTTGCAGTGATGACATAATACATAAATCAAAGTCCTAACATAATATCACTCTGGACTGAAAATAATTTATGGCTAGTGGTGAAAATTTAAGACACTAATGATGCTAAAGCTGAAACTCCAGTACTTTAGACCACCTCATGCGAAGAGTTGACTTTTTGGAAAAGACTGTGATGCTGGAAGGGATTGGGGGCAGGAGGAAAAGGGGACGACAGAGGATGAGATGGCTGGATGGCATCACCGACTCAATGGAGTTTGGGTAAACTCCGGGAGTTGGTGATGGACAGGGAGGCCTGGTGTGCTGCGATTCATGGGGTCGCAAACAGTCAGACACGACTGAGCTACTGAACTGAACTCAACTGGAGTGTGTGTTAACCACTAAATTCCTAACGTTTTTGATCACTGTATACGCCCTACATCTTTCTAATCTTGTTCAATAGTAATAGCTATCCTTAACTGAGCAAGTGCTATATGTTTTACATTTTTGAGGTTGTTGTTACTGACATTTTGCATTTGATATATGAGGAAATCAACCCATGAGGTTATGAAAAAGTCTCAGCCAAGGCCAAATGGGTAGGAAAGGTAGAATTGAAATTCAAAGAAAGGTCTGTTGGGTGACAAGAGCCAGACCCACTCTATTTTCGATCACTCTATCCCCTCATTGCCCACCTCCTTGCCACCTATAATCCTTTCTCTTATCATTATATTTCTAAATTCTACTTGCTATTTAAGATTCACTTCAAATGAAACTCATCCAAGAGAAATGCTGTGAGATTTTGACTAAGTCCCACCTCTGAACTCTCATACTCATTTATGTACACATTCACGGCAGTCATCTATCTCTACCTAGCACTGTAGTTAAGTTTGTACTTTCCTTGACTCACTCTAGTTCCTTGAGGTCAAAGTCCATGTATGATTTGTCTACTCGTCTTACAAATGTTGGATGTTAGAGGCATAAAGTAGTTTATGATTGAATGGATGACAGCTGAATTCATGAGAATTACAGATTAGAGAAAGATAAGCAATGTGCTGCTGGTGACCATTTCCTGCAAATGTTCAAAAACAAATTGTGACTCTTAGTCAAAGAGCAAGCGAGAAAGAAAAATTGGAAGGAGGGGAGAGGAGATGAAGAGAGGAAAAGAAACTGTAAGTGGGAGAGGGAAGGAAAAAATAAACTTAAGGGGGAGGGGCGGGAAGAGAAGGCACTTCCAGTGTTGCTTATGACTAGGGAGAGACGAATAAATTAAAAAGACAGTAAAAATGGTCAGAGGGAAAAATGATAGATGGGCATTGCAGCTCTTTGCTTTCTTTCTCATTCTAACAAGCATCAAGAATACAAATATCCCTATGGCCACTTTACAGTACCTACCATCCCCATTCTTCAGAATTGCTGAAGGACTCCCTAATGAGAAGACTGAAGACATGAACACTGGCAATTTCCTACTTAGAGTGTAAGTGGAATCCATCAGGATTGAGTCCTAGAGGAAAAGAAGCAAAGGATAACTTGGAGCTATTTTCAGAGGCTCAGGTGGTAGAAGAGTTTATGTATTATGTGGCTTAGTCCACCAGAATGGAGAAACATCTAGATAGACAGGGGTCCACTTCTCTTAGTCCAAATATGTGCAGAAGCCACAGTTCATTTAATGTTTAGATTCTTATGGTAAAGGTAATTTACTTAAATCTTGATTTTAGGAGATAATGTGAATTCCTCTAAGGTTAGTATACTGACTCCTACCAGAGGACACAGCTGGGGAAATGGAAAGGACGCGTGACCTGGAATCCTGAACACAGATTCAAATCCCAACTCTAGGGTGTGTCCTCTGGCAAGTCATTTAATTTCTTTTGAGTCTTCTTTCTTCATTTGTTATATGGGAATTAAAACAAGACCTGTTGCTTATTGCTTACTTCACTCAAGATAGATTGAGTATATACTATACATTAGGCATTGGATTTGTTGGGGCCAGCCAGGATTACTGAAGACAAATTTGTGATGTGTGTGAAAACCTTCTGCAAAATGCAAAGTGCGGTTAAGTACCAGTTAACAGTTACTACAAAGATGTTGTTGTACTATGTCCCAGTCTTTGGAATAAAGGTATTTAACTTTATTCCTAGCATCTTCCTCCTGAAACTGCAATTGGTTGTGGTTTATTTAATCCTTTGTAAATTATTTCTTCTTAAATTCTCACCAATGGCACAGGAGGTGATTATATGACTTATAATTCAAATATCATTTGCTTAGGAAAAATCATATCCAGAAATTGTCCTAATAATGGTTAAAAAGAAAACTTCACAAAAGTAGAAATATGAACTGTGTAGGCACATTCAAGTAAGCCAAGTCCTATATATTCTTCAACTTTAAAAGGATGACTCTTGTGGTAAGTGATTGCCCAAGTTATAATGAGTTCAACAAGCTCATTCTTGTGTGATTTCTAAAGCCAAATTTATATTTGAATAGTGAAAGGGATCCTTTCTGGTAAACTGAATTTGCTGGGTGGACATGATGCAAATGACAACCTATCCCGACTTATACAAGTTTTCAAGGTACAGAAAATAAGAGCAATTGAAATATTTGGTAGAAAACTTTAACACCTCAGCAAAACATATTTATAAATTATTTTATTATAAATTTGGGCAAGTGAGAATTTATGGAAGCTCCTATTGTCACAAAAAGTAATAGCAATAATTACATGTCTTGGCCTTAAAAATGATACTTTAATAATCGTAAGTAGATGAATAAGGTAAGGTGAAGTCACTCAGTCGTGTCCATTGCGACCCCATGGACTATAGCCTACCAGGCTCTTCTATCCGTGGGATTTTCCAGGCAAGAGTACTGGAGTGGGTTGCCATTTCCTTCTCCAGGAGATCTTCCCGACCCAGGGATCGAACCCAGGTCTCCCGCATTGTAGGCAGACGCTTTACCATCGGAGCCACCAGGGAAGCTTCAAGTAGATGAATAGCCAAAAAAAAAAAAAAGTGAATGTTATATTAAACTTAAAATTTTCTATTCATTAGATGTACCAACTGTAAATATTTTAATTTCATCTTATCGGAAATGATATTGTTGTTGTTGTTAGTAGTATTTTGGTGCTTTACTAGCCTAATCACTGGGGCACATTTTTAAGAACTGTAGTTCCTAGAGCTTGGTAGCCATTCCATTTACTCAGAAAAATATTAAAAGGTAAATGTTATACTCTTAAAAATAATTATTTTTACATAACTTGAAATACTAAAACTAAGTAGCAAAAACTAAAATGGAATATCAAAACTTTACTTTTATGCACATTTAATTGTTCTCTCCTGCCACTAAAAAACAAAATATCTTGATTTACAGTGTAACCCAATCTGTCCGAAAAAGTAGTGTAAATAACTGCAGCTTCCAGGATACTTCTTTTATTAACAGGTTAAGATGTTTCCTGGTTTGGATATATCAAAACCCCTCTTTCTTGGAATCCTGCATGGATTGCCAGCAGCTTAGGAGCTAGAACAATTCTGTTCACACCAAGGGAACTTCACCTGAATTCAGTTCTTTTCTGTTGTTTTAAGTACATTTACAAACATGATTATGCCCACAGGTAACAGGAAACCCGTGTTTCAAAAGAAAAACTTGATCACACTACCAGATAACACAGGTATCCTAAACAAGTGCATGAACGCCCCAAGGCTTCATGCTGCTGCCAGAAGGACATATTTTTTTGATTGCTAAGAACTGCCAGATGACGCTTCATGAAATATAAATGCAAGAAAGCCTCTGAGAGAGCTCAATAAAAACTTCCACCCATCGGTCTAGGAGGATAAGAGCAAGATACTATTAACAAGTGCAGGAAATGGATTTTGGGGTTCCAATATCAGTCTATCTCTTGATCAATGGTAGGTCGTTTCTTTTTCTTGTGTTAATGTTGTGTCATTGTAAAATGTGAACAGGATTTGCTTTCTCTTTATGAATGAGAAGTTAGCTTTTAGCAATTGTTCCTCATGACAAAGATCCAAGCAAGGAATCCATGGATTCATTTAGTTTCTTATGTGATGTTTTGACACATTCCTCTCTTAATATATTTTGCTACCTTTTTTCTGAGATCTCTATATTGTTTGTTCTATACAACTGAAGAGCAGTTGAGACACTTTAACTATGATATGATAGTATCCTTGTGATTGAGTGAGTTTATAAATGTATTCATTTTCTCTTAACAATCAGTGGGTTTCTATTTTCTCTAGCTGTAATGTAGTGAATGGAATTGATATGCATGAGAAACTGTCAGAAAACTGCCCTTAGTAGGTTATGGATCTCAAATGTAGATGAAATAAAAATAGAACAGATGTGGGAATAGACAGAATAACTTTTGATCTGTTGCTTGTACGTAGAAGGAGGCTCGCCTGCTAAAGATGCCTTTCCCCTCCTTCACACAGCAATGACAGCACTGACGGGAGAGGCAGCCAGGACTACAAGCCCCCCAGTCACAACCCAGCAGAGTAACTGGACAGTTAACACAACAGAAGGTACTTTTCTTCACACTTTTGTATTTCAAGTGACTTTTTAAAAAATGTTTGAGCAAAATTTGGATTTGATAAAAAGCAACATTGGAAATTTTAAAACGTATATCTTACTATTAAACAATCTTTTATCGGGACATTGTGAAATGGAAGTGGCAGATAAACATGTCGCAGAGAATCATCTTTGTAAAAGGAGGAAGTGGAGCAGATGAGAGAAAGTTGTCTTCAGTTACAGTCCTGGATGTGAAACCTGCCACACTTTCTGCCTGATTCCTGCTGAGTTCCCGATAACCCAGGCATGTCTAAAGGCAATTTGTCCCCATTTTGACATTCTCGATGAGTAACAATATTTTGATCTGTGATTATGAGCTCTTGCAGCCAAAGAAATTCTGGTGCAGATGAAGCCTTAATCCACTTTCTCTGATCTTGGGAAACGTCCTTTTTCTTGTTTGTCTTTGGGTTGTTTTGTTGTTTTAGTGTACGCTGTATTTCCCAGCCACTTGTACACAATTTTTGTTGTTGATGGTGATGACATATTTTATTATTGTTATTAAAATACTTTATGGCCATTGTTGAGCATCAGCATGTTTCCAAACTCTTTGAACTCTTAGAGGTGAATTTAGGAAGCTTGTTATCTGCCAAGACCTGTGTATCAGGTGGCTGTGATTCTCAGGCAAATCAAATATCACTCCCTGATGGGAAGATGGGCTTTGCAATTTACAACAAAAGAAACACCATATCTTGCTCTCAGAGCCTGACAAATAAAAGAAGATGAAGTCAAATACTTTGCTTGTGAACATGAAAGATAGTAATATTTAAGTATTCTTCATTTCACCAATAACTTTATATTAAAATATTTTACCCGTTTGAATTTTTGAGCATATATTAATTTGAAAAACAAAATGTGCGGCTTTTAGGATAACTTTTAGCCAAATTCTTCATGTCTCCGAGCCTTTAAACAAAGAGAAAGCATCCTTGTTGGAAGAAAATACTGTTGAAATTAAAGAAGTGCAGTTCCCTCTCAGTGTCATTTTTCTTCCCTGTTAGTGAACTGCAAATCAACAGTCTCCAAGTTACAGGCAATAATATTGGAAAGAAAAGGGATTGAATATATCACTTCAGTAGTTTTCCTTTGTGTTCTTGATTGGGGAATTCTAGTTTCCTGCTTATTGTTTAATCTAAAAACTCTGAATCCAGTACCTCAGGAAAATTTTTGTGAAGTTATAATTAATATTCTTGTCCTTAGGGGGAAGATGAGTCTCTAGTCTACTCTTTCCTTAAAAATATCTTCTTTCAGTTCTCACATTTTCTAGTAAGTCCTGATTCAGGCTTGGTTAATTGAACTTAGTTAATCTTGAAGTAGGAAGAACCTAGTACAGTTTATAATGAGAAGTTCTCACTGCCTTAATGATCAAGGCGAGAAATTAGATTTACTCTGCTACATTTAACAAAATGAATATGAATTTTAAGGTAATGTGTGTTCTCAACCAAAATAAAGTTATACATTGAGGACATATGATGTTTATTCACAACAATGACAAAAATAAAATGCCACTAATTCTGCTTGAGAAGACTTTAAGAATCAAATAGTAAACTACACTAAAATTGTGCCATTTTACCCAAATGTCATTCCCACTGCATAAACCTCAAGAACAGCATAGGTATATGTCTTTAATACATCAAGGAATGAAAGATAACCTTTCCGAAATATATGTATTTTGCAACAGTACAGCTTCCCAAAGGGAAGTTTCCCATAAAAAGGCTTCTGGACACTTGACCACAAAAGTTTAACCAAGTGTTGTCATCTGAATAGTCTAAGAGCTAGAAATCAAAACCCAGGTTTTCTAATTCCAACTCCATGGCTTTTCCTACAATCTCATAATGCCTCTTAATTGAGTAAAATTTCTAATTAACATCCAAAAGTGTTGTCTTAGCTATGTTAAACCTGAGCCATAAATTATTTCTGGCTTCATATATGGGTCATAACAATACCTCTTCTGAAATCAGTTATGGAAAACAATTTCCTTTCCATTAGCTATTTAAGGTCCACAGATGAGCAAGGGCAGATTCTCATCTCACTCCTCTGGGGAGAGAAGAGAAATCAAATTCATTATCTCAAAAGCATATATCCACATCTCCCTAAGTGCTTACTTCTCAGCTATATGAAAGCTTCTATATTTATTAGCATCCAGGATACATTTGGGAAGCCTTGTTTAAGATACCATACTGTCTAGAATCAATGCTGCCACCTTTTGGCAGACTTGTATCTATATCTTATAATGAAATTTCTAAAGAACAGAATGATAACCAGTCCACCTCCACCACCTAATTTATTAATATGTCTAGATGATATTAACCTAACCTTTGTATATATAACCTGCCAAAGGAATGAATCAATAGTTCAAATGATAGAGCGCTCAAAGAATATTCTTAAAATGAAAGGCCTTTTTGTATATGTGTTACGAATCTACTATGAAAGCATGACCCACTTCATCTGTTAATATAGTATCTCCTTTTTCTAGCTGACTACACAGAAGTACCCATAGCCTTGAAGTTCTCACATCCTTGCCTGGAAGACCACCATAGTTACTGCATCAATGGTGTCTGTGCATTCCACCATGAGTTGGAGAAAGCCATCTGCAGGTAATTGCAAAGAACTTCCCAAGTCCTAGAGATGGGAGAAGGAGAATGTATGCCTCCTTTCACATGGTGTTTTATATGGTACATTTATATACACCTCTATCTTACCCAGTAAAAAAGGTACATGATCTGAACATGATTCACCAATTCTCTTTGTATTTTAATATCTAAGGAGTCTTTTTCTAACCTACCTAATTCTCAGTACTTAAAAGTATGGTTCCTAGCAGCATCTGTGTAACCTGGGAGCTTGTTAGAAATGCAGAAGCTCATGCCACACCTCAAAACTACTGAATCCAAAACAATTTTTGAAAAGTGAAAATGTTAGTTGCTCAGTCGTGTCCAACTCTTTGCAACCTCATAGAGTATAGCCCACCAGGCTCCTCTGTCCATGAGATTCTCTGGGCAAGAATACTGGGGTGGGTTGCCATTTCCTTCTCCAGGGAATCTTCCTAACCAGGAATTGAACCTGGGTCTCCTACATTGCAGACAGATTCTTTATCATCTGAGACCCTAGGGAAGCCCAAACCAGCTTTCTATAACGTGCAAAGACGTTTCTAAGATTTTTATAAGTTGATTCTGAGATTTTATAAGTTGATTAAATGAAACTATGGCAAAAGTATTTCAGGAATATAAAGTTCTAGATCAACTGAGATACTGTTTATGACCATTGATTTACTCAGCATCCTCCTATGAAAGAGTAGGTTAACAATTTTCTAGGTCAACTCATGGAGGTGTCCTACCTTTCTTTTCTACCAATGAGGGAAGCTGCATTAATATGGGGTTTTAATCAAATAATTAGTGCAAAATGCATGGCTGCTTCTTCTTTAATAGACAAACTTTCCTTTGGTATGTGCCTCTTTAACTTAAATCATTTTTATTTAATTGTTTTCACTTTTTGAAATTAATCATATGTGTTTCTATCATCATGACCTTTAACATTATACATTTTTTCTTTTTTTTTTTAAAGGTGTTTTACTGGTTATACTGGAGAAAGGTGTGAGCATTTGACCTTAACTTCATATGCTGTGGATTCTTATGAAAAATACATCGCAATTGGGATTGGCGTTGGATTACTATTAAGTGGTTTTCTTGTTACTTTTTACTGCTACATAAGAAAGAGGTAAGAAAAAAAAAAAACCAATTATGAAGTCACTAGATACTCATTCATTTGACAAACATTTACTGAGCCCCTACAAGGTACCAAGCATTGACATATATAATTGTCTAGTGAAAATGTGGCTGTAAATCTGGCAAGTTCCTGCATATTTGTTTTGATGCCTCTTCTCATAAACCCAGACAAGAGGTAGAGATTTACCTGCAATTGCAATAGGATAGCTCGAATTTACATTTTCCTTTCATCCTCATCTCTGTCTGCCTACATCAAGTTATACATGAGTGGGACAGTCAGTCCACAAGGGTGAAGATTAACTGTGTCCTGTGCACAACTATATGGAGTGCTGAATACCGTGTTTGGGACACCATACGTGCTCAGTAAATATCTGTTGAATTGACACATCAACATATAAGTATGAAATTAATGAAAGTGTGTAACAAACTTGGGCCATTTTCTTCCCAGACATCAACTGAAGGTACATTCAGGAGATACTGCCTACTGCTAAAAGCTAAAGAAGACAAATTTGATCCACTAAGTGTAAATTACTCATGTATTAATTATTAATTATTTCTGGCTTTTCCACACTGGTAATTTTACCTAAAATCCACACATGAGAAAAAGTAAAAAAAATACGTGACATACATTAAAGAAAAGTAAAAATATGTTTCTTTNGACAAATTTGATCCACTAAGTGTAAATTACTCATGTATTAATTATTAATTATTTCTGGCTTTTCCACACTGGTAATTTTACCTAAAATCCACACATAAGAAAAAGTAAAAAAAATACGTGACATACATTAAAGAAAAGTAAAAATACGTTTCTTTTGCTGTACTCTATTAACTAAGTTGTCATTTTTTAAAATGACCAAAAGTTATTATACAACATAAAAAAAATGTTTTCTTAATAACTGCACCTTAGAGTAAAATTTGTTATATCAATTGTGGATTGATTGATACAAAATCTGTTAAATCAGCTACGTAAGAGATCAAGAAAGGAAAAACAAAGAAAAGGAAGTCAGACCTTTTAGTGTAAATAAGACAGCTGCCTGAAGTCAAGTTCCCTAGAAGAACTATGAAAGAGATTCTTGAGTGAGTGATTGGTCAAGAGACTACTCAAAGCTGAAATTTGTAATGAAGTAGGAAAGCTAGAGCAGAGTGGAAAGGAGGCAAAGATGTAGCTTTCGCTGAAATCTATCCTCAGCCTGATTCCACAGGGAGACCTAGAACGTGAATGGCATCTCTGACCCAACCTAAGGAGGTGAGGGAGCTTGGTTTTAGTACCCAGAGTCATCAGGTGTGGATGTCAGAATGCTCCTGTGGAGTAAGGGACAGGGCCTTGGAATCTCCCAGAAATCTTCAGGCAAAATCCTCTCTTGGCTGAGGACAGTCCTCAAGAGAAGGACGGTGCTATAATCCTCTAAAGAAGGATGGTGCTGTGAGCCTTATTATGTGCTTCCCTGGAAGCTCAGCTAGTAAAGAATTTGTCTACAATGCAGAAGACCCTGGTTCAATTCCTGAGTCGGGAAGATCCCCTGGAGATGGAATAGGCTACCAACTCCAGAATTCTTGGGCTTCCCTGGCGGCTCAGACAGTAAAGAATCCGCCTGCAATTCAGGAGACCTGGGTTCAATCCCTGGCTTGGGAAGATCTCCTGGAGGAGGACATGGCAACCCACTCTAGTATTCTTGCCTGGAGAATCCCCATGGACAGAGGAGCCTGGTGGGCTACAGTCCACAGGATCACAGAGAGTCGGACACGACTGAGTGATGAAGCACAGCACGTAGCACATGAGCCTTATTAATACCCACGGCTGCTGAGGGATGGGGATGGTAAAGGGGGTCTAGGTGGGACACCAAGAGCAACTGTTATGCCAGAGCCTTTATATAATTCTCAATAAGCTATATAAACAGCAGTCAAATTCATATGGAAACCAATGCTCTGTTTTAGGTATCTAAAATTGAAATCACCTTACAATATCTGTTCTGAAGGAAGACCACTATGAAGCCTTTGTACGAAATTTTCATGAGGCGCTGGTGTAAATCAGTGGGCCCAAAACTGAAATCTTCAAGTGAAACAACAAAACTTCCCAAGCTGACTAGAAAGTTGGGATCATGGTGAAATGAGAAATAAATTCCCACGTTGGTCCTTAGACTCTGNCAGTTATGATCAGAAATCTCAGAAAGCTGAGTTCTGAGTCCCAACTGTTTACTAGCTCGGTGATACAGAGTAAATTATTTAACCCCTCTAAATCTCAATTGCATCCATTATAAAATGGGGATAATAATTATACCTAACCCATAAGGTCATTTTAGGATTGTTAACTTAGATAGCTAACTATGTAAAATATTTCGAACACAGTACCCATTCAATAAATTTTACTTATAATTATTAAACATTTGAAACTCCTGTATATGCCTTCCTAAAAAAATTATCACATTGCAGAATTAAGCAATAAAAACCACAAGTCATATTGGAAAACTAAAGCTAGGGGAATAATACTCAAAAACTGTGTGACATTAAAAAGAGAAACACTAAAGAAAATCAAACCACAAGGGAAGAGACAAAGAGAAGAAGAAAAGAACAGGCAAAAACTATACAACATCCAAAAGCAATGAACACAATGGCAATAAGAGCATACCTAGTAATGATCACTTTAAATGTAAATGTACTAAATTCTACAATCAAAAAACTTAAAGTAGCTGAATGTATAAAAAGACAAGACTTATCTATATTATGCTCCCTGTAAGAGACTCACTCCAGAAGATGTGTATAAGAGACAGGTAACCATTTGCATGAGTTGTTTTATGACAGAAGGTCCTGGTAAGGGTCAGGGAACTAATAAGCCTCCACCAACCAGAAGAGTTCGGGAAAGGTCAAAAGGAGACACCACATGTCTGACCACCTCCCAGAATCCTTCTCTCTGACATCCATCTTGGCTGAACAAGGCGTGCACCACTAGGAAGGCCTCTGAGTCAGAATGATTGGCTACGGACAACCCGAAAACGAATCCCATCACCATAAAACCCAAGACTGCAAGCCATGTGACAGAGCAGTTCTCCTGGGTTCCCTTACCCTCCTGCTCTCCGCCTGGGCACCATTTTCCAATAAAATCTCTTGCTTTGTCAGCACATGTGTCTCCTCGGACAATGCATTTCCAAGTGTTAGACAAGAGCCCAGTTTCGGGCCCTGGAAGGGGTCCCCTTTCCTACAACACAGTCAGCCTAAGCAAGGCCATGCTTGGGTTCTTCACTATGCTTGCTACTGGGATTTTGGACCACAGCTCTATGGACCAAATCTGAAACATGCTGCTTCATGGTGTCTAAAAGAATGTGATGTCAACTACTCGGATGAGATTAGTGTTACAGCACCTCCGGTGACCCAAACATGTGACTGAAGTCTAATTTAGAGAAAAGAAAATGGAATGTTCAAGGCAAACATAAATCATCCCAAGCTTGTGACAACACTGTGAAATATGGAATAAGCTAAAGAGTTTCTGATGACTGAAAAGTTATCTGGATATTGAGTCTTGACTGGGCAAAACATTTTTGTTTCTTCATGGATTATAAAATTTTGTGCTCAACTCACTAGTCCTCAAATGCTTATGTTCATCACTTTCTCCTATTGTTAGTGGAATTACTGGTGACTATTTGGACTGAAATTCTAAAATTCTACTAATGAATACAATTCTACAATTGACACTTTAATAGAAACTGAAGAACCAGACATTTTCACCAACTAAGAGTATGTGGAAGCTTTCTTTACCATTTCTGGATACTTGATAGAAGATTTATACGTGGAGAAAATGGAATATTGATAGAAATAACATTTTGAGAATTATGGTCCTAAATAATCCTAGGCCCCTTAATTTATTTGAGCTTTCATGTCATTTTACATAAAGCCTTTCTAGCACTAAGGGAGAAAAATTTCCACATCTGTATTGCAAGTGTGATTATTCTCAACTCCGTGTCTGTCCCCAGTCTCACCCCTCGCTCTGAAACACACCACTGGATAGCATCTTCGGTGTTTATTTTAGTGTTTGGTTGTTAAAATAATAATTTAAGAATTTGTTCTTAAAGGAAGTGAAACATGAAATTAAAGAATAGTATCTACCATGTTTCTTTTAGATTCAATCTAAGACTATGGACTTTTTTTTCTTTTTTTCTATTGTGGAATAGATAAGCAAAATATTTTGATCATGGCATGGGTTAAAAAAGGGGTAAAGGTGAATTTTCTTACAATAGAAGCCTAGTAGCAATGGCTTCTCTTACATCAAGTTGTGACTTTTCATTCACTTCTAAATAAAACTACCTCCTGCTTTCCTTTGAGTAGAAGGCATTTCACTTGCTTAGTTTGTTTTTCCTTCAGAAGGAATTTAATGCAGATGAATTGCACATCAGCACTTTCTGCATGATCTCACAAAGTATGCAGAGGTTACATCATCCCAAGGAGTAGGGAGGTAAAGGTTCCTCCCAATGACTCCTCTTCCTGAGCATTTCAAATAGGTGTTAAAAAGCTGGGGAGAGTCCAGGAAGAAACAATAAAGCTTAATTAAGGACTGCCTCCTGATGAAAAGAAAGAGGAAGTAAGACTAAAGTCTCTGGAGAGGTGATAAACTAAAAGGTTACAAATATTTGCTGCCTATATGTATAGTTAACTGAATTGATATTGCACAAGAAATTAAAATTCCCAAAATGCAAAACCAAAAAGTAGATCAAAGCAGAAAACCAACAGAGGTTCAGTTTTTTTCACCTTTGGAAGAGTATGCATTAACATCATAAAATCCACCCAGTGAGAAAATATGGAAATTTAGAGTGTGGCTCCTGAGAAGCCATCTGTTTATGATCTGTCATACAAAGGAAACTTGTGCTCATATAACTACTAGAGTTCATTTTCCAGGAAGGAATCCCTGGTATTCTTATGGCAATATTTGCATTTGTAAGCAGGTCTTCAGTAGGAACATGTATAAGATGTTCTGCAAATCTACCATTTTCTGTTTTTTCCTATATTAAATAAGACCCTCCCTGAAAAGAAGCCTACCAGTGAAAATCTGGTATCAGAACTACATTTTCAGTCATTTAAGAAAGAAATGAGAACATATTTCTGACATCTTTGACTAAATCAAACCAGCCAACAGAGTTCATCAATTTCTTTCATTTCCCATTTTGTCTCCTTCCTGTGTCTACCCTTCTGTTCTTGAGAACATATTCTTAAGTCATCAGCATTCATGAGTGCTTCATTAATTAGCCCTTTGGAGCATGATGGCAATAGGATCAAACACTATAATTTCAGTCATGCTTGAGCGAATAAATTTACAAAAAAGAAATTATAACTGCTTTCCCCAAGTTTTTTTTTTTTTGTATAATTATATTGGAAGTAGATGAAATTATAATACAGTTTGTCTTTTAGTGTTTCCTGGCACAATACAACCCTTTAATTTTGAAACGTCCCATTTTGCTGACATCAAGAAAATGTCCATTTATTATATGCAATTGAAAAAAGAATGCCTTAAGGAAATAACAATGCAAACATGAGCAATTTAAACTTTGATGTTGAACAGAAGGACAGTTCTCCACAGAAGACTGTGAGTAAACCATCTAATTTCTCTGCCTTGCAAACTGTAACACGATATGATGTAAATATTGATATCCTACAACCCACACTCGTGGGAAGGGTTACCAGAATCTCTCTATTGCAAAACACCACTCTTTCTGGCTTACATCATTGCTGTCTGACATCAGGATACTAGCATTTGTCAAGATGAACTGGAAGTGTTGAAATTTAATTTGTGAGCTTGGGACTGCTAATCTGGGTGAGTCCACATTTCTGTCCAAACTTTTGGCACAGCCCTATTCAGTAGCACATTCAGAAGCATATCTTCCAGATTCAGCTCCAAATTTCTGTTAAATGTTCAATGAATGCACAACTCAGAGTACAAGGCCTAAGTAGCTATTTCTTGAGAATTCAAAGTATAGACTTCTTGAGAATAACCATGGGAAAAAATGTGATCCATCACTACATTTTACTCCTCCGCCAAAACAAAACATGAAGGCTGTTATAGATTGTGGCCAAAACCCACAGCTTCCAAGTATCTCATAAAGATTAAGAATTGAATTGTTTAATCAGGTCTTATGCCTATACTTCATGGGCTTTCTGAGTAATTTTTATGTCTCAGATAATATTGGAGCATAAGTAACTTAGATTAAAATTCTGTTAATATCACAGTCTAGCAAGTATCAAACTAGCAGTTTTCTTTAACAGAATGTTAGTTAGGCTTCACATCTTTCTGGAAAAACAATGGCATATCTAGATTTTTTTTAAACTATACAAAACTATTGATTCAATATTGAGTCTCTTCTCAAAGGAAACTGAAGTAATAGTGTAATATAGCTACCATTTATAAGCATTTAAAATGTTTGAAAAGCATTCTTAGCTTTATTTTAATTAACCCACACCTATATGCAATTAAGGCTTACAGAAGGCAAATCATTCTTTTCAAGGTCACATAGCCTTTCAGTGGCAGAGCCTAGATAGATTAGATAGATCTAATGCCAAAGTCCCTTATTTAAACCTATATGAAAATAGTTCGCAACATTTTATGAAAAACATTAGTGTTGGGGGTTGATTTTCTTTCTTTTTTTTCTTATGAGTTTGAATATATACCCAAGAGATTTGCAAACAAATGAAAAGTTATTTTCTTTAAAATATATAAAATAATGACCTTGTCATGAATCGACCACAAAAATTTCCTAGTGTCATCTGCAGATTATTAAAATATGAATAGCATCCTTAGGGTGGGGCCAGAAGAAGCTTTAAGTGCCTACAGTCTGAGAAGAGACTTTAGATTATAAATGAACCCTGGTTTATCCACGGGATGCAGGGAATGAGTTGGTCACTTGGGAACACTTGATCCCAGCCTGTGGACAAGGGTACTTTGACACTAACATCCTAACAGGGGCATTGTGGTTGAGTTTGGGAATGAGATGAGGAGCAAATGGTTTTCACATCTCTAGGAAAATCTTAACAACCTCCTTCCCATCACAACACCCCCAATCCTACCCTAGTGCCATATATTCTTCAGAGAAAAACAGTCAATGGTAGTGGTCCAGCTTGGGGCAAAAATTGGAAGCAACATAAAAAAAAAAAAAATCTGCAATGAATGGATAGTTAAAGGACCTGTGATCTAGTCTGGCTGTGTGATTCTCTAACTTTGCTGGTGCCATTTGGACTGGCTATCCTTGTCTGTTAAGTGAAAAATATATTGTTTAGAGATGACCTCCACATTCCCTTCCTGGTTGAAAGTTGTATGTTGAAAATGTACAGCCTATAAGACAGATCCCATCCACAGGTATATTTCCTTCGTCTTTCAAGGCATCTGTTTTAGATCCAGCCCACATTTAGAAATCAAGATGTTTTACTATAGAAATTTAGCTTCTAGAAAAAAAAGAGATACAGGATATATAATAGGAGTCAAAGGAGATCTCATAGATACAGGATATATAATAGGAGATACACAGCTCTGACCCTATGTTCTTAACGCAGCTTTGATCAGGAGTGTGCCCTGGACACCAAGCCAGTTTCTGTCTTCTCATTCACGGTTCCTATGGATCTTAAAGTGTGCCACGATGGTTTGACTGGATTAATTTTAAGATCCAGCCTCATCTAAATTCCTCTGAATCTAGTCATCTGGGTAGCCTGTAGAGGGCCTTGTTGTACTGCAAAACACTCAAGCCATGAAAACCCGGAAGCTGTCAGGGGCGGCATCCAGTGACTCAGACTCCCTGCCCTGCCTACACCCTCAATCACTCTCTGCCACAGTCTGTGTCAGATTTGTTTTCTCATTGTTCAGCCCTGTTTATGTTAACTTCCTGATCAAAAACCAAACTGACTCCCCATTGTGTGCCGTGTTTAACAAATGCTTCCCTCCCAATAGTGCGAGGCCCTCCACAGGGAGGCTCTGGTGGTCTCTTTCCTACCTGTCTTTCCGGGGGTTCCCAACTCACACCATCAGCTGCGGCCACCAGTTGCCCTTTGCTCTCTGAAGAGATCTCACAATTTCTATCTCTATGTTAGGTTGTCAGCTATTCCCTCCACATGTTATCACCCTCCTTCATCTCTGTTGGTCAAGATTTCATGCAATTTTTTTTTTCAAATCTTGCCATCTCTATGAAGGATTACATTATTTACAAATATCTTTCCTTTCCTTTGAGTTCCCTGATTATTATTTTGTTTAATCTCTCAAATAGTGCTTACATTCTGTCTTGTATTATAATGATTTTTGTTTTTGGCTAAGTTCCAGTTATGATCAGAAATCTCAGAAAGCTGAGTTCTGAGTCCCAACTGTTTACTAGCTCGGTGATACAGAGTAAATTATTTAACCCCTCTAAATCTCAATTGCATCCATTATAAAATGGGGATAATAATTATACCTAACCCATAAGGTCATTTTAGGATTGTTAACTTAGATAGCTAACTATGTAAAATATTTCGAACACAGTACCCATTCAATAAATTTTACTTATAATTATTAAACATTTGAAACTCCTGTATATGCCTTCCTAAAAAAATTATCACATTGCAGAATTAAGCAATAAAAACCACAAGTCATATTGGAAAACTAAAGCTAGGGGAATAATACTCAAAAACTGTGTGACATTAAAAAGAGAAACACTAAAGAAAATCAAACCACAAGGGAAGAGACAAAGAGAAGAAGAAAAGAACAGGCAAAAACTATACAACATCCAAAAGCAATGAACACAATGGCAATAAGAGCATACCTAGTAATGATCACTTTAAATGTAAATGTACTAAATTCTACAATCAAAAAACTTAAAGTAGCTGAATGTATAAAAAGACAAGACTTATCTATATTATGCTCCCTGTAAGAGACTCACTCCAGATCAATAAACACACACAGATTGTAAGTTAAGGGATGGAAGAAGATATTCCGTGCAAATTAAAACAAAGCTGAGAGTAACAATTTTATATGTGATAAAATAAAGTTTAAAAAACTGCAACAAAAGACAAATAAGGGCATTACATAATCATGAAAGGATCAATTTAAGAAGAAGATATAGCATTTGTAAATAAGTATGCATCCAACATATAAGCATCTAAATATATAAAGCCAATATAAACAGATATAAAGGGAAAATCAACAGTAATGCAATGATAGTAGGGACTTTAACACCCCACTTAAATCAATGGATGAAAGTGAAAGTGAAGTCGCTCAGTCGTGTTCGACTCTTTGTGACCCCATGGACTGTAGCCTACCAGGCTCCTCCCTCAATAGAATTCTCCAGGCAAGAGTACTGGAGTGGGTTGCCATTTCCTTCTCCAGGGAATCTTCCCAACTCAGGGGTCGAACCCTGGTCTCCTGCATTCCAGGCAGACGCCTTACCTCTGAGCCACCAGGGAAGCCCGATAGATCCACCAATATATACACAACATTGCATCCTCAAACTGCAGAAGACACTTTTTCAAGTGTACGTGGAACATTCTCCAGGATAGGTCACATATTAGTCCACAACACAAATCTTAATAAATTTAAGATTAATATCATGTCAAGCTTTTTTCCAATCAAAACAGTATGAAACTAGAAATCAATTACAAAAAGAAACTAGAAAAAACGCAGACACATGGAGATTAAACTACATGCTACTAAAAAACCAGTGAGTCAATAAAGAAACCAAATAAGAAATTTTAAAAATACCCTAAGACAAATGAAAATGGAAACACAACTTTCCGGAATCTGTAGGATGCAGCAAAGTCAATTATGGGGTGATATCGTAGCAATACAGGTTAACTCAAGAAACAAGAAAAATCTCAAGCAAGCAATGTAACTTTACATTTAAAGGAACAAGACAAAAAAAAGAAAGTAAAGCCTAAAGTTAGCAAAAGGAATGAGATAATAAAAAATAACAGAAATATAGACCTCCAAAATACAATAGAAAAGATCATTGTAATTAAGGACTATTTTTTGAAAAGTAAACAAAACTGATAAACTTTTAGACAGATTCATCAAGAAAAAAAAGATCCCAAACAAATAAACGAAAAATTAAAGAGAAGTTACATCATATACTACAGAAATACAAACAGTCACAAGAGACTACTACAAACAATTATACAACTACAAATTGGACACCCTAGAAGAAATAATTAGCTTCCTAGAAACATCAAATTTTCAAAGACTAAGTCAGGAAGAAAGAGAAAATATGAACAGACAAATTACTAGTAATGAAATTGAATCAGTAATCAAAATCTCTCAACAAACAAAAGTCTAGGACCATATAGATTCACAGGAACATTCCAACATGTATTTAAAGAAGAGTTAATACCTATCTTCTACAACTATTCCAAAACACTAGAGGAAGTGTTTCCAAATTAATCTATGAGACCAGCATTATCCCAATAAGAAAACCAGACAAAGATACTATAAAAAGAAAAAGAAAAAAAATTACAAGTCAATAGCCCTGATGAACATAGATTAAAAAATTCTCAACAAAATATTAGCAAACCAAATTTAGCAATATATAAAAAGGATCATACATTATGATCAAGTGGAATTTATTCCAGGGATGCAAGGATGATGCAATACCTACATATTAATTATTGTAAAACAGCACTTTAACAAGTTAAAGCACACTTTATTTAAATGATCATTTTCAGATGCAGAAAAAGCATCTGATGAAAGTCAACGTCTATATGGGATAAAAACTCTCAACAAAGCGGGTATGGAGGGTACAAGCCTAAACATAATAAAAACTGCATATGACAAGCCCCCAGCTAACTCATACTCAATGGTGAAATGCTGAAAGCTTTTCCTCTGAGATCAGAAACAAGTGAAGTATGCCCACTCTCACCACTTTTATTCACATGGTACTGGAAGTCCTAACCATAGCAATCAGAGAAGAAAAAGAAATAAAGCCATCTAAAATGGAAGCAAAGAAGTAATACTGTGACTCTGCAGATGGTGTGATATTATATAGAATAACCTAAAAACTCCACCAATAAACAATTTTGACTAACAAATGAATTCATTAAAATTTCAAACTTTACAAAAAGATGCAGAATTAATCTGAAGACATCTGTTTAATTTCTATACATTAATAACAAACTCTGGGAAAGAGAAGTTAGGAAAATAATCCAATTTACAATTGCTTCAAAAAGAACAAAATACCAAGGAGGCGAAAGACTTGTACTCTGAAAACTATAAGGAAAAGATTAAGTAAGATACAAACAAATAGAAAGATATCCTTTGCTCACTGACTGAAAAATTGTTAAAATGTCCATACTACCCAAAGCAATTCACAAATTCAATACATTCCTTATCAGAATAGTCATGGAATTTTTCACAGAACTAGGACAAATGATCCTAAAATTTGTATAAACTACAAAAGACCCCAAATAGCCAAAACATTCTTGAGAAAAAAGAACAAGACTAGAAGTATCACATTCTCTGGTTTCAGACTATGCTGTAAAGCTATAGTAATCAAAATAGATATTGTTGGCACAAAAACAGACATATAGATCAATGGAAGAGAATCGAACACTCAGAAATAAATCCACATTTATATGGTCAGTTAATCTATGATAAAGGAGGCAAGAATATTGGGGAAAGACAGTCTCTTCAATAAACACTGTTGTGAAAATTAGACCATTACCTGGAAAAGAACAAAACTAATTTTCTTATACCATAAGCAAAAATAAAATTAAAATGAATTAAAGGCTTAGATGTAAGGCCCCCCAAACCATAAATTCTTAGGAGAAAATGGAGGCAGCATACTCTTTGACATCAATATTCACAGTATTCACTTATTTGAGTATTTATTTATTGGGATCTGTCTCTTCAGGCAAGGCAACAAAATAAAAAATAAACAAATAGGACTACATCAAACTAAAAGACTTTTGTACAGAGAAGGAAACCATCAATAAAGTGAAAAGGCAATCTGCTGAATGGAAGAAGATATTTGCAAATGATATGCCTGCTAAGGGGTTGATATCTAATATATATAAAGAATGTGCATATCTCAATAGGAAAAAAAATAGATTAAAAATGAGCAAAAGACCTAAACAGGCATTTTTCCAAAGAAGACACACAGATGACCACAAAGGCAGATGGAAAAAAATGTTCAACATCATTAATCTTCAGGGAAAAGCAAATCAAAGCCACAATGAGATATCACCTCACACCCATCAGAATAGCTATTATCAAAAAGAAAACAAATAACAAGTGTTGGTGAAGAAACAGAGAAAATGGTACCCTTGTACACAGTTAATGCGAAGGTAAACTGGTGCAGCCACTATTGAAAGCAGCATAGAGATTCCTCAAAAATTTTAAGTAGAACTACCATATGATCCAGCAATTCCATTTCTGGGTATTTATCCGAAGAAAATCAAAACTCTAACTGGAAATCAAACATGAACTCCAATGTTCAGTGCAATATTATGTAAATACAAGAGCCAAGATTTGGAAGTAACCTAAATAATCACGGGTAAACGAGATGTGGTATATATACAGTGGAATGTTGTTGTCGTTTAGTCCCTAAGTCATATCTGACTCTTTTACAACCCCATGGACTGTAGCCCAAAGGCTCCTCCATCAGTGGGATTTCCCAGACAAGAATACTGGAGTGGGTTGCCACTTCCTTCTCCAGGGAATCTTCCCGACCCAGAGACTGAACCTGTGTCTCTGTTTGGCAAGTGGGTTCTTTACACTGAGCCACCAGGGAAGCCCCACAATGGAATATTAATCGACCATAAAACAGAATTAAATTTCGCCAGTTTTGACAACATGAATGGACCTAGAGGATATTATGCTAAAGTGAAACAGAGAAAGGCAAATACTATATGATTTCACATAGTATTTTTATATGTAGAATCTTTAAAACAAACCAACAAACATAACAAAACAGAAACAGACTCATAGTTACAAAGAACAAATGAGTGGTTCCCAAAAGGGAGGGGTGGGGCATGGACATATGGGGGAAGGGGAATAAAAGGTACAAACCTCCAGTTACAAAATAAATAAGTCATGCCAATGTACAGCAAACGGAATCTAGTTAATGATATTGCCATTATACTTTATGGTGACAAACGGTAACTAGACTTTTCATAGGGATCTTTTCATAATGTNCCAAATAAGACAAAGAACAAGTATCTAAAGATAATATCCTTGGAGTATGAACACTATAGGAAATTGGGAATAAAGAAGGAGGGGATTTAATACTTATTTAAATGTATTCTATGTACCAGACATTCTGTTAGGTGTGTACTATTTTCATCTTTTTAGCAACTACATGTCTCCAGGACATTTTTATTTTAATCATACTGAAAAGGAAATGAGTTTCAGAGAGCTTAATAAACTTGCCTAAAGTCTCACAGAGTCAGGGTTTAAACTCAGTACTGCCTGGCTTTGGAGTGTCTTCCCTTACACTACCACCAGACTTGGGAGTAATACAAATATTCTTACCAAGTGACACCAAGGCTCTTGAAGACAATGATGATATAGGTGGCCATAAAATGATGGCTAATCTTATGCTTCAACTTGGAGGTATTCTTGGATAAAAATAAAATTTATGTTGGTGAAGTTTAAGTAAGCAGATTTCCCTCCATCATGTGGATGTACCTCATTCAATCAGTTGAAAGCCTGAATAGAACAAAAAGATCAACTTCCTGGGACAAGAAAGAATTTTCCTTCNACTCATTTGAAAAGACTCTGATGCTGGGAAAGATTGAAGGTGGGAGGAGAAGGGGACGACAGAGAATGACATGGTTGGATGTTTGAGCAAGCTCTGGGAGATAGTAAAGGATAGGGAAACCTGGTGTGCTACAGTCCATGGGGTCGCCAAGAGTCAGACACGACTGAGCAACTGAACTGATTTGGCCAGCATCTGTGTCTCTTTTGAAAATAGAACCCCAACTTTGCTTTGGAATATCATCCTCCTTCAACTTCCTTGTACCTGGTTAGATGTACACATCTCACCTCTATCCCCAGGGGAAATCAAAATATTCCATCACCCAACAGTAGATACTGAGAAGCAGTTGTTCAGTTGCTAAGTCACATCCAACTCTTTGTGACCCTATGGACTGCAGCACGCCAGACTCCTCTGTCCTATCTCCTGGAGTTTCTCAAATTCATGTCCACTGAGTCAGTGATGCTATCTAACCATCTCTGCCACCACTTTATCCTTTTGCCTTCAATCTTCCCCAGCATCAAAGCCTTCTACAATGAGTTGGCTCTTTGCATCAGGTAGCCAGAGTAGCGCAGCTTCAGCATCAGTCGTTCCAATGAAANTCTAACCATCTCTGCCACCACTTTATCCTTTTGCCTTCAATCTTCCCCAGCATCAAAGCCTTCTACAATGAGTTGGCTCTTTGCATCAGGTAGCCAGAGTAGCGCAGCTTCAGCATCAGTCGTTCCAATGAAAATTCAGGGTTGATTTCCTTTAGGATTGACTGGTTTGATCTCCTTGCTGTCCAAGGGACTCTCAAGAGTCTTCTCCAGCACCACAACTCAAAAGCATCAATTCTTGGGCACTCAACCTTTTTAATAGTCCAACTCTCACATCTGTAAATGACTACTGGAAAAACCATAGCTTTGACTACATGGACCTTTGTTGGCAAGTGATGCCTCTGTTTTTTAATACACTAGGTTTGTCATACCTTTCCTTCCAAAGTGCAAGTGTCTTTTAATTTCATGGCTGCAATCACTGTCCACGGTGATTTTGGAGTCCAAGAAAATAAAGGTGCTTCAACCTTTTCCCCTTCTATTTGTCATGAAGTGATGGAACTGGCTTCCCAGGTGGCAGAGTGGTAGAGAATCTGCTTGCCAATGCAGGAAAGGAAGGAGATGTGGTTTGATCCCTGGGTCAGGAAGATCCCTTGGAGCAGGAAATGGCTACCCACTCCAGTATTCTTGCCTGGAAAATTCCATGCACAGAGGAGCCTAGACAGCTATAGTCCATGGGGTTGCAAAGAGTCAGATACAACTGAGTAAGCATGAAGGCATGCACAATGGGACCAGATGCCATGATTTTAATTATTTAATGTTGTTTCAATTTTTTTTTTTTTTGCATCCAGGATATATTTTGAAAACTATTACACTGATACCAAAAACAGGCAAAGACACTACAAGAAAATTACAAATATCCTTAAAGAATATTGACATAGAAATCTTGAACAAAATACAAGCAAACCAAAGCAGTACATTAAAAGGTTTATACACTATGACCAAGTGTATTTATTCCTAGAATTTGCAAATGGGTCAACAGACAAAAATTAATCAATGTGAGATGTCACCTTAACAGAATGAACGAAGAAAACCCCAAACCTGCTTTTTCACTCTCCTCCTTGACCTTCATCAAGAGGTTTAGTTCCTCTTCACTTTCTGCCATTAGAGTGATGAAATACATATTTGAGGTTGTTGATATTTCTGCCCGCAATATTGATTCCAGTTTGTGATTCATCCAGCTTGGCATTTCTCACGAAGTGCACTGCATATTGGGCTTCCCAGGTGGTGCTAGTGGTAAAGAACCCACCTGCCAGTGAAGGAGACATAAGGGACACAGGTTCGATCCTTGGGTCAGGAGGATACCCTGGAGGCAGGTTTGGCAACCTACTCCAGTATTCTAGTCTGGAGAACCCATGGACAGAGGGCTACACTCCATAAGGTTGCTAAGAGTCAGACACAACTGAAATGACTTAGCAGGAGCATGCACAGTACATGTAAGTTAAATAAGCAGGGTGAAAATATACAGCTATGACACACTCCTTTCCCAATTTGGAACCAGTCTGTTGTTCCATGTCCAGTTCTAACTGTTGCTTCTTGACCTCCATACAGGTTTCTCAGGAAGAAGGTAAGGTGGTCTGGTATTCCCATCATTTTAAGAATTTTCCAAAGTTTTTTGTGATCCATACAGTCAAAGGCTTTAACATAGTCAATAAAGCAGAAGTCGATGTTTTTCAGGAACTCTAATTTCCTCATGATCTAATGAATTATGGCAATTTTATCTCTCTTTCTCTCTGCCTCTTTGAAACCCAGCTAGTACATCTGGAATGTCTTTGCTCAAGTACTGCTGAAGGCTGGCTTGAAGGATTCTGAATATAATCTTGCTAGCATGTGAATTGATTTCATGTTATCAGTTCAGTTTAGTTCAGTCACTCAGTCATGTCCAATTCTTTGCGACCCCATGGACTGCAGCAAGCCAGGCCTCCCTGTCCATCACCAACTCCTGGAATTTACCCAAACTCATGTCTATTGAGTCGCGGATGCCATCCAACTTTCTCACACTCTGTCATCCCCTTCCCCTCCCACCTTCAAGCTTTCCCACCATCAGGGTCTTTTGAAATGAGTCAGCTCATTGCATCAGGTGGCCAAAGTATTGGAGTTTCAGCTTTAGCATCAGTCCTTCCAATGAAGATTCAGGACTGATTTCCTTTAGGATGGACTGGTTGGATCTCCTTGCAGTCCAAGGGACTCTCAAGAGTCTTCTCCAACACCATAATTTAATAGCATCAATTCTTCAGCACTCAGCTTTCTTTATAGTCCAACTCTCACATCCATGCATGACTACTGGAAAAACCATAGCTTTGACTAGCTGGACCTTTGTTGGCAAAGCAATGTCTCAGCTTTTTAACATACTATCTAGGTTGGTCATAACTTTTCTTCCAAGGAGTAAGTGTCTTTTAATTTCATGGCTGCAGTCGAAATCTGCAGTGATTTTGAAGCTCAAATAAATAAAGTGTGTCACTGTTTCCATTGTTTCCCCATCTATTTGCCATGAAGTGATGGGACCAGATGCAGTATCATAGTTTCTGAATGTTGACTTTTAAGCCAACTTTTTCACTCTCCTCGTTCACTTTCATTAAGAGGCTCTTTATTTCCTCTTCAGTTTCTGCCATAAGGGTGGTGTCATCTGCATATCTGAGGTTATTGATATTTCTCCCGGCAATCTTGATTCCAGCTTGTGCTTCATTCAGCCCAGCGTTTCTCATGATGTATTCTGCATATAAGTTAAATAAGCAGGGTGACAATATACAGCCTTGACATACTCCTTTCCCAGTTTGGAACCAGTCTATTGTTCCATGTCTAGTTCTAACTGTTGCTTCTTTACCTGCATATAGATTTCTCAAGAGGCAGGTCAGGTGGTCTGGTATTCCCATTTCTAGAAGAATTTTCCACAGTTCATTATGATCCACAGTCAAAGGCTTTGGCCTAGTCAATAAAGCAGAAATAGATGTTTTTCTGGAACTCTCTTGCTTTTTTCATGATCCAGTGGATGTTGGCAATTTGATCTCTGGTTCCTCTGCCTTTTCTAAAACCAGCTGTAACATCTGGAACTTCTTGGTTCATGAACTGTTGAAGCCTCAGTTCACGTACTGTTGTAAAATTTTGAGCATTATTTTACTAGCATGTGAGATGAGTGCAACTGTGTGGTAGTTTGAGCATTCTTTGGCATTGCCTTTCTTTGGGATTGGAATGAAAACTGACTTTTTGCAGTCCTGTGGCCACTGCTGAGTTTTCCAAATTTGCTGGCTTATTGAGTGCAGCACTTTCACAGCATCATCTTTTAGGATTTGAAGTAGCTAAACTGGAATTCTATCACCTCCACTAGCTTTGTTCATAGTGATGCTTCCTAAGGCCCACCTGACTTCACATTCCAGGATATCTGGGTCTAGGTGAGTGATCACACCATTTGGGTTGTGAAGTGATGGTGTGAGTGATCACACCATTTGGGTTATCTGGGTTGTGAAGATCTTTTTTGTACAGTTCTTCTGTGTATTCTTGCCACCTCTTCTTAATATCTTCTACTTCTGTTAGGTCCATACCATTTCTGTCCTTTATTGTGCTGATCTTTGCATGAAGTGTTCCCTTGGTATCTCTAATTTTCTAGAAGAGATCTCAAAACTTTCCCATTTTGCTGTTTTCCTCTATTTCTTCGCATTGATCACTGAGGAAGGCATACTTAACTCTCCTTGTTATTCTTTGGAACTCTGCATTCAAATGGGTATATCTTTCCTTTTCTTCTTTGCCTTTCACTTCTCTTCTATTCACAGCTATTTGTAAGACCTCCTCAGACAATCATTTTTTCTTTTTTTTTTTGTTTGCTTTGTTCTGTCACAAGGCAAAAATTATTAAAAAACATTAAAAGAATTTCAGAAAGGAGAGTCCACATATCCAAGAAATGTAGACCTGACACTTAAGTAATTAAAGGAATTAGAGTCTAAAACATCTTTTAAAATTTGTAACTTAAACTGTTCAAGGAGATAAGAGGAAAAAAATCATAAAATAAGAGCAGGGAACTAGAAAAAGACAAGTGATGGTCCTAAATGCAGTCTTTAAAGTGAAGAAGTAAAGTCGCTGTCCTGTCTGACTCTTTGCAACCCCATGGTTGTAGCCCACCAGGCTCCTCTGTCCATGGGATTCTCCAGGCAAGAATACTGGAGTGGGTTGCCATTTCCTTCTCCAGGGGAATCTTCCCAACCCAGGGATCGAATCCGGGTCTCCCGCATTACAGGCAGATGATTTAACCTCTGAGCTACCAGGGAAGTCTTTAGTGTAAAATAAATCTAGATAAACTAAAATAAAATCTAGTAGCTCAGGCACAAGATAGAGAGAATTAGAAAAATGAAAGAAAGTTCTGAAGAAATCATCTAGACTAGTAGCTCAGAGAAATAAAGAGATGAAAGGTAAGAAAACTTCCAAAATAAATCAGGATGATTTCCAGGAGGATAGAATAGTTTAGAGGAAATATTTAAGAAATAATGGCCAACAACTTTCAGAAATTATGTAAGACATGAACCTTCAAATTGAAGACACTTACCTGGGCTTGAGAAAGATGAGTGGAAACAAGTCTATACCTAAACAAATCACAATGATACTGAAGGTCATGAAGGAAGAAAAACACTTAGAATTTGTCAAGAAAAAAGATATATTGTCTTAATAAGTCATTGATAATAAGGGCATAGTCTCCCTCAGCAAAAACAGAATATTATTATACAAGGGAATTATTTTCAAAATATTTAGATAAAACCAATGTTACTATAGAATTCTACCCCCGTTTTAATAGTAAGAGCAAAATTAAGACATTCAGCCAAAAAAGATATTAATACTTTTCAACAAAAGTGCTCAAATCACTATAATTGAGATTACAAAACTTCTGTTAAATCATATATAATGGTTTCATCTCACATTTTTGTTTCCTGTGACAAACATAGTTTATAGCTTCAGGTGAACAGTTGGATGAAGTAAATATTTTAAGAAATACAGTTTTTTTTTTTTTTTAAACAAACCTTTTTGGTCTCTAGTTTAGGGCTTCTCTCATAGCTCAGCTGGTAAAGAATCCACCTGCAATGCAGGAGAACCCGGTTCGATTCCTGGGTCCAGAAGATCCATTGGAGAAGAGATAGGCTACCCACTCCAGTACTCTTGGGCTTTCTTGGTGGCTCAGCTGGTAAAGAATCCACCTGCATTGAGGGAGACCTGGGTTAGATCCCTGGGTTAGGAAGATTCCCCTGGAGAAGGGAACGGCTGCCCACTCCAGTATTCTGGCCTGGAGAATTCCATGGACTATGTCCATAGCATTGTAGAGAGTCAGAGGTGACCGAGCAAATTTCATTTTCTTTACAAATCAAGCAAACTTGTATGTTTCTTTATCTTTAGCAAACAGACTTAAAGAGATATGCAACTTTATGATAAGATAAAAAATACAAAAAAAAAAAAATTCACCAGCTAATATTTGCTAACCTGTTATTGCTATGACTTATGATTTAGTCTTGGAGAAGGAAATGGCAACCCACTCCAGTACTCTTGCCTGGAGAATNATTGGAAAAGACTCTGATGCTGGGAGGGATTGGGGGCAGGAGGAGAAGGGGACAATAGAGGATGAGATGATTGGATGGCATCACTGACTCGATGGAAGTGAGTCTGAGTGAACTCTGGGAGTTGGTGATGGACTGGGAGGCCTGGAGTGCTGCAGTTCATGGGGTCGCAAAGAGTTGGACGTGACTGAGCGACTGAAGTGAACTGAACTGAACTGATTCCCTCCTGTCCCAGTACTATTTAAATATTTTTGTCTCTTCTTTCTTTCATCTAATCCTGACAATTACACTAGCTAATAGTAATTTATCATTTCCAGTTTTATTATGAATATACCTAGTGTTTTCCAGCGATATAGATTCTTGAATCCATCAATGTAAAATAAAAGTAAATTATATTATTTATATTTCAATAAAAGTATTTCTAAAGTCAACAATGGATATTGATTATTATCAAAGGAATTTCATCATCTATGGATATTGTTACAATTTTGCCCTTGTTCTATTAATAGGTTGAATTAAATTAGTAAGGAGGTACCATTTCACGCCAGTCAGAATGGCTGCAATCCAAAAGTCTACAAGCAGTAAATGCTGGAGAGGGAGTGGAGAAAAGGGAACCCTCTTACACTGTTGGTGGGAATGCAAACTGTACAGCCACTAAGGAGAATAGTGTGGAGATTCCTTAAAAAACTGGAAATAGAACTGCTTTATGACTCAGCAATCCCAGGTGCTGGGCATACACACCAAGGAAACCAGAATTGAAAGAGACACGTGTACCCCAATGTTCATTGCAGCACTGATTATGATAGCCAGGACACGGAGGCAACCTAGATGTCCATCAGCAGATGAATGGATAAGAAAGCTGTGGTACATACACACAATGAAGTATTACTCAACCATTAAAAAGAATACATTTGAATCAGTTCTAATGAGATGGATGAAACTGGAACCCATTATACAGAGTGAAGTAAGCCAGAAAGAAAAACACCAATACAGTATACTAATGCATATATATGGAATTGAGAAAGACAGTTAAGATAACCCTGTATGTGAGAGAGCAAAAGAGACACAGATGTATAGAACAGTCTTTTGGGACTCTGTGGGAGAGGGAGAGGGTGGGATGATTTGTGAGAGTGGCATTGAAACATGTATAATATTATATAAGAAAAGAATCGCCAGTCCAGGTTCGATGCAGGATATAGGATGTTTGGGGCTGGTCCACTGGGATGACCCAGAGGGATGGTATGGGGAGGGAGGTGGGAGGGGGGTTCAGGATGGGGAACATGTGTATACCTGTGGTGGATTCATGTTGATGTATGGCAAAATCAATACAATATAGTAAAGTAATTAGCCTCCAATTAAAATAAATAAATAAAAATTAAAATAAATAAATAAATAAATTGGTAGTTTTCTTTATGCTAAATCCTCTTTACACTGTTAGTGTGAATCATAACTGCTCTTGGGTTTTTTTGTTTTTTTGTTTTTCTATTTTTTAAAGTGCTGCTAAATTTTATTTTCTGCCTTTTCAAGATTATTGTATTAAAATTAATGTGTGAATTAAAAAAGTTTTTTGTACTGACTTTGTTAGATTTGGGTGTCAATATTAGGCAAGCTGAATACTAAACTATGATGATAAAAATCCTGAACTCTGAAGCCAGACTAGCCAGGTTCAAGTCAGCTCTGCTGTTAGTGACTGAATGGCCTTGGGCAAGCTGTTAAACCTCTCTGTGCATTAACTTCCTTGACTGTAAAATGTGAAATCTGAGGTATTCTGGTTCTTTCTTACTATTAAAAGGTAACTCTTCAAGTTCCAAACAAAAGGATGGGCATGTGATAATAAGGACCCTCTTTTTCAAAAAATAACTATATAAACTTTATTCACTGTCTATCTTTAACATTTCCATTTCTAATTTGGCCCAGATATCAAAGCCAAAGTATACACTTTATTTGCAGCTTAGCATCATCCTAGATTTTAGTTTGCTTAAACATAGGGCAATAAATGACATTCTTGTATAATGTTTTATTTGACAGCAAGGTTTTTTCTTTTTCTTTTTCTTTTTACTCTTTCTTTAAAAAATAATGAAATATAGTGAATTTACAATGTTGTGTTAGTTTCAGGTATACAGCACAATGATTCAATTATACATATATATGTAATTCTTTATTAGATTCTTTTCCATTATCAGTTATTATTACAAAATATTGAATATAGCTCCCTGTGCTATACAACAGGTCCTTGTTGTTTATCTGTTTTATACATAGTATCATGTGTTTGTTAATCCCAAACTCCTAATTTATCTGTCCCTCCCCATCCTTGCTATTTCTTTCAGTAAAACTAAGTTTGCTTTCCATGAAGGGGCTTCTTTTTGAAAGAATTTAAACTCTAACTTTTGTTCCCATCCCTATAAGACTGTCAATAGCTCTGCTCAGCTTTTTAGCCCCTCATCCACTGATTTCTTTGTTGAGAATCATCCGGAGCAGTCCAAATTGTGAGGCTCAGCACACTTACTCCTGGATATGGATACCTCAGTTCCTTACTGCTGCCTATCTGATGCCTTCAGATCAATGCCTTCGTTCACTGTGCTCCTTCTCTGGGCATTCTGAGTGAAATGGTTAATCCAAAATACTATTGTCTCCCCACTTTGTATGATCAGTCTAAAACAAACTAACATTTTTGCCTACAGTAATTATTTTAATTTTGTTTATATCTATTATTTTACATGCTTTTCTCAATTCTATTCTCTATATCCCCTACTAGAGCAATCCCCAACCTTTTTGGTACCAGGGACCCGTTTTGTGGAAGACAGGTTTTCCATGGACCTCTTTTTATAAGAATTCCAGTTAGATTGGATTAGGGCATAGCCTAATGGACTCATTTTAACTTAATCATTTCTTTAAAGACTATCTGCAAATAATCACATTCTGAAGTACTGAGGGTTAGGACTTAACAGATGAGTTTTGGAGGGACACAATTCAACTCATAATACAAATCACTGTCCATTCTATTTAAAATAATGATTTTTCATCTTGATAGCGCAAATAATTCTCACTCAGCGCAGTGATATCAAGTCTGACCAAGAGGAATGGTAAAAAAAGAAAAAAATAGTGACTCTGTAAATGGAAATAATTGTAAATTTTATTATACTTTAATGCCAGCAATAAAGTCATATGGTCCATGAATAAGGTTTAAATGAATAAAATGTTATGAGTATTTGTAGCAAATTAAAGATGATCTGTACTTTTACAGATAACTACAGAATTTACAGATTACAGAAACATTCAGACTGCCTACAATGACTACTGTTTATGGTGATTATCTGTAACTTTAGATCAACAAAATGTGTACTTTCAAGAGTCTTCTACTCCACAGTGTATCTAATCTTGTTAAAAAAAAAATAGCTATATCCTTGAACAAAATATGACTTCAAATATGTAGCTGTTTCAAAATTGTTGTAATGTTTATGCTTTCAAAAAAATTCTAAAGAAAAAAATTAAGCTGGGAATTTCCAAGTTTATATTATAGCATTTACAATAAAAAACTGACATCAGTTTGGGAACGAAATGAAGACAGACATCACATTTATAAATAAACAAAAACTAGAGGAAGGAATCACATTAAATTATTTTTTTGTTTTGAATATGTAGTATAATAAAACAGCTGAAAGTAAGTTTAGTTTTCATATTGTACCCAATGGTAAGTATACTCCTATTTTCTTTATTACTTACCCTCTTCCCCCGCCAAAAAAATGTCAAAAAGAAGTATGTCCTATCACTCAACTCTCTTTTATGAAAGACAAAGACTCTACCCACTCTATAATTTGAAGAGTCATTGTGTATAATTAATGAGAAATGGAATATTTCCTGCCATGAGAATAAACGTGAATGTCATAGTCATCAGCCATTGCAGCCCTCCAATGCGAGGTGTTTTCACACTATTCATGGAGTTCTCAAACCATATCGTCAACACTATGGTTTTTCCAGTAGTCATGTACAGATGTGACAGTTGGAATATAAAGAAAGCTAAGTGCCGAAGAATCGATGTCTTTGAACTCTGGTGTTGGAGAAGACTTTTGAGAGTCCCTTGAACAGCAAGGAGATCAAACCACTTAATTCTAAAGGAAATCAGTCCTGAATATTCACTGGAAGGACTGATGCTGAAGCTGAAACTCCAATACTTTGGCCACCTGATGTGAAGAACTGACTCACTGGAAAAGACCTGATGCTGGGAAAGATTAAAGGTGGGAGGAGAAGGGNATTCTAAAGGAAATCAGTCCTGAATATTCACTGGAAGGACTGATGCTGAAGCTGAAACTCCAATACTTTGGCCACCTGATGTGAAGAACTGACTCACTGGAAAAGACCTGATGCTGGGAAAGATTAAAGGTGGGAGGAGAAGGGGATGACAGAGGATGAGATGGTTGGATGGCATCCCCGACTCAATGGACATCAGTTTGAGCAAGCTCCGGGTGATGGACAGGGAAGCCTGGCGTGCTGCAGTCCATGGGGTCGCAGAGTCAGATACAACTGAGCAACTGAGCTGTCTGTGAGCCCATGAGCCATAAGGGAACTCAAGGGGAATACCTGCCGCCCAGCAGCCAACAGACTACAGCCACTCCCTGTGGTGAGCCCTGAGGAACTCAGGATGTGAAAACAGGATATTGGCCTCAGATAGCTGAAGTGCATATCAAAGGAAGCGATTTGTTTAGTTAAAACAGAAGCAAAGCACAGATGCACATCAGAAGAGAAAGGGCATTGGCATCTCTCCTAGCGTGGAGGCGCGCTCAGTAGAGGTGGTTAAGTCATTTATATAGCGCAGTTTGTCAGGGTCTTCAGTCAATTATCTGGTTTCTTTTTCCACACCTGACCTACCCTAGGACCCTCCTGGGGGTGTGCATGCACCCCACAGCCAAGATGGATCTCGAAGTGAAGGCTTTTGGGAGAAGCAAGATTCATTACGGCCTGGTATCATACCCTGACTTTTAACCCCCAAGGGGCCTTTCTATGTGTAGTGTCTCCCTTGTCCCCAGAAAGCAGGGAGCAGAGATCCCTTAATTCTTTATCCAAACGAGCTTTTGCCCCTCTTTGTCCTTGCCATGATTATTACTTTAAGAACAAACACTGGCTATTTACCCTATTTCTGTTGTTATTTCCATTTCTGAGGGCAAATAGGAGGTTGATTGTAAATGCCTTAACTGGAGCCCTCCTATCTCTTGTCTCAGGAAATGCAAACAGGTGGCTAGTTGTAAGTATCCTTCCTGAAGCCCACTTCTTCCTGCCCCGTAAAATGTAAACAAGAAGTCAATTGTAAATGTCTAACCTGGGATCCATCTATTTTCTGCCTCAAGACTACCTGTTCTTTGTTGCAAAACGTCTATGTAACTTGGCTCCTCCTCTTGCCTCTTTAGACCAGTTCTCTCAGGGTTACTTGAGATTCTATCTCCCAGGCTTGAAGTCCTAAAAATTTCCACCGAATAAGACATAACTCTCATTGTTTAGGTTGCTTGTACTTTTTCAGTTGACACTAAGTATCTTACAGATATCCACCAACTGTACATACATGAAAACATTGCTTAAATTGTCACAACATTGCAACATTCCCCACAATGAGTAAGTTTATATCTGTTAAACTTTTATTTACTTAATAATAAAAGCAAAGGACTCCTTGTGACATTTTTGCATGTATTGTTTATCCTAACTATGGTTGTGCACAAGTGTGTACATGTGTGTGTGTGTGTGTGTGTGTGTTTAGGGGGAACTGATAGTTTATTTCATGAGTACCTTCTATGTTCCAGGGATTCTTTTCAACATTTTAATATATGAAAGTATTTCAACCTCAGAAGTATCCCATGATGCATACTCTGCTAACTCCATTCTTTAGATAGAAAGGTGATCCAAGCTTGCTAAACAACTTCAAGCTAATACTTGTTAGCTTTTAAGGAGTTAGGATTCATGAATAAAGTTTAAAAATAGTGAAAATCATCATTAACAGTCATTACCCCACTTAGTCCATTTCTCCATCTTTAAATAAAATTGCACTTCAAACATAGACAGCAGTCTGCCTTCCATTCCTCCTGTAGCCCCTTCAAAGCCTCATGGCCAAGATGCTACACCAATCCCTTGTGGTCCATTCCAGTCTCTAGTCTCGCCAGAGCATCTCCTGAAACCCTCTAGTCCTTTAAGAAAAGTCTGATTTGTCCTGTTTCTACAAAGCAGGATCCTGTGGGCCTCCTCGACACAAAAGCCCTGCTGTGCCCCCCATTTCCAGATTATAGGTAATAGGTTTCATTCAGCCTGGATGACTTTCCCTGAATTCCAAGGGGCAAGTTCAATCAGTTGCTCATTAGTGACTGGAGGGAACGTGGAGATAAAGGAGGAATACTCAAAAGAAATAATTATGCAGTCTTGGGGCAGGGTCCTGGTTACCCTTTAAGAGCTAGACATAACAATATCTTTGAGTGATCTGCAGATACTGAAATCCCCAACCAGGTGAGAAAATTAATGGTACTCAAACCACTGGGACCAGAAGGCTGATGATGATGCTGACTCCCACTTACCTTACCACCAATCAAGCAAAAGAATGCCCAGGAGTTAATCACACTCTGAACAATTGCTATAAAATGTCTCACTACCCCCTCCAAGTTGGAACACACAGTTTTGAGGATATTATCCCACTGAGTTCCCATTTGCTTGGCAAAGCAATAAAGCTGTTCTTTTCTATTTCACCCAAAACTCTGTCTCTGAGATTTAACTTGATGTCAGGGTAAAGAAACCATACTCAGCTTCACTGTCTCAGCTAGAGGAGACAAATTCTATTCATCAGCACTCAAAACAGAATGATTTTCTTCCTACCCAACACACCCCATTCCTGTGGCTTTGTTTTTGGTTGCCTGCTTGGTCCAGAGATTTCAGCGTAAACACTGATATGAATCTGTTCTCAGGCATCACCCTAGGTTCCCAGGGCAATACTGCCACCAAATCACAAGTTCAAGTAAACTCTTGGAGTACATTTGGTAACTTATGTGAACAGACTAACTGCCAACACTATCCATGTTTTTTTTTTCAAATGGAAATGGCTCTAACTTTGGGCTAGAAGTACTGGGGCTTCCCCAGGCAATCCTAAATACCTATACTACTGAATATTCAACAAGGATATCAATAGGAATAATGGGACAATTTTGCTACCCCCATATTTCCCTAAAAATAGATAAACAAAAGAAATCTAATGACTTTTGCCTATGTTTTTACCAGTACACTTCTATGACCATTTCTATGACATAATTGGTGGTGCCACTGGTAAAGAACCCACCTGCCAATGCAGGAGACTCAAGAGATGCAGGTTGGATCCCTAGGTGGGAAGATCCCCTGGAGGAAAGCATGGCAACCCACCCTAGTGTTCTTGCCAGGAAAATCCCATGGACAGAGGAGCCTGGTGGGCTACTGTTAGGGTCACAAAGAATTAGACACAAGTAAAGTGATTTAGCATGTATGCATGACATAATTATTGCTCATTCTTAAGTGAGTATAATAATCATCGTTATCACATAGGTTCTTTACACATAACCAATGTTTCCAGTTATAAACAGTAGATTTATAGGAACCTCTTTGCTAGATACTGCCTTTATCAGCTCTCTGATGTTACTGTGCAATTCTATAAGCTAATTAAATTCATAGGTTCTGTACTGGGTATGAGGGAAACTTCAAGGGCAAAATGAATTCACAGATAAAGGTTGAATAAATCTCTGATTTTCAATGACAAAGTAGTTTCATCTCATGATAATTTTTAATGGATTTTTTTTTTACAAATTGGAAAATATATAAGCTGATGTTATCTGAGGAATGCTGTTAAGAATGAAGTCAATATATTTGAAGTAAAAATGTCATTTCTGACTAACACCTTCCCTACTTAAAAAATGATTTTATGGCTATCCAGTTTCAGTTCTGACATACAAAGAACTTAGAAGATATCACTCCCATCCTTAGAATAAGAAAAAGCTGACAAACTGAAAATCAACTTGGTCCTATTAGAGAACTGAGTTTACAGGACAGACTGCCACCCAGACAAATGTTCCATTTGGGGCTTCAACTGTTTTTCTGCCTTCTCTGGTTTTAACTGTTATTATATATGATTTCCTTTCACCTCTTCTGCTGCATCAATTATAATACTTCTTTAAAAGTTTTAATATTTGCTCTAGGAGTTTGAAGCACACATTTTAAACTAAAGCCATCTTCAAATAATAACATGATACTGCCTCACGTGTAGGGCAAGCATCTTATAACAGGTATTTCCAATTTCTTCTTCCCGTCCCTTATCACAGTACTGTCATTTATTTCATTTACCCACATATTATAATCATTCAATACATTACAATTATGACTGCATTCAATTATGATGGCATTAGCTTATTATCTAATCTTGGTCATTTAAAAAAATAATAAAAACCTCGTGTGGTTTCTACTTTCCAAGTTATTAAATTCCTGTACACTTACATGGGCCAAGCACAATTCTAAATACTTTATGCTTATTTAAGATCCACATCCTTATGAAATAGTACTATTATTTCTGCTTTATAAATGGCCAAAAGCTGAGGCAGAGAAAGTTTATGTGACTTGCCCCAAGTCAGACCATTAGTAAACTGGGTTGTATGGATGTGAAACCAGGCAATCTGGCCCCAAGCCCATGCTTTTAACTCTCCACCCTCTTCAGTACTTCCACATGTATCATCCAATTTGATGCCAAATCCTTTCATTTACCTAATAATCACTAATGGAGTATTCTTTATGTTCCCCCTAGAGAAGGGAAACGCAACCCACTCCAGTATTCTTGCTTGGAGAATCCCATGGACAAAGGAGCCTGGTGGGCTACAGTCCATAGGGTTGCAAAGAGTCAGACAGGACTGAGCACAATTATGTTCTAGGTACAGAGCCACGTGCTGCAAGATATGAAACAAGTGTGAGACTCAGTGCCTGGTTCATCATCTACAAAAGGAAAGAAACATTAAAAGGGTTCCTCAGGCCTTTCTAGTATTGCCTGAGGAAATTCAACCTTTTCTCCATATCCTTCTCTGACCTACAAATGAGGAGAGTCTGTTGTGAATTCTATACCAGAGTTCTCCAGTTTGTCAACAGGATCCCAGGTGAAAGAAACCTCTACTCTTACCTACAGGAGAAAAAGTTCTCGACTGTTTTCTACGACTCAGGCTCCAAAGCAAAGAGAAATCCCCTTTCCTCAGCAGCATTACAGTCTCTTGCCATGTCACCCGTGCGTGTGTGCATGCTAAGTCGTTTGCGTCGTGTCCCACTCTTTGTGACCCCATGATTGTAGCCCTCCAGGCTCCTCTGTCCATGGAAGTTTTCCAGGCAAGAATACTGGATTGGGTTGCCAAGCCCTCCTCCAGGGGATCTTCCCGACCCAAGGATCTCCCACGGCTCCAGCACTGCAGGCAGGTTCTTGACTGCTGAGCCAGCAGGGAAGCCCATCATGTCATACATGTGCACACAAAAAGCTACATCTGTCTACTGTTCATTTTCTACAAGACCAGATGGCACAGTTTCATGTTTGCCTTACTCATCACTCCAGCCTTTTCTGTTCTGCTTTTGGCTAGAAAACATTCTGGGTTTTCTTCCCTCCTTGCACGCAGTCACCTCTATCCCCAACCCGATTGTCTTTTCTAATGCCCTGCCCTCTGAGTGACGCTCTTCCTTATCTGAGTGTTGTTTGGGAACAGGTTGACTCTTGATTCTGCATGCCTTCAAGGGCTTCATTTGGGAGCCAATTGTTGATCTGGAATAGTTTATTCCTTTGGGCTTCTTAATTCTCCAGCTCCCCTAATCCTCCTGTAAATAGGTGACCGGATCCTGAACTTAAAGGTTTTCTCTCCAAACCCTGAGTTACTGAGAGGCAAAGTGTCAGTATATGTGTAAATGCCATACTTTTGGAATCTATAGTAAACGGAGATGTGTCTATAGCATGTGTGTGTGCGTGCTAAGTCGCCTCAGTGGTGTTCGACTTTTTGTGACCCTATAGATGGCAGTCCGCCAGGTTCCTCTGTCCATGGACTTCTCCAGGCTAAAATACTGGGATGGGTTGCCATTTCTTTCCCTAGGGGATCTTCCCAACCCTGGGATCAAACTGGCACCTTTTAGATCTCCTGCATTGCAGGCAGGTTCTTTATTCTTTATTGCATGATTATCAAAGTGGGGTTCTGGTATTACTTCAAACCAAAGGGCTGGCTAACCTAAGGTAGCCTAACATTGCATAGTTAAAAATTCAAGTTAACTTGTGGTCAAGTGGAAGCCAAGGAACAAGTGGAGCAAAGAGTGCCAAGTCTGAAGGGTGAGATGGGCCCCGAATTGGGAGAAGAGGCACAAAGGGATTGACTGTTGGAGGACTGAGGAGGTGGAGAAGAGGGTGGAAAGTGACTGGGGATTCAGAGCTGATCAGTGAGAACCGGTGTTTGGGGAGGAGTGGAAAGGGCAATTTACAGAAACCAGGCAGAAACAGACCAGTCTTGGGATCCAAAGGAACATCTGGAAAGACCTGGGATTTGAAATCTGACAACCCTATTTTCAAACTCCAGCTCCATCACTGCTTGATTTTGGAAATGTTATTTAACCTTCAGGTTCTCATCAGTATATCAGGGATTATTATGTCTACCCAGTAGACTGATGTGAGGATTAAAAGGAGGAATATGTATGCTTAATGCTTACACTTAATGCTTGACACATAGTACATATTTCACAAATACAAGTTCTCTCTTTTCTTTTGCTCCATATTCCTCTCTCCCTCCCTCATCCACATCCCAATCTTGAGTCACTTCTAAAACCTGGGTTTGTGTCCTCCATCTTAGATAAACATGACTTTAGGAAGTTCTAATAATCATTTCTAATTCTTTTTAATTAGTTTAAAATTATGGGATGTCACCTTTGCCCTTGAAACACCACATGTCTCTCTGAGAATGATCTGTTCCCATTCCTGACAGAGTGATAAAATCTAAAAAGAAAAATATTCTATTTTTTCCTTTCCACTGAAATGAAAGGTTCTTTATCTAAAAATGCATGAAGAGTAGCACAATAGATAAAATATCTGGGCTCTTAAGGAAAAGAATGTCTGGGAATTCCCTGGCAGTCGAGTGGTTAAGACTCAGCACTTTCACTGAGAAAAATAATAATAATATTGCATGTGTGTGGAATCTAGAAAAATGGTAAACTTACTTGCAAAGCAGAAATAGAGACACAGATGCAGAGAACAAATGTATGGATCTGGCAAGTGGGATGAATTAGGAGACTGGGACTGGCATATATACACTACTGTGTATAAAACTGGTAACTAATGAGAACCTACTGTATAGTTCAGGGACCTCTACTCAGTGCTCTGTGGTGATATAAATGGGAAGAAAATCCAAAACAGGGGATATATCTATACATACGCTGGTTCACTTTGCTATAGAGCAGAAACTAGCACAATACTGCAAAGCAACTATACTCTAATAAAAATTAATTTTAATTAATTTTCAAAAAGAGCTTTCACTGCCATAGTCCCAAGTTGAATCCCTGGTCCAAGGAACTAAGATACTGCAATGTGTGGTCAAGAAATAAAAAGGAGAGGAGAATGTCTTCACTCACCAGAAACCAAAACAGTGATCAAAACTTAGCACTGAATTCTGAGCAAAAGCGTCAAAATTCATGTAAATTATCTAACGGACTTATCACAAGTCCACAATACAAATTCCAAAATTCTCATGCAGATTTGAAAGATGTAAGCAAAACTGAATTTTATATATAAAAAATAAGGATCCAGTGAAATACTTCAATTTTACTGAAACTCCATGCCGAAATAAAGTATTGCTTGAAATAAATAGAACATCATATAAGAAAGCTTTTAGGTTATGTAAAGTGATTTCACAAGTAGTGTTTTTTGTTATAACTGGATTTGACCTATAAGGTAAGGAAATTATAATGTACAGAGGTAGTTGTTAAACCTTTTACCCAGTGACATGTTTCTTTAAATGGAATTTTCTGTGGAAGACCTGCTTTTGGAGCAAAATGTAGCAGAAGTGGGAATGAGAACCTGGAATCCATCCACTCTAAAAACACACATTCTCTCTCCCATTTCTGACTATGACAGAAACTCTGAGCACCACCACCACCACCCCTCCCCATTCATGTAGCCCCTAGGGCTTTAGAATCCACAGGATTCACCACTGATCTAAAACATCACTGATCTATGTGTTTTTATTTTCCTAAATTGCATATCGTAACCAATTACTGTGCCAGTAAATACATTTTAATGAATCTTAGCTATTATATCTTTGTGGCCTATGGCATAAATTTTGTTGGTAATAAAAAGCAGCAGCTCAGTTTTTTTAGCTATTTATTTTTATTTATGTATTTATAATTTATTCATTATAAATACCATGCTCTTTTTCCTTATAAAATAAATGTTCAGTTTAAACCTAAGACTGTTGAATAACTTGGGTTGTCTTAAGCCTTCTAGTTGCTAAGTCCACAAATCAGAAACACAGATGTAAAGGTATTTCAGATGCTTTAAATGTAACAAATGGCAAGAGCAATATCTTAGTTAATCCATAAAATTGCATGATATCATTTTTCTTAATAACACTGGGGATGTGTTTCTCATCCAGGCCTTGGTATCATGTCTGTGTTAATTTTCACAGTAATGGGCATCCAAATACCCTCAGCATATTTGTCTTTTTCAAGTGGAACACAAGAGTCGAGTGTTACTTGGATTTCTAACAGAAGAGGTTCTTTGGCTCCTTAAGCTGCAAGATTTTCTCAAAATGATTCATGTCATCTCTGACCAGTTCTCAGCATGATTCAAGACGTTGCAGTCTTTAACAAGCAGCATTTTCTGGAAATCACTTCAGATATTTCTTCTGCTGAACAGGCCTTTGGCTGTCCACACCAAACCTATCCTATGATCCTGTGACGTGTGAATAGTACTGATCAGAGCACAGCAGTATTGGTAAGTGCCTGCTTAATGGGCAAGTCCTCCTTACCACTGGCCCTAAGTTAGATAGCTAACATAACCGGTCCAGGAGCTTATTAAGATAGTATGCACACCATTAATGTAGTAGGATTTGTGCTGGCAATAATTATTAACCTAGTCATGTTGGTCACTACCAGATATATGACACCCAAGTCCCAATGTAATTTTCTTCTCTTCCTTTAATATATAATATGGAATTCAGCTTTAGCAATCAACACATTCATTCAACAACTAAATATTTAGTGCCTCATATATGCAAGACAGGACTTCCCAGGTGGTGCACTGGTAAAGAATCCACCTGCCAACACAGGTAGACACTAAAGACATGGGTTCCATCCCTGGATCAGGAAGATCCCCTGGAGTGGAAAATGGCAACCTGCTCCAGTATTCTTACCTGGAAAATTTCATGGACAGAGGAGCCTGGTGGGCTACAGTCCATGGGGTCGCAAAGAATCAGACATGACTGCATAACAGCACGCACACATATGCAAGACACTAAAGTAGGTATGGCAGAGAATCCAAACACATGAGAGGCATCACTTTGGCTTCAGAAATATTAAAACCTGGTATTAAAATACAATACAAATAAAATAGAACTTGTAAACCACAACTAACAATCATCATACTTATTGTATAATTTATGTGCTAGCCACTGTTCTAAAATTTTTCACTCCAAGTTACTGAATAAGGATAGCTATTGATCCTTTCCTCATGGAGTTCATCTTTCCATGAGAGAAACAAGAAGCAAATGCATGAAGAAGTGATAAGTTTTATGATGGAGGAAGTTCAGACTGTAATAAAAGACATCACTGAGAGTGCCTGACATGGCCTAGGAAGATCCGAGAAGGCTCCCAGAGAAAGTGATAATAAAGTTAACACTCATTTGAGTATGAGCCAGGGCAAAAACCAAGCAGAACTGTTATAGAAATGTTCTAAACACCAAAACTTCTGCTCCCAAATCCTTAGTCTATCCCTATCCATTGCTGTGCTTGATTTAGTTTTCCCTTTTGAGTATCTTCTATTGATTTGTGATTTTGGAAGTCAAGGATTTGTCAGAGCCACCAGAGACCTTCACTGGTAGCTCAGATGGTAAAGAATCTGACTGCAAAGCTGGAGACCTGGGTTTGATTCCTGGGCCGGGAAGATTCCCTGGAGAAGGTAATGGCTACCCATTCTAGAGAATTCTTACCTGGAGAGTTCCATGGACAGAGAAGCCTGGCAGGGTCCATGGGGTCTCAAATAGTCGGACACAACTGAGTGACTAACACTTTTACTTTCACTAGAGAGCTTGGTACAACAGATAACATAACAAAGCACAGGTTTCATGTTAAGATGTCATGATACCCATTACAAGACTGGCAGGATAGGGTAAGCAGAGAGAAGGGTAGTTTACAACCATTCCTTTGGAGCCCCATAGGTATATAGGTAATATTTTTTCCAAATCCAAAACACACTTTGTAATCTAAGTGAGGTTTAGGAGGGCCTCTAGAAAATTGGCTCAAGATTCAAGTAAAACTCAGGTTTCCTTCTGGTGAGATTCTGGGTTTTCTCTAGCTTTATTTTTCATACATTCTTAGGAATGCAGATGCACTAACCCAGGAAGGATAGATCTGAAGTACTAAGTCCTCTGTTACAAAAGTAGAAAGACAACTCGATTTTTACAAATAGGTATGTATTAAGAGGTGTGTTTAGAGAAAGGAAGATTAAGTTCCAGGGAGTCTGGGGAGTTGATTCATGAGATAAGGGGAGTTTTGAAGAATCTTGAGTCTGAGATTATAGTCCAAGAGCCAGAGTGACTTGAGAGGGGACTAGGAATTGTAAGACGGGTATTCCTTCCATGTCATTATTTTTGATCTTATGTCATTCTGAAGTCCAAATCAGTTTAAGTGACATGGAACCATATAAACACAGGAGATGATGATCCGTGTCTCTTTCTCCATAGTCAGCTACTTGCCCTCAGTGAAGATACAACAGATACTATATATGTGTGTGTATGTATGTAAACTATATAGCAAGTACCTGTCGTATGTTTTCCCCTGTGCCCCTTAACTCCCACCCACAAATAATGGATTAGGTATCGGCAGTAAAGGAATGAGAGGAGACCAATGCATTTAAATAAGGAGTGAAAGAGATAGTCTGTATATATTAACAGAATCTCAGTATCTCAGAAAATCACTTTGTTCCTGATTCCTCTCCTATAATACACAAGGTTACTTTCTTAGATCTATATATATATATAATATTGAATAAGATTATTTTTGAGATTTCCCTCCAAATTAAATAAGATGAGAAATGCATGTTATAGTAAAGCCCACAGTAAGCAGCTTCTCTGTTGGGTTCACTTGAATACTACATGGGTTAAACAAAGGCCTGCCTACAAGAATGACTTCTCTCTGTTCCTAGAGTTTTACACTTGGCTTTGACGACTTATGGGATCCTTGTGCTGTGAAACTTCCCATGCTGAGTGAAGCCCACTGACTCTTCTTCTCTGACAGTGATATTTAGTATTAGAAGAAATAAAGGACATTAAATGTCTGTAATCTGACTTCTGTCTTCTCCTTTACACTGAACTTTCTCCTGAAAGGTTACCAGTGATCTCATTCTTGCCAAACCTCTTCCTCCATTCCTACTACTGTCTTGACCTCATTGCTCCACCTGCTACAGGCACCTCTTTGGAACATTCTCCTTGTGCTTTGGGAATCGAGCACTATTACCATTTCCCTTGGAACTTTTTGACTCTCTCATATATCTTGACACTAAATAAATATCTGATATTTCTTAATGTCATAAATTATATCTTACAGTTCTATCTCACCATTTTATTAATTAACCTCATTTGAATCCCATGGAAATACTGAGATGAATGAAAGACAGGAACAGGTTTTACAGATGAGGCTAGGGCAGTGTAAATAAGGTCACAAGGTCAAAAGACTCAGAAATGATAGGAGCTAGCATCGAAAACTAGGGCTTCTAACTGTTGATTTGGTGTCTTTTTTTTTTTTTGTATAAATGTTTTCTTTTCTTTTTTTTTTCTTTTTTTTTGCACATTTAACATATGCCCCTTCTTTCCAACAGAAAAAGTGAAATTTTCTTCATAAATGTGGCTCGGGTCATACTATAGTACAGTTCTCGATCCACGACAGGATCAAGATTTTCAAGTTTCTAAATCCCCACATAGTTTTCATGGCATTTATGATTCATATGTTGTAAGCTAAGGGAAGAAAATGAACAAAACACCTAAACCAAAATCTTAGGGGAGATGAAGGTAAGATTTCAGAAAACTGGAGAAGTTTAGAAGATAAACTACTTTTTCATATCCTAAGGACATTACCTGTGCTATCACTCTAGGATATTTCAGCTGAGGTCTCAGATTGCTCAGTGCTTAAAAAAACAAATATGGTTGAGAGATAATAATGTTGTGGTTCCATCACATCAGTACCAGATTTCAGAGGTCATAGAAAGCTATCCCATTTCAAGATCATGTGGTTCAAATCTGCTTTTTAAAAATGAAAAAAGGCTAGCCCAGAACTGTTAACGACCTACACAAGATCACACAAGAGTTTATGTTCAGTCAGGACTAGAACTTGGATCTCAATTATGTGGTTCAGTATTTGTTCTTGCTTTCCATGTTTTAGTTAAAACATCAAGCTCTCTGATTATAAGAATACATTCATTTGAGGCCCTTCCCAAAATAAATGAATCAGAATCTCTGGGAAAATAAGGCCCCAGTATTTTTTCTGAAGCTATCCAAGTGACTTTAATGTGTAGCCATGTGTAAGAATTAGTGTCCAACCAGCATTACAGTAAAATATTAGCAATTATACAAATCATTCCTTACAGACTAAGATACATTGTAAGACAGAATATAATCTAATTTGTGTGTAATTTTATTGGGGGATAATTTTGTAAATCTAACAGGTATTACCAGTAACATCCAATGCAATAAAAATGAAGACTTCAATAGCTATTGCTTTATTGCCTTCACTAGCAATTTTTTACTTATCTGTTAGTGGTAGTGTTAAACAGAGGAAAAAAATAGTAATCATAAAACAACTCCTAGGATTTCTGTGGCATTTTACTTCATCTTCTAGATATCTTTACCTCCAGGGTATACAGAAATAAGACAACAGTAGATTGAGGGCAGGAGGAAAAGGGGACAACAGAGGATGAGATGGTTGGATGGCATCACCGACTCAATGGACATGAGTTTGGGTAAACTCTGGGAGTTGGTGATGGACAGGGAGGCCTGGTGTGCTGTGGTTCATGGGATCGGAAAGAGTCGGACACGACTGAGCAACTGAACTGAACTGAGATAAAATTTATTGAGCTATAGATTTAGATATCTTTGAAGAGATTGAAGACAAGAAAGTTTCAGGCTGTGTATGTTTCATCCTTTCTCCATGGTTGAGAAAGACATTGTTCTTACTATTCAGTTGCTAAGTCGTGTCTGACTCTTTCTGACCCCATATATTGTAGCATGCCAGGCTTCCATGCCCTTCACCGTCTTGCAGAGCTTGCTCAAACTCATGTCCATTAAGTCAGTGATGTCATCCAACCATTTCATCCTCTGTTGTCCCCTTTTTCTCCTGCTTTCAATCTTTCCCAGTGTTAGAAAAGCTGACTTTTCTAATGAGTCAGCTCTTTGCATCAGGTAGCCAAAGTATTGACGCTTCAGCATCAGTCCTTCCAATGAATATTCAGGACTGATTTCCTTTAGGATTAACTGGTTTGATCTCCTTGCAGTCCAAGGGACACTCAAGAGTCTTCTCCAACACCACAATTCAAAAGCATCAATTCTTTGGCACTCAGCCTTCTTTATGGTTCAACTCTCACATCCATATATGACTACTGGAAAAACCATAGCCTTGACGAGATGGATCTTTGTTGACAAAGTAATGTCTCTGTTTTTTAATATGCCTTCTACATTGGTCATAGCTTTTCTTCCAAGGAGCAAGTGTCTTTTAATTTCATGGCTACAATCTCCATCTGCAGTGATTTTGGAGCCCAAGAAAATAGTCTCTCACTATTTCCATTGTTTCCACATTTATTTGCCATGAAGTGTTGGGACTGGATGCCATAATCTTAGTTTTTTGAATATTGAGTTTTAAACCAGCTTTTTCACTCTCCTCTTTTACCTTCATCAAAAGGCTCTTTAGTTCCTCTTCACTTTCTGACATTAACATCGTGTCATCTGCATATCTGAGGTTATTGACATTTCTGCATATTTAACTTATATGCAGAGTACATCATGAGAAACACTGGGCTGGATGAAGCACAAGCTGGAATCAAGACTGCCAGNTATCCAGCCTGGGATTTCTCATTGTATACTCTGTATATAAGTTAAATAAGCAAGGTGACAATATACAGCCTTGACATCTTTCCCAATATGGAACCAGTTTGTTGTTCCATGTGCAGTTCTAACTGTTACTTCTTGACCTGCATACAGGTTTCTCAGGAGGCAGGTAAGGTGGCATTCCCATCTCTTTAAGGATTTTCCAGTTTGTTGTGATCCACACAGTCAAAGGCTTTAGCATCGTCAATTAGGCAGATGTTTTTCTGGAATCCCCTTTCTTTTTCTATGATCCAGAGGATGTTGGCAATTTGATCTCTAGTTCCCCTGCCTTTTCTAAATCCAACTTGAGCATCTGGAAGTTCTCAGTTCATGTACTGTTGAAGCCTGGCTTAGAGAATTTTGCTGATGTGTGAGATGAGTGCAATTGTCCGATAGTTTGAACATTCTTTGCACTGCTTTTCTTTGGGATTGGAATGAAAGCTGACTTTTTTCAGTCCTGTAGCTACTGCTGAGTTTTCCAAGTTTACTGGTACACTGAATGAAGCACTTTAATAGCCTCATCTTTTAGGATTTGAAATAGCTCGGCTGGAATTCCATAATCTTCACTAGCTTTGTTCATAGTGAAGTTTCCTAAGGCCCACTTGACTTCGCACTCCAAAATATCTGGCTCTAGGTGAGTGATCACACCACTGTGGTTCTCTGGGTCATTAAGATCTTTTATGTATAGTTCTTCTGTGTATTCTTGCCACTCTTCTTAATATCTTCTGCTTCTGTTAGGCCCATATCATTTCTGTCCTTTATTGTGCCCATTTTTGCATTAAATATTCCCTTGGTATCTCTAATTTTCTTGAAGAGATCTCTAGTCTTTCCCATTCTATTGTTTTCCTCCATTTTAGGAATCAGTCAACTAAAATGGACGGGAATGGGTGAATTTAATTCAGGTAATCATTATATCTATACTGTGGGCAACAATCCCTTAGAAGAAATGGAGTAGCCATCATAGTCAACAAAAGAGAAATGCAGTACCTGAGGCAAACTCACAACAGAAGAATGACTTCTGCAAGTCTCCAAGGCTAAGCCTTCAATATCACAGTAATCCAAGTCTATGCTCCAGCACTAATGCTGAAGAAGCTGAAGTTGAATACTTCTATCAAGACCTATAATAACCTTCTAAAACACCAAAAAATGATGTCCTTTTCATCATAGGGGACTGGAAGGCAAGGCAAAAGTAGAAAATTAAGAGATCTCTGGAATAATGAGCAAATTTGGCCTTGGAGTACAAAATGAAGCAGGGCAAAGCCTAACAAAGAGTTTTGCTAAGAGAATGCATAGGTCATAGCAAACACCCTCTTCTGACAACACAAGAGACCACTCTACATATGGACATCACCCTATGATCAATACTGAAATCAGATTAATTATATTCTTTGCAGCCAAAGATGGAGAAGCTCTATACAGTCAGCAAAAACAAGATTGGGAGCTGACTTGACTCTGATCATGAACTTCCTATTGAAAATTCAGACTTAAACTCAAAAAAGTAGAGAAAGTAGCCATTCAGGTATAACCTAAATCAAATTCCTTACGATTATACAGTAGAAGTGAAAAATAGATTCAAGGGATTAGATCCAAGAGACCAAGTGCATGAAGAAATATGGATGGAGGTTCGCAACACTGTATAGGAGGCAGTAAGCAAAACCATCTCCAAGAAAAAAGAAATGCAAAAACTCAAAATAGTTGTCTGAGGAGGCCCTTAAATAGCTGAGAAAACAGAAGCAAGAAAGGCATTAAATTGAGTATTTATGAAACTACGTAAGTCCATATGCAATCATTGCAATAATCATGCAAATTATTTAGAAGTTGGGGAGTTTCTCAAAGGCTGATGATGTATGAGACATAAAATGCTTATTGAATGATTGTTGAATCAAGGTCTTTATGAAAGTTAACATTTTAACTGTAAGACATTGATTAAGAAGTAGCAGCACCAGTGTAGGCGATGTATGATCACATGCTTCTAGGCATTAGCTAAACTTGAAACAGCAGTACTTTAAATAGGGATGGCTGCATTCCTAATTCATCATCACTGCGTGTGTAATTAATGCTCTGTGGGTATGCATAAGTGACAGAAAGGGAGGCTCTTTTATTACTAGGTCACAGCTCAAGACAAGTACAACAAGCAGCAGCTTCAGATGTCAGATTCCTAATATCAAATAGCATCTGTCTTTTTCTTATATTTTATGATTACTGAAGGATTTTTCAGAGCATGCTGTTGATAAAATTCACACGTGGTATTTTCAATGGGGCATCGTTAGAACAAAATGTTTTACATAAGCATGATGGACTCTACAAAAGGAAGATAAACAAATGCTTTGGCGATGGAAGCTGGAAGACACACCTAATTTCCTTCTTAATAGGAAAGCAATAATATGGGACATTCTTCTTGGAAAGAGTATCAAAACCATCTGCAAAGGGACGTGAACCCTCTTTTCAAATCCTCTGAGACTAGAAACTTCAGAAACATGGATTTTAGTGAAAATATATGAGAGCAATGCACATATAAGAAACATTGTAAATGGAAACTTACATTACATGTGTAAAACAGATAGCCAAGGGGAATTTGCTATATGGCTCAGGAAACTCAAACAGGAGCTCTGTATCAACCTAGAGGGGTGGGGTAGCAAGGGAGAGGGAAGGGTTCAAAAGGGAGGGGATATATGTATAACTATGGCTGATTCATGTTGAGGCTAGACAGAAAACAACAAAATTCTGTAAAGCAATTTTCCTTCAATTAAAAAATTAATAAATTTTAAAAATAAATAAAGAAACTCTACTTTCAGTGAACCAGATGTTGCTATGGGTAGAAACAATACAGTGTGATGGTGAAGGAGCTGGTGTTGCCTGGAGTCAGGATGTTTGGTCTGAACTCCGTCTCCTGTTGTTTATGAGTTGAAGGGCCTTGAACAAATTCCTTAATCTTTCTGCCTTAGTCTCATCTATAAAGTAGAAATAAAAATGCACTCACCTCACAGGGTTATTTAGGGGAATAAGTAAGCAATTATATTTTAAACTACCTAATGAGTTAAAAATGTTAGGTATATAAATGCTACCTGTTGTTGTTGTCGCTACTGTTATTATTACTAGGCACATTCTGATTTAGATTTAAGAACAAATACCACTACTTTCATGTTCCTTTCCACCTACAGTTCTGAATCAAAACAGAACCACAAACAAGATACTGTCTTTTAGTGAATTCATTCATCTAATCACTCAGCCATCTACACCACTCACTGTTCAAATGGTATGTAAATTTTTACATGTTTTGGAATCATTTTTTGGTTTAAGAAAACTCAAATTATCAGGCCAGTCAATGAAAAATTGTAGTTAACTATTAATTAGACTTTAAAGCTTTCTAAATGTTTACTTTCTTCTACCTCTGCATATATCGAAAGAAACACAAGGACATTTCCCTTTCTGAATTTTCAAAGTAATCCTCTGTTGAGAATGGATTAGTCCAGAAGACAATGACTTTTTTAAAAAGTCTATGATAAAGGATATTTAAAAAAGGGAAGATAACTACATTCAATATAAGTTCCTCCTTTCTCTATTTTGTCTCTACTAGGATACAACATGAGTAGATGAATCAATGAAAAAGCATGGCAGTTTATTAATTTTCAGTCAAGGAGAAAAGCTAGGGGACTTCTCTGGTGATCCAGTGGCTAAGAATCCATGCTCTCGGTACAGGGGACCCTGGGTTCAATCCCTTTCAGAGACCTAGATCTCAATGCCACAACTAAGAAGTTTCATGCCACAACTAAAGACACCAGTGCCACAACTAAGATCTGGCCCAGACAAATAAATAAATACTTTTCTTAAAAAACGAGAAAAGCTAAACAGTCACAGTCCTACAGAGACTACAGGGAAATACGGAACTTAGAATTTTGCTTGGAAATGCATGCTTTGTTTGTACTTTATAAGATACTATTTAATCTACATTTACGTAATTATCATGAAGGACATAAATTCTTCATTCAAGTGGAACTTGCTAAAGTATGATTCATATTTGGCTAAATTTAGAATAAAATTACTTTTTTCCAAAAGTTAGCATGATAGAACAGAATTCACATTCCAAGACTCATATATTTTGAATATTAAACTTAATAGCTTCATCTCAAACACTTTCTTATATTTTTCAACACCTTTATTGTTAAAAAAAAAAAAAGCAACCTATGGCTGATTCATGTTCATGTTTGACAGAAAAAAATTAAATTCTGTAAAGCAATCATCCTTCAATTAAAAAATAAATAAAAATTTAAAATACATTATTTAAAGAAAAGCAAGCTAATACCACTCCATGGCAGCAGTTCTTGCTAAGGATTACCTAACAAAAAATTATAAACATTTTGTTATATAAAGGCTAATTCACCAAAGTAGGTATGCTCTGTTGTTAGTTTGAAAATCATTAATTTCATAAGTGTCAGTTGCAGTTCCAAAGAAGCAAGTGATGGGAGAAGAATTATGAAATTTCATCTGTTCTTGTCGAAGGCTAAATGCTAGGTTTGGGGTCTGGTCCAGGGCTTGATCTGGCTATGGTGTGTAGCAGGTTTACAGCTGATATCAGTTTACGGTCTGTGTATGCAGTTTAGGATGTGTGGATGCTGCCAATCCAGGGTTTCCTAATTCTCCTAAGAGGACCCCCTTTAATGTCACACAGCCCCATCTGACAGGTAATATGTTTGTTATGTATCAATTAAAATACATGTACCAGCAAGCCACCTTGAATTCATTATTAATTTTAAATGAATACACTTTAATAATCACAATCCTTAATACATTTAAAAAATAGTTTTAGATAGATATCAGGCTATAAATATTATTGATATTTACTAAGTTTTTAAGAAAGAATCCCCAAACTTCAAGGGTTGGGAATTGCTGACCTGATTGATGTCTTGAAGTTACTACCAGTTGGAAAATTCTATACGACTTGATTGTTTTCTTGCCAAACTGTCTTGCCTTAAATGTGTTGGGGGCCTTTAAGAGAAATTATGATTGTGCTTGATACTATGTTTATACATTTAAATGAAAGATTAATGAAAATGGTTCCCAATTATCAAAAAAAAAAAAACAAGACTGTTTCGCGGAGGCAGCGGCCAGTCTTCCCTGATGTGTCATGACGCAGTCATTCTTGAAAGCTAATGGTTAGAAAATTGAGTAAACATATAACCAATAAAGAGAAGATTTCTTCACACCATGTGAAATCAGCTTGTAGAGGAGCACATTGCTGTGGAAAATTTTGGGAGAAGCACAAGGATTTTTTCGTGATGATGGTATCTCCTGCTTGCAGGCATCAGCTACAAAATGAAAAAAATTCCTCCCCACATATCAATACCAAAGAGCTGACTATTGTCGCGTGACCCCATTTTTTCCAATTTGTTCCCACTGCATCCTTCTTTTGTGTACACACCACGACACTGTATTTATTGAAATACGACATTATTTAGGACTAAGACAGTCTTCTTCCTGTCACTGTTTGTAAGTACTTGACAGGGGCCACTGCGCAAAATAATGAAATACTTCCAGCTGACCCCTCAATTCTTTCCACTGAATTCTGCTTTAGTTTTTCAGACACTTGACGGCTATTTCTTTTCCAGATTGATTTTGTAAAACAAAAACTATCACGAACCAGCAGTCCCTTTTCCCAATTCTAATTTACCAAATTTGTGATCCTTATTAATGTTCCATTAAGTTAACCCACCTCCAGGATCATCTTTCTTGGTTCCATTTATTCTTTTAGAAAAGAGCAATTGACAAGTTACTTACTGCTTGTTTCTTTGTTGGGTTCAGAAATTAAACTCAGGAACTCCTGAGGCACAGATAATCCTACTTGTACCTTACCATACATTGATTCACTTAGCTCCTGAATACTGACCATCATCCTAACACGCATCTGCATATCATAACAGGCATTTTTAATGCATGCCAACTCTGTACTAGGCACTATGGGAAGCACTTTCACTATCTTCCTATGAGCTAGATACTATTAGTATCCCTAGTTTACATACGAGGAAACTGAAAGTGGTTAAAACACTTGTTCAAGGATTCACATGCAAACAATCCAAATCTAGAACCGAAGATCTTAACCAGAGGGAAAGAGGAAACATTTGCTTCCAACATGAGTAAAGGACATCACTGATATGAAGGAAAATGAGTAGGAAGGAAGGAAAGGAGTGGGGGAGGAAGGAAGAAAAGAAAGAATGAATGAAAAAAAGAAAAAGGAAGAAAGAAAAAAGGAAAGGAATAACATGAAGATGAAAGGTAAAGAGTAATTAACATATGAGATTTCATTTCCTATTCAAGTATGCTGTCAGTATGTCAGGGAAGTATGGGCTTCCCTGATAGCTCAGCTGGTAAAGAGTCCACCTGCAATGCAGGAGACTTGGGTTTGATCCCTGGGTTGGGAAGATCCCCTGGTGGAGGACATGGCAAATCATTCCGGTATTCTTACCTGGAGAATCCCCTCGGATTCTAGCTTGGTGGGCTACATAGTCCATGGGGTCNGTCCACCTGCAATGCAGGAGACTTGGGTTTGATCCCTGGGTTGGGAAGATCCCCTGGTGGAGGACATGGCAAATCATTCCGGTATTCTTACCTGGAGAATCCCCTCGGATTCTAGCTTGGTGGGCTACATAGTCCATGGGGTCACACAGTCGAACACAACTGAGCAACTAAACACCTCAGAGCATGTGCTGTCAGCATCGCTATATTAACTCACTGTTTTCAGGACCCACAGGGTTAATACAACAAGTAAGGCAATTCATGCATTCCAGCAGAGCCAAAGGTAGGACTGACAAATAAGAAAAGTTAATTCAAAGTAGTTTCATTAAGTGTAAAGTGCCATCTAGCATTCTATATCTAGTCTGCTGCTGCTGCTAAGTCGCTTCAGTCATGTCTGCCTCTGTGTGACCCCACAGACGGCAGCCCACTAGGCTCCTCTGTCCCTGGGATTCTCCAGGCAATATTTAGTCTAGCAGAAAGGTAACACAATCTGTGACAGATCAGAATGGAGAGAGAGGCCCCAGCAATTCAGGCCTTTGAAGAGAACTGTGAAAGTGAATAGGCTTGGCTCTTATTTTTCCAAACTGGGACCCTGCTGGCTCAGGGAGGACAGCGGGAATAAGCAAAGGCAGAGTGTTTCCCAGCCTGCCTGCGGCTTGACAGCTTGTCTTGGTGAACTAGCAGGAGTTGAAGTGGATAAGTCTGTTGAGTTCANTCTGGAGAAGGAAATGGCAATCTACTCCAGTATTCTTGCCTGGGAAGTTCCATGGACAGAGGAGCCTGGCAGGCTACAGTTCATGGGGTTGCAAAAGAGTCGGATACAACTTAGTGACTAAACAATAGTTCCTGTAGGAAAGTCAGGCTAGATAGATGCCTTTTCATTTATTAATCAGTTTTCAAGGTAGTAAGTTGGTTCCTTGTCATCTTCAATTTTCATTACTTGCTATCAAGTTTTTCTTCTTAGAAAGGGAGAGGAGACTTGTCTGGTCAGTTTCAAGTATTCATAGGTGTGAGGCTGCTCCGGGGTCTTCAGACCTCATCTGCCCTCTTGGATTAGAGAACAGCCCTACCAGTGTCATCTCCTGTTCTCAAGTTAGCTCTTCATATGCTCCAGTGAATACTTGCTGGCAATTTTGGGGTCTTCCTCTTTTCATATTCATCAACAACCCCTCTGCTCTTTCCGTTTATAGTTGCTAACACCATTCAAGTCTTGTGGTTGTTGGTTTGTCCCCAGCTGCTTGTATTTTAGGTTTGTGGGGAATACCTTATTACCAAGTTTGGTTGTGAGTGTTTTCCATGGGATTTTGGTTTTGTTGTCTAGTTGCTTGGTTTCAATGTGGACATCATGGAGATTAAAACAAAAAAGTCTCCCTACTACCAATGTCATCTTCCCAGAGAGACGTTAAAATCCTGGAAGAATGAGAGTAGAATTGAGAATAACTGAAATTTCTAACTTGGTGAATGGTAATTTTCATTACCTTAAAAATAGGAGAGAAGGAGAAAGGTAGTGAATGGAATATAAGATCAGTTTTTGATTTCTTAATTAGGAATGTTTGTGAGATACCCTAAGAGAAATGCTTTCTTAAGACATAAAGTGAGTGAAAGTGAAAGTCGCTCAGTCGTGTCTGACTGTTTATGACCCCATACAGTCCATGAGATTCTTGAGGCCAGAATACTGGAGTGGGTAGCCTATCCATTCTCCAGGGGATCTTCCCAACCCAGGGATCGAACCCAGGTCTCCCGTATTGCAGGTGGATTCTTTACCAGCTGAGCCACAAGGGAAGCCCTTCTTAAGACTTATGTCTCTAGAATTTGATAGAGAGAGCTGGGTGGTGAAAGATCAACACNAACCCAGGGATCGAACCCAGGTCTCCCGTATTGCAGGTGGATTCTTTACCAGCTGAGCCACAAGGGAAGCCCTTCTTAAGACTTATGTCTCTAGAATTTGATAGAGAGAGCTGGGTGGTGAAAGATCAACACTTCGGAGGTAATTTGGGCCATTATAAGTTGGAGAAATTATTATTTTGGTAAAAATTACAGTGTGAAAAACCAGCAGAATGGAAAGCATTCAACTGAAGATGAAAGAGACAATAATAAGCATTTGTGAGTGGGTAGTTTTATGTATTTTCCATAAATATGTACAACAAATGCAGGTTTACAGAGCAGCAATCCAAAGGGGATGATACTCTTCAAAGCTCCAGTTATATGGATGCATCAGGGTTTTTGGCTATTAGATGTATGTAGATGCCATATATATTAAGTATAGAAAGAATGAATTTATATTTTTCCTGTTAGAAAAATAGATGTTAAATACTCATAAAATGAAAGTCTTAGATGAATATGTTAACTATTCATTACCTACAAGTTTTAATATTTTAAGTAGATTCTCGTGTCCTATCACAGATCTTCTGTTTTAAGAGTATATGAAAGTGTTCTGTCTTATGACCTGATCCAGATGCTCAGGAGCTCTGATCTCAAAGGGGGTGTTTTAAATGGTAGTATGCATATTTGGGGGCTCCCCTAGTGGCTTAGATGGTAAGAATCTGTCTGCAATATGAGAGACTTGGGTTCGATCCCTGGTTTGGGAAGATCCCCTGGAGAAGGAAATAGCAACCCACTCCATTATTCTTGCTTGGAGAATCCTATGGAGCCTGGTGAGCTACAATCCATGGGGTCTCAAAGAGTTGGACACAACTGAGCAACTAACACACACACACATACATACACACACATTTGGACATTCCTTTTTAAACATCTCGTTAGCTTTAAGTATCACCCTAAATGACTACTTTTGACCTGTCTTTTTGTTTCTTCTTTCTAAAATCAGGCCAGTCTTCAGAGACCTGAGATTAAACTTGAATCACTAAAAGAAGATATTAAGGAATTCTTTAAAATATCAGGTTTGTAAGTTGCTTTTTATTTTTCTTTCTCTAATTCTTTAAAGCAAAATAAGGAAAGACTTTATTTTGAGGGGATATTGTATCTGCAGTCAGTTACTTGTTTAAAATTGTGGAAGAGTGGTAGGATAGGTTTTTATTTGAAGTGAATTAGAACTTTCAGACATTTCTGCAGAAATTCAGGAACACTGGTAATAACTGCTTTACATTGATCAGTATTAAATAGTGTTTACCTTCCTAGTCAAAATACATCCTGAATGTATTAAAATCTCCTTAGTTAAGTATCTTGTCTTTTACCTGTCATCTGTGACTTTTTTCTTTCTCTGCTTCTTTTCTCTCTTTTCTACCCTTCAAAGAAAACAGAAGAAAATCTCAGCTTTTAGAGCAAGCTGTTAAGCTTTTGCACTTGGGAACTGAGATATTAAGTGTTTACTTACTCAAATAAGTTGATCAAAAATAATGGTTAGTAGCCAAGTGAACTGATGACTGGTGTGCCTTATAATAGCCTGCTTCTCTTGTTTAGGAATTTACTGACTAGGTAATTGTCCTGAATTACTTGTGATCTTTGTCAAGTGCCTGGCTGTTTCTCGCCCTTCCTTTGGCGCATTCCTCGTAGCACTGGACAGTACAACCGCCAAAGGTTTTGGCATTTGTTGAGTGCCGTAACAGTGGAAGAAGGAAATATTTTTCTCATCTTAAGAAAATGACACCATAGTTTTACTTACAAAGTAATAAACCCTGTTGACGACTTTGTATTTAGTGTTAGCCGAGGGAATATTGGTAAATATATAAGAAATAATTCCTTAGAATAACACTTTATATTAGCAATTGGCAGTTGATAAAGTTCTTTCACAGTAAATATGATGTTAAAGTTTTTGTGAAATAAATTTAATTTTAATGTATGTTTACTTTCAAAACTAATATGTTTATATATGTCTTCCTTTTTTTAAAACAGGTTGGGAGAAAAAACTTCAGAATGCTGTGTATAGTGAACTGAGTGTGTGAGTTTTTCCTCCCTATTTTGAGATACTCTTATTACATTTAGCTATATTTGCTTTGTAAGTAATGAATATAGTTTTACCATATGTACTCATTGTTATTATTTCTTATTAGCATTTCAAGTGAGTTTATACTATTAAAAATTGTAGTCTTCCTGAGAATTAGTACGTGGGGGTTTTTACCGACAAAATTTTTATATTAACAATTTATTAATCCAGTATAATTAGGGAATATGATATTTCTCATAAGTTAGTATTTCAGATAATTTAAGCTTACCAGTGTTCTCTTTATTGTTGCCATATTGGACATTATCCTTTTTCTGTCTTTATATACTGACCATTTTAAACACAACTAACTCTTTTTTGAAATATTCATTATTAAGAATATTGCTATTTTTATTTATCTGAATTTGTTCTCAGAGTTTGCTGAAATGTGTAGAACTAATTGTCATTACAAGAAATATGGATCCTGAATGTTAACCTTTGTAGTTTATTTAATGTTCCATTATTCATCAATTATTTAATGAACAGGGAGGCCTGGTGTGCTGCAATTCATGGGGTCGCAAAGAGTCGGACACGACTGAGCAACTGAACTGAACTGAACTGAACTGATAGTGGGCACTGGGGATATAACACAGAACAGTGAACAGTTTCTGCCCTCTTGATCTAATTGAGTTCTTAAGTCTTTTTTCCCCTGCTATCATTGTCTCTGTGTCTGTGGCCTCTCTAGTTTCTCACACTCCTGTTTCCAATTTGCTCCTCCTAATCTGCTGTTACTTGGAAAAGGAAATAACCTGGTTTACCACAATGGTTTCTAAAACAAAGAGATGAATGCTTATGGATTTGTGCTTAGACACACGTTTTAAAAATTAGTTATTTGCTTCTTTGCTTCTTGCTATCTTTTGAGTTGGTTTTTGAGCTCTTAAACTCATAAATAAAATGCCATCTATTAAGTAAAGCTGATTGTGATCGTACCTTTGGTTTTAGTCACTAAAGGGAAAGGTATTTATCAAGACAAGTAAGGTTTTAAAACTCCCCAAATGTAGCAGAGATACCATGAGTTGATTAAATTAATACAGACATGGTGATTTACCTCTGTCTATTAAAGCTTGTAACTTCAGTGTCTTTGTCTCTGATACTGGCAGAATAATAGCATCTGTTGTGTATAATTCCAGATATTAGATTCTCATCTCAGTAGATACTACTGATGATTGCTATTTTTGTGGTATAATGCATTCCTGAAAATTGTTCTGTGAGACAGAGGGTCTTTTTCCTTGATGACATGGACAATATTCCATTCATTGTCTTATCCTTGATATCCTACATAATAGACATTAAATAAGTATTTTATAAATATTCAATACCTTGTTGGGATATTTGAAGGAGTTCAGTAAAACTGCCTGTTTTCCTCACTTGGGTTCTGAACAAATAAAGAAAATAAAATATAAAGGCAAATGGGAAATCAAAACTATACTTTTACTTGTGATAAAGATTGTGTAGGAGGACATAGCTTAGTGCAAGAGCAAAATAAACTCGTTAGCTGAACTCCAGACTCAGACTTAACCCTCTACTTAAATACGCTTGTGAGCGTATTCAGTTTATTCTTCCAAAATTTAGAAGTTGGAGAGGGCATTTCTTCTCTTCTGGGGTATAGTGAGTAAAGCCCTGGAAAGAGGTCAAGTATGTTACAGGGAGGCAGTTCGTTTCATATGAAAGGGCACATCTGGAGTCGAGGAAGAAGTGTTTCCTCATGCAAATCAGAAAAGTAAGTGGACTTAGCGTATTCTGTTCCATTTTTCATTGGCAGAAACCATTAGATGCATAGGTAAATAAAGCAAAACTAAGAAATATCTATTAATATAAATGATTGGAACTGGAAAAAATAATGCACGTACTCTTATTCCTAATAGAACTGTGGCCATGTGAGCTATATACATCATACCTGGAATTTGCTCATGTCATACTTATTTTAGTAATCATTCCGAACATTATAGTCAGATTTTTATTTAACAAGTATAACAGAAAATTTCCTACAGTCTTTTATTACATGAAACATAACACTAGCCCAGGTTAGCTCTTTCCACTTCAAAACTGCATACTTTAACTATTATTGTGCTAAAAACTATTTAATATTATATCCGTGATAATTTACATTGATTGCATGTTTATGTCCAGCACTGTGGTAATAAGCATTTCATAGGCATTGTCTATATGAGGTAGTCTTTATAACACCCTACAAAGTAGATTTTATTATTCTAATTATTTTACAGAAGAGAAAACTGAGTCTAAGATCACTTAAGTAACTTGCTGAAAATCATGTAGCTAGTAAATGGCAGTGCTGGGATTTCATCTCTAGTGAAACATATTCTAAAGCCATACATTTGACTACTTCTCACATATACTTGCATCTTGTTTTTTACCTAGATTAAAAGTGTTCTAAAACAAGAATTATGTCTTACATTTCTTTGCGTATCTCCTATAGCATCAAATAAATGACACTGAGTAAGCAAGTAGTTATTGAGCCACCCCTAGGGCTAGCACGCAATAGCTATCTTTTTGAATTGAAAAAACTTAGTGAAACTATTAATCCTAAATATTTACTGTAAATATTTAAGAAAGTCTTTACATTGAAAATGTACCAATTTCTTTGTCTTCTAGTCTTTATTGTATTTTATGTAGAGCAGTTTGGAGAAGGAAATGGCAACCCACTCTAGTGTTCTTGCCTGGAGAATCTCATGGACCAGAGGAGCCGGGGGGGACTATAGTCCATGGGGTTGCAAGGAGTTGGACATGACTGAAGAGACTGAGCATGCGTATAAGAATTAGAAGATATACTATTTTCCTTACNATTTAAGAAAGTCTTTACATTGAAAATGTACCAATTTCTTTGTCTTCTAGTCTTTATTGTATTTTATGTAGAGCAGTTTGGAGAAGGAAATGGCAACCCACTCTAGTGTTCTTGCCTGGAGAATCTCATGGACCAGAGGAGCCGGGGGGGACTATAGTCCATGGGGTTGCAAGGAGTTGGACATGACTGAAGAGACTGAGCATGCGTATAAGAATTAGAAGATATACTATTTTCCTTACGGAATACACATGAAAAGAATATATAAACCTTTTTAACCTTCCACATATGTATATATTATAAAAACAGATGCCACAATTTGCTGTTATAGTATATATATGCAAGTGTCTACCATATTTTGGAGAGGTATAAATGTTGAATGATAGTGGGCCTCAAAACAGAAAGATTTTTAGATTAATGAGTACCTTACACTAGATCACCAGACTAGGTCAGTTTTTTATAGACATTCAAAATGTTCTCTAAAAGAGTCCTCAGGTAGTAGACCTGCTGCTGCTGCTGCTAAGTCGCTTCAGTCGTGTCTGACTCTGTGCAACCCCATAGACGGCAGCCCACCAGGCTCCTCCATCCCTGGGATTCTCCAGGCAAGAACACTAGTGTGGGGTGCCATTTCTTTCTCCAATGCATGGAAGTGAAAAGTGAAAGTGAAGTCGCTCCTAGGCACCTCTAAAATGTCCTAATCATAGTTCTTCTTGCCCTCTTAGTCTTAAATGTTACACATAACAAATGTTATGTTCAGAGCTAGGTGCTGGCCTAATGCACAAGTAGGTAGATAGAGTTTGCTTTTTATGGAGCTTACACCCCAATGGGACACAGAGACTTTGCAGACACAATTACAGTAGAGTATAGTAAGTGCTATAATAGGATAAGTACAAGCAGTACATAGGGCAGGCGCTTAACTCAGATTGGAGGTGTCATGATGACTTGTCACAGGAAATAATATTCAGACCGAGATCAGAAAGCAAAGCTACAGTTAGGGGAAGGAATAGAGAAGAGAAATGCTTTAGGCACAAGGGAACAGCAGGTACAGATGTTTCACACATGCATGTGTGTTTAGTCGTGTCCAACTCTTTTGTAATCTTGTGGACTGTAGCCTTCCAGCCTCCTCTGTCCTTGGGATTTCCCAGGCGAGAATATTGGAGTGGGTTGCCATTTCCTCCTCCAGGGGATCTTCCCAGCCCAGGGATTGAACCCACATCTCCTGTACTGGCAGGTGGATTCTTTACCACTGGCGCCGCCTGGGAAGCCCACAGATGTTTAGAGGTGGAAAAGAATGTTGTATATTGGAAGAACAAAAATTGTATGGCTGGATGGTAGAGGGCAAAGGGCCATAGGAAAGAATGAAGCTAGATCTGTAGGCAGGCTTGTGCCTGTTACTCAAGGATTTGTAGACTGGATCCTAAAAGCATTTGGGTGCCATTTTAGGATTGAGTAGTAACATGATCACATTTGCATTTTAGTTATTTAGCAACGTGCGTATGTGCATGCTCAGTTGTGTCTGACTCTTTGTGACCCCATGGACTGTAGCCTGCCGGGTTCCTCTGTCCAAGGGATTCTCAAGGCAAGAATACTGGAATACATTGCCATTTCCTTCTCCAGGAGATCTTCCTGACCCAGGGACTGAACCCACATCTCTTGCACTGTTGGCAGATTCTTTACCATCTGAGCCACCTGGGAAGCCCATTCAATAATGTACTGGGTATCGAGTATGTGCCAGGTCTTACGCTAGACACTGGAAATACAATCACTGGTGAATAAGAACACACCACTCCTGACTAATAGCCAGGCAGATTGACAAATAGGTTGAAGATAGTGTAGATGCAGGGGAGACTGCTTATGAATATGTCAGATGAATGCAAGCAAGTAATGTCATTACCTAAATCGGTGTCAGTGAGGTAGTAAAAGATGAGTGGTATTTAGAGGGATTTGGAGAGACAGAAAGAGGAAGGAGTAAAGAGTGACATCCAGGTTTCTGTACTGTTCCTCTGCTGATCCTCATCTCTTTGTATTACTAAATGTGAAATCCATGAGGACAGAGATTTTAATGTGTTTTATTTTCTGCTGTATTTCTATAACCTTGAACACTTGGTAGATTCTCATTAAATATTTATAACTGAATAAATAGCTTTATTTTGGTTTTAATGTGAATAATTTTGGGGTGACCACTTCTTACTTTTTTTCTGGATAAATTTCATTGAGCTTAAATAACCCTTAAAGTAAGAAAGCGTTAGTCACTCAGTCGTGTCCGACCCTTTGTGACCCCATGGACTATAGCCCTCCAGGCTCCTCTGTCCATGGAATTCTCTAGGCAAGAATACAGGGGTGGGTTGCTATGCCTTTCTCCAGGGGATCTTCCCGAACCAGGGTTTGTACCCGGGTCTCCTGCTTTGCAGGCAGATTCTTTACCATCTAAGCCACCAGGATCTTTTCTAAATAATCTTTAAGATCGTCAGTAAATGCTCTCAAGTTTCTAAATTTCCAAGTTTATTTTATTTATTTATTTATTTTTATTTTGTTTTGTTTATTTTTTTTACTTTATTCTACTTTACAATACTGTATTGGTTTTGCCATACATCGACATGAATCCACCACAGGTGTATATGAGCTCCCAATCCTGAATCCCCCTCCCACCCAAGTTTATTAAATTTAGAAATAATTACTGTTAAAATGGAAGAATTTTAGAATTACATTTCATTATAAAACATATGTATCTTTACAAGTAATATAGTGAGCAGTATAAAATATGTGACTTTTAAACAATCTTGCATATAAGAAATACTGAGGTATCTAGAAATTACCAGTGGGTTTTTTTGTGTATGTGTGAGTGGGGAAAGGTGATTTGTTTAGGTACATGGAATGCAGATTTTAGTAGAAAAAACAATTAGAAATAATCAGTTAGTGAAACTATCTAAACTCCCCCTTTAGATGTCCCTGTTTGGATGAGGAATTTCTTGAGAACTCAGTGCATGGTTCTTGATTGTTAGAATATGGTTGCTTTACATGGGTATAATTTCTATGACTAATTTTAACTGGAGGTATCAGTTGTGAAAGAGATTGAAACCTCTAAGGAAATGTTAAATTGTTGTGTTTTCCTATTGTCCTCTGTATGATTTTATATCACTCTGCCTCAGTCATTACATTTCGACCATCCTGGCTTTCTCTGATTGTTAAACATCCCACAGTCCCCACCTCAGAGCTCTGTGCTTGCTGGCCTTTTCCTTGGAGTGCTGGTTGGCTCCTTTTCACTCATGTCTTGATTCAAACATTAGGTTTCCTAGACACCTTTCCTGCCCTTCCAAATCATTTAGACTTTATCCTCTCATTTTCTCATGGCATTTACTACTCTTTTATGTTATTCTATTTATCTATTTGTTTTTTTTTTAATAAATATTGACTGTCTTTCTTCACTAGAATATTAGGTACATTAGAATAGGAGACACTGTCTTAATATCACCATATACCTAGAAGGGCTCAAATATTTGTTGAATAGATGAATCTGTTTTCTTAATAAACACAATATATTTTGAATATAAAATGTCATGTTACACAGAATACAGAATTTATGACAATAAATTAAAAAAATTTTATTAAATCTGTGAATTAATATAGTATATAATATATTGCATGCTAAAATATGGCTATTACAAAAGTGCATTTATTTATACTATCATTTCAATTCTGTGGAAAAGGAAATTGGGAGAATTGAGAAAAGTTGATATTTTAATAAGTGAATGGACTTGTTTAGATTTCAGATTTTAAAAATTTCTGTTATAATATTTATATACTAAAATTAACAGTTGTGAAAATTTCATATGAGCACTTACAGAGCTAAATAATTTAAAAGTTACCTCAATCTATGAATTCACTTTAACTTTTAATGTCATTAAATTGCTACTTTAAAGTTACAGTGCTAGTAGGATAAGGATTAAAGTTTTGTCAGGCTGTTGTACCTTGTGTAAGTACATAGAACTGCTAGCAAATGTTCTGTTTCATATATCATGGACTATAGAGGTAAGTAATTTCTAACCAACAAACTGTTAATTATCAAGAGTGGTATATAATATTTAGCTCCCTCCTTCTGTCCTCAGGTTTCCTTTACCTAGTCATCCTGCTGCACCTCCTGAACATCTTAAAGAACCTTTGGTATACATGCGGAAAGCACAGGTTGGCTATTGTTCATTTTAATTTTATTATTCCATACCAAGTTATATAATGCAGAATGAAAGATCCTCGTTAACATTAGGAGTATATTTATTATGTGAAAGACTGGGTAAGGACTACTAAAGTGATGCAAACCGTATTTGTGCGCTGTTTATATTCGGTAACCAAGGATTACACTTACTAAATTTCTATAGTAATTCTAAAAATACTGAGTAGAAGGGAAAAAAAATCTTATAACATACTGGCCTAAGATTTAAGATATGATAAAAGTATTATGCACCAATTTATTCCTCAAGTTCTGTGATATTAAAGGAAAGAATAGGGAATGAACTGACTCACTCTTCCCCTAAAATTTTAGCTCTTGACACCAGTGTTACTGATAGTGTATTTGAAATATATTTGTTTTCACAACAGGTTGTTACATACTAGTTGTATTCAGGTGCAGAATCCAAATGAATCCTGTAATATAAGATGAACTGAAAAACAACGAAAAGNGAACTGACTCACTCTTCCCCTAAAATTTTAGCTTTTGACACCAGTGTTACTGATAGTGTATTTGAAATATATTTGTTTTCACAACAGGTTGTTACATACTAGTTGTATTCAGGTGCAGAATCCAAATGAATCCTGTAATATAAGATGAACTGAAAAACAACGAAAAGTCACTTTAAAAGAATAAATAGAATAATTTAAATAGAAAGACTATAAAAAGCTGTTAAAATAGAAACAATAAGCTGTCTAAATGCCCCAATTCTTTAGCTGGCCTTTGCCTTTGCCCAGCCTGGTCTACCCGCCTGTGATGTAGAACTGTTCATGAGCCTTCCTCACAGTGCTGGGGACCCTCTAACTGCCACTCCTGAGGCTTTAATGGACATCATAAGCTGACCTTCTATCTCCATCATAGTCTCAGAAACTATTATGAAAAATTTGAAATATACCCTGGAGAACGCCCATGAACCCATCACCCAGCTTCAGCAATTACACAATAGTTCTGCTGCTCCTGAGAAGTGTTCTGCTTCTTTGAGTTACTATATTTCACGTGCTGGATGTTAGGCACATTTTTAGTTTTCTGCCTTCATTTTCATTTTAAAAAACCCTTAAAATTGGAGGGTGAAAGGAAGCGATATAAACAAAAAACATGGAGATATCTGAGGAAATAATAATGTGCAGTTTATTTCTATCTCTCAGTTCAGTTCAGTTCAGTTCAGTTGCTCAGTTGTGTCCGACTCTTTGCGACCCCATGAATCGNGATAATTGGCCTGTCTCTTATACACATCTCTCTGAATCCTCCTATCCTACTCTTTTCTCATCACACTATAAGTGTGTATCCGGCCCTGTCTTTCTTTACTGATGCTCAGCTTTTATCATTCACATTGTAACAGACTTATGTTAACCAGTCAATGACTATCATTGGAGGGATGATGAGAATGGTGCTCTATTTAGGGTTCTTAGCCTGGAGAATCCCAGGGGTCGGGGAGCCTGGTGGGCTGCCATGTCTTGGGTCACACAGAGTCGGACACGACTGAAGCGACTTAGCAGCAGCAGCAGCAGCACTCTGTTTTGACTCAGACAGCTGTTCTTTGAAAAAGTGCTTGCAAAGTCAAATATTTTGGCTGAACAATAGTTTTTGAAAATTCAATTCTGTTTAATAATAAAGTTGAACATTTTTTCTTCCCGGGTTTCCCCATTTCTATCTCAATGTAGTCTGTATTCAATGACAGTATGCCTAACAAAATTTAAGTGTATCAGCACTGTGTGTGTGTGGATAGATGTGTGTATACATGTATTTGTGTGTGTGTGAGAGAGAGAGGGAGGGAGATAGGGCAATGATATGACTGAATGATGGATAATCAGCAAGAAAAAGTGTTATTTTAGAAATGAGAGTAACGTTAATCTAATCTAAATTCTCTCTCTCCTACTCCACCCTGCTCCCCAGTGATATTTTCAGAGATAAAGGGAACCTAGCTGCAGAGAGATAAACAGTTCCTGAGCTAGAACTAGCTCCATACTTCCTGGATCTGCCCGGAGGGTTTTCCAGCCTTGGGTCTATTTACACTATGGACTGGATAGTTCTTTGTAGTGGACTGTTCGATACATTGCAGGGCATTTAGCAGCAATCCTGGTCTCTACCCACTAGATGTCAGTAGCAGCTCTAGTTGTGACAACCCAAAATATTTCCCACGTTGCTAAATGTCTCTGGTTGGCAAAATTACTCCAGGGTGAGAAGCACCAGCTACTGTTTTCCGTTGCTAGGAAACATTGCCGATCGTAAGTTGCGGTTCGAATAATCAGTACTTGAGTTACTAAGACAAATAAAATTCATGTTAATGGTAAGCTCATTGCAGATATGAAAGCAATTCTAACATTAAAAAAATTAAGAACAGCTTAGCAAGTTTTATTGCCGATTTTAACACCATTTTCCCTGAATAATGATGAATGTTGTTTATGATGGAGTCATTCATTCTTTCTCCAATCATTGCATTGCTACCACCCCATGCCTCCTTTCATAATTCTGTTCTCTTGACTCCCGCAAGACTGAACTTTCCTTTTTCCTCCAATTTCCTTGGTCATTTCTATCCACTCCTTGTCACCTATTTCCAAAATTCTATGATTTTCCATTCCATACTTTTTCCCTTGAAACATTTGAATGACTTCTTTCTTTTAAAGGTAGTATTTCCTCATAAGACTTTCAAATAGATCCTGTCAATTCCACTCCTATTCTTTTACTCAAGATCTTTTTCCCCAGGTACCTCATAAATATAAATAAATGATATATGAACTGCAGGGCATCCCTGGTGGCTCAGAGGTTAAAGCGTCTGCCTCCAATGCGGGAGACCTGGGTTTGATCCCTGGGTCAGGAAGATCCCCTGGAGAAGGAAATGGCAACCCACTCCAGTATTCTTGCCTGGAGAATCCCATGGATGGAGGAGCCTAGTAGGCTACAGTCCACAGGGTCGCAAAGAGTCGGACATGACTGAGCGACTTCACCTCACCACCTCACCTATGAACTGCAAACCCAGATTCCTTCATTCATTATGTCCTCCTTCATGTCTACTAACTGCAAACACTGCCACAAATCTGCTGTCTTGCCTATGTTATCTACTCTTTTAATGGCACCACTTTCCTTGGTATTTTCTGGTCAGAAACGTGGTATCATCTATGAAGTTACTCCTTCCCTCACCACCACCTGGGATCTAGCATCTAGTTAGAACAGAAGCTATGCCCTTTGCATCAGTTTACTTTTCAGCATCTTGTTCAGTATCATGCATATAGAAGACTCTTGGTAGATATTTGTTGAACAAATATTATTAGAAACAGATAATTACTAAAAAGTTAGTACAAGTTAAGTTGCTTTCCTTCCCTCTCATTTATCAAGTGTAACTAAGCCCTTCCCACCCTTCTCTTATGCTAAGGATGTACATATGCTTCACACAAAAGTTGAAGTCTCCAGTGCTAACCAAAAAAATATATTTTCACAAAATAAAATTTCTTAGCAGCTCCCATTATGCTAGGTGCATTACGCAGATTCTTGGAATGAAATGTAATTAGCCTTAAGGCTTTTAAAATTATCTTTTATGTACTTATTTTCTCCTCTTTTCTTTCTCTCTTTCTTTTTTTTTTTTGATGCATACTGATGAAAACACTATCCTTTTGCAAATTCATTTTTGGCAATAGGCGTCTGTAAAGAATGAATAATAACAATAGTATGCTTCTAAAAATGTTAAGTTCTCAAAGTTGTAGGCCACAGTAAATATGACTGTAAGGAAGGAAGAAAAGGCAAATGGCACACACTTACCCAAACTGTTTCTCCTTTAGAAGATTTTTCGAGACAATAATGTAATAGTAATTTAAATTTCTGAATTGAATCAATGGAGATACATGTAAGAAGCAAGATGGAAGGGAGTAAAGACAGAAAAGGTGCTAAAAGGATCTTCCGTGAAATATTATCTTGAAGAAAAAAAATACATTTTTAATAGATAATTTGAAATAATACCCTAGAGATGAATCTTTGGTTTTAGAGGTTGCATGTTCCATATTTAGAGCTCTTAAGTCACAAAATTTCAAAACATCCAGATTAGAACAAATTGTACACTGTATTCAGTAACATTTCCATCATGAATAAGATAGACAGCTTTAAATCCATTCCACGATTCTTGATTTGAATAGTTTTAAGTATAGTATTGTATGATAATCAAAATATATGAGCATTTTGAAGTATGATTTAGAAATTACTGCCAGAACTGAAGAGTTGTTTAATGTCTCTGAACTGAAAACTACGGCCTATTACATCTTCTCTTGACACTTTGCAAGGAAGATCTTATGGCTGTATTTGAAATTCAGAATTAAAGACTTATTTGTAACCTGTCATTATATCAACCTCTGGTTTCATTCTGTTATCCTGTTTTTATCTAAATAATTTGTACTGTTGACTTTTACATTTATTTTTTATTGATGCTTAGTGGTAAAGTTAACATTAAAAGCTGTAGAAAGAAAATGATTGCTGGCAGGAAGCAAGGTTTATGCTATGTAGACATACATTATGATATGTATATACTATTATATGCGCTATTCTCTGAGAAATAAGCTATTACTAGAAAGTACTTTCAGTAGGTCTTTTCAGTGTCTGATGTGATAACAGAACTTACAGTTATTTTAACTTTATCTAATAGTGGAATTTAAGACAAAAAGACATCTGGAAATGATGAAAGCATATTCACTCCTTGAAAGAAAGTATACAAGACCTAACAAGCCTAGTATGTTAAAGACAAATCCTAAAATTACAGACTGCCCTGGAAGAAGGTAGAAAACTAACAGTCTTGTGAGTAGGTAGACATGTGACCAAGCAGAAGTGTGAACAAAGAGGATTTTGCTGCCTCTTTGGGCTGGGCAATTACTATGATTCATAATGAGTTTGCTGTTCTGGTCTAAATATCCTAAAAGGTTAAATTAGGAAAATAAGGTGCATTCCTTTCATTCTGTAACCCATCTCAGTTTATTTTGGGTCATTTGTATTTGACTTGATTGTTATTCAGGAGAGTCATTTTATCTCTGAGAATTGCAGTTGATGATTGCAGAATAGGCTTGGTTAACCAGTCACCAAATCTCAGTCTCCATCTAGATGGCCCCTTAGTTCTGGCCAGAAGGAAGCAAGGACAAAAGAAACCGTATGCAATAAAAAGGACGTTTTCTACCTTTAGGATTCCTTCTGAAGGTTAGGCACGCACTTTTCACTTAATGCCCCAGGGCCCAGGACATTTGGTGCCCCCCCACCCCCTCAGTGGGGTGATGGCACTCAGCCTCTCCCACGCACTGTCCCCAGTATTGTGTAAGGTGTAGACTCGGCCCTGACTCACAGAGTAGAGGTGATTTGTATCCTGTGAGTCACCGGTGCCACTTCCTGCTGGCACATTTGAGATTTCACTGAAACAAATTTCTGAAAGGTGAAGGTAGATGAATAGGCGAGCTTTAAATTCCTGAAATCCATTTGGAAATTGGACAGAAATAATGGGCTCCAAAGACAGTTTTGTTTTCATAACATTATTGATATAGAAGTTCCAGTGGCTAATTTTGTGTTTACAAATTACCATTTAGCGTGGAATTCCTCGTAGTTACCGGTGTAGGGCTGGCCACCAATCTGTTTGCTGACATTATCCAAACTCTATATCCAAATAATATCATAGGGTTATATTTTCTCAGCAGGGACCCATGGTCAAGATCAAAAATTCATATATAAGATTTGCAATTGACCTAGAGAAAGATCATTATGTTCAATTAACACTAAAGTCATGAAAAACTGAAAGATTAAGGAAATATACAGATAGGACTTCAGCATGTATCCCTGTATGACTTTAATGAGTAGTGACTTATAATTGGATATGAAACACTGGATGTTAAAATTCTCCATGGGTTAACTTTTCCAATCTTTTGATCACTCCCCACTATTCCTTTACCCCATTTTGCAAGGCCCTGGGCTAAATGTGAGGTTGAGGAAAGCTTGAAAACCACTTTTGAAGCAATAGAGCTGTGTGGATGAACACATGATTTAGAACCAATTTTGGTAGTTCATTTAGAACCAATTTTGGTAATTCTTCCCAAGTGGTGCTAGGGGTAAAGAATCTGTGTGCCAGAGCAGAAGACACGAAAGATGCGTGTCTTATCCCTGGGTCATTGGAAAGATCCCCTGGAGAAGGAAACTACAACCCACTCCAGTATTCTGGCCTGGAAAATTCCATGGACAGAAGAGCCTGGCCAGCTACAGTCCATGGGGTCGAAAAGAGTCAGACACGATTGAGCTCACACAAGAACTGAACACAGTAGTTCATTGACTACAATCACTTTATGATTAAAGTGTAATCTAAACACTGTCATTTGAGAACTTCATTTAAAATCATTTACAATTCCATCTATAAAATCCCGGATGTGGGATTAATGTACCAAGTCTCATAGAAACCATCCTGAGAGATGGACTATGTCCAAGGGAGCGTCACAGGTTAGGACAGCCCAGTTTTTGTGGAGGCACGCCCTGCCCTGAACATTCTTTAATTCACAAAGACAAATATTTCACTTGTGGCTTGACCAACTGGAACAAAGTTTCCAACAGTGGAAAAACTAACAATATGAAAAACCTTTGAGAAAAAACAACAACAACAACAACTAATAAGTAACACCTCAGAGCAATTAGCTGGATTTTATCATAATAGTTGCAGGTTGCGTTTGTAAGCAGTTCTGAACAGGAAAGGCTAGTGTCTGATTTCTGCAAAGAATGAAGAAGCGATCCTTTGCAGAGAAATGTGCATTTGCACAGTGGACCTGGCCGGCCCTTTTGCAGTAGGAGAATAGATAATATCTCCTTCCATCAGCTGAAGAGCCGTGGAGGAATCGGAATGTCAGGGATGTAAAAACACACATTTAAAACTCCAGTTTGTGTTGAGCAGATTGTGTAAATTAAAGGAAGTAATTCTTTACGAGTGAAAGTTTATGGCAAAATTATATCGAGAAGTAGAATGATATTGGCTTGGATAAAACTCTAGCTAATTCACCCCTAAAAAATGTGTGGACAAAGTTATCCTTTTCCATCTCTGTTCAACTGACAGTGGAATCCAAATTTTAGCCATTATTTCTTTTTGTCATTTAAGAAAGATTTTTTTTTTCCCCTGTAAGGACAATCAAAGTATCATTTATATTGTAGGAGAAATATGGAGCAGGGAGGTGATAGATAGTTCTAAACTTCCCAAAAGATATTTTCAGGTCACTCAAAGATTATGAGATTCAGTGTCATAAGATGTACTCCTAACCTTTATCTTCTATAATCTCTAGATAATTGGCCTTGGATAAGACATTTAATTTAACTACACTGCAGTTATTGAGGTCAACATAACTACTTTACAGGATTATTATCAGTGTCAAGTTTGAAACATTAAGAAATTACAAACTCTGATGCTTATGTTTTACCCAAATCATACTCAATTTGGTTAACATGTACGCACCACCTCTGATTGTGAAAAAATTTCTTTATTTTTTCCTTTAAAATTTATCCTTTAAAATACCAGAAACAGAGAGATTTATAACCTTGTTATAGACCAGTTGATGGCAACCCACTCCAGTACTCTTGCCTGGAAAATCCCATGGACAGAGGAGCGCGGTAGGCTGCAGTCCATGGGGTCGCTAAGAGTCGGGCACGACTGAGAGACTTCCCTTTCACTTTTCACTTTCATGCATTGGAGAAGGAAATGGCAGCCCACTCCAGTGTTGTTGCCTAGGGACGGGGGAGCCTAGTGGGCTGCGGTCTCTAGGGTCGCACAGAGTCAGACAGACTGAAGCGACTTAGCAGTAGCAGCAGCATAAACCAGTAGAGGGCACTATCCACATATACATATGCTAAAAACAAGCTAGCTGTTGAACAGCATGGAACACTCATGAATCCCATTTCATTTAATTCTCCCCCAACTCAATAATTCGGGAAAATTGAGATCCAGAGAATTTAATTAATTTGTCCAAAATTGCATAGCTCAGGTTTTCTCCCAGGATTGCCTTTCCACCATACTTTGTTGCCTCTTTATGGTATTAAATACTCTTGCTTCAGTTATATTTAGCTGAGTTCATTCCCTGTAATGTCCCTTATACGCTAGTGTTATTGCCTGTTTCCAAATTCTGTAATGTAGCCAACGAACAACATTGCTGTGTACTCTGAAGGAAGTTACTTAAACTCTTTATGCCTCACTTTTCTCATATGGCTAACGGGGAAACCAGTAAGTAATATCTTCTTCAAAGAGTCACTGAGTGGGTTAAAGAGATAGTATAGGTAAGGATGGGCTTCCCTGGTGACTCAGACGGTAAAGAATCGTACTGCGATGCTGGATATGCAGGTTCGATCCTTGGGTCAGGAAGATCCCCTGGAGAAAATGGCTACCCACTCCAGTATTCTTGGGGCTTCCCTCGTGGCTCAGACCATTAAAAATCTAGATGCCCACACATAGTACATGGTCAAGAAATGTCAACTGCTGCCAACTACTACCACCACCACCACCAATAATGTTTATTATATAACAGTTACTTATATAACCTGGAATGAGTGATTAAAGAGCAAATACATGACTCCTAAGAAGAAGAGTAAAACTCTCTGCAGTAAACTTTCCTACAATTAAAATGATTCTCCCCGTTCTTTCCATGCAATTCACAAACTTCTTGAGTCATCCTGGTGCCAGTTCCCCAGCATTTATCTTTTCAGGGGAGACACACAATGAAACACCTTGTTAATCTCTTATTGGATGACAGACGCTGTATTCTAAGGTTCAGTATGGTTCATGTAGCATGTGTATTCCTTCCCATATTGGATAAGATATGTTCTGACTTTACTTAGATTACATATTGTTCATTAAAATCTATTAATATTTGCATGTGTAATACAAAGAGTACCTTAGGTACTTAAATCAACAACTGATGTATCTTCAGTCGAGAGTCCTATTTCATTGTGACTGTAAATAGAAGTTGAGTTTTATTTGAAGCCTTCTTTGTGATAGGGTCTACTTTGGATCATTGCTCTGAACACATCATGAAGTAAAACGGTGGAAATTTTCCAGTTGCTAAGCTTCTTAAGAAATCAAATGTTAAAACCAGGTCTTTGAAAAAGTTACTGTGCAGTGTTTGGAGCAGGTCAAGTTTGTAACTCCGAATGTAATGCCAAGGCTTTTACCGTGGGACACAGAGCTGGCTGTTCATTTATTTTCAGTGATATGCCTGTTTCCATGAATTATTTTCTTTCAGGGTTTAGATGGATCAAATTCTTGAAATAATTAAAAGAAATCTGCAAATATTGTCTTTATGTGGAAATCTGGTCAGAGTTTCTTTCTTGAAGCATTAGTTATATATTTTGTTTTTCTCCATAAATAGTTTTCTATCTTCTTCAAGCAGTCTTCAGTACAACTGTGATTCCTTCATGTATCCCAGGAGAGTCAGGAGATAACTGCACAGCATTAGGTAAGCCCAGCTTTGTCAATGTTGCATCAAATAATTATGCATTCTTAACAGAAATGTAAAATTAAAGACTATAAATAGGAGATAGTGGAAAAAAGAGGGGGGAATAGCTGCTCTATTAACAAAAGAACTCAGTGGTCTGGAAAAATTATATAAAGGAGTAACTGGAGGCCGAGGGACTGGCTATCTAGTTGTATGTGAAGATTTGATCTTAAAGAGAGGGGACAAAGAAAATCAGATTCCCTTTGATCATTTCAGAGCTTGCTATGAAACCACTGGGAGAGGTTGGATCCCAGGCAAAATAGGCAAATTTGAGCTTTGTATACAGTAAATAAAGTATTTTGTTGTTGTTTTTTTGTAAAAGAAACAAACGATGTCCTTTACTTTGAGTTACAGCATTCATTCAGAAAATATCTGTAGAGTACTTAATACATGCCAAATACTGTGCCTAGGTGGCATTAGTGGTAAAGAAGTAACCTGCCAATGCAGGAGATGTAAGAGATGTGGGTTTGATCCCTGGGTAGGGAAGATCCCCTGGAGAAGGACATGGCAACCCCCTCCAGTATTCTTGCCTGGAAAATCCCATGGATAGAGGAACCTGATGGGCTATGGTCCATAGCCTCACAAAGAGCCAGACACGATTGAAGCAACTTAGCATACGGGCACACAGATAAGTGGTGCATAGTCTTACCTTTGGACCCCAGAGGACTCTGACTATGGTTCAGGAGAGATCTACTTTATATTCAGTCTGAGTTACTGAATTCAAAGTTATCCTGAGTAACCAGAGTGGTACACCTCCTTTCTTGTCCTTCCTCACTATACTCTAGAGGTTTGGTCTGCCTCGCTCCCTATTTTTGGCTATTTGAACAAGAGTATTACAGTCAAGATGCCTTGTTTGATTATTTCATATAGATTCTTCAAATTTTAGATTCTTTACTATTTTAGTAATAAAACATTCTAGGGATTCCTTGGTGGTCCAATGGTTAAGACTCTATGCTTCATCTGCAGGGCGCATGGGTTCAATCCCTGGTTTGGGAACTAAGATCCCACATGCCACATGGCAAAAATACTAAGTAAACTGTAAAAAAAAAAAAAAAAGCTTAATAAAATATTCTAAAGTAAATTTTATATGTAGGTTGTAGCGCTATTCGAAAGAGGCTACTATTTTCATGGCTGTATTTGTGTAACCAAGGCATTTATAAGTCAGGGTTTTTTTAGGTCATGTTCAGCTTTTATCATTAGAGACTTTGATTGATTTTGGGTTTGGGGTGGTGGTTTAGTCATAAGTCATGTCTGATTCTTTTGACCCAATGGACTGTAGCCTGTCAGGTTCTTCCATGGGACTTTCCAGGCAAGAATACTGGAGTGGGTTGCCATTTCCTTCTCCAGGGGATCTTCCCCACCCAAGGATCAAACACTAGTCTCCTGCATTGCGGGCGGATCCTTTACAGACTGAGCTACCAGAGAATGCACACCAAAACAAGCCTTGTTGGCTTAAAACCCACTATAGATTTAAGCTGTCTTAAATTAATTAATGGATTCAGTTTGCAAATGTCAGAATTATTTGAAAAAATTCGACACCCTTATTTGGATAAGTGAATAACCGTGAAGTACTATGATTTTTCGTGTGTGCCTTCAACTTACCTTTTCTAACCTTAAACATTGTCTTTTGAGAATTTTATCCCCAGTTTTTATTTTATTTTGTTTGGTCCATTTTCCTTTGGGAATCCAGTGTTTTGCTTATTGGTCTGGAGAATCCCAGGGATGGGGGAGCCTGGTGGGCTGCGGTCTATGGGGTCGCACAGAGTCGGACACAACTGAGGCGACTTAGCAGCAGCAGCAGCTAGAGAGTATGATAACTGAAGTGACTTTTTGTCCACAAATGCCTGAGAGTGGTTACTATTATGAAAGGATGATACTATTTCAAAGAAAGTAACAGGATACATTCCACTTTGCTTTTCTTTCACAGTTCAAACTGAAGATAATCCACGCGTGGCTCAGGTGTCAATAACAAAGTGCAGTGCTGATATGAATGGCTACTGTTTGCATGGACAGTGTATCTACCTGGTAGACATGAGTGAAAATTACTGCAGGTAATGTGCCAAACACAAACAAACAATATTTTAAAAAGCCACATTGTCTCTCTTTTATCTTCTTAATAAGTACTCTATTATTTCCCTGGGCTGCAGTTTTTAGTCTTATTAGCATGCAATTTATATTTACTATTAGAAACTTCACTGAGTTTTTCTTTTAAGTTGTGCTGTGTGTGCTAAGTCACTTTGGTTGTGTCTGACTCTTTGCACCCCTCTGGACTGTAGCCCACCAGGCTCCTTTGTCCATGGGATTCTCCAGGCAAGAATACTGGAGTGGGTAGCCGTTCCCTTCTCCAGGGGATCTTCTTGACCCAGGGATCGAACCCAGGTCTCTTATGCCTTCTCCATTGGCAGGAGGGTTCTTTACCACTGGTGCCACCTTCTTTTACGTTGGGGAACAAATAGTAGAACAAATGGTAGCTATCAGGTTATGCAGATGCTTCAGGGGTGTGGAATGGGGAGGGCTTCAGGTATCTTCCTCTCACACTTACCACAATAGCAGGTCGACTTTTAATCTTTTCACTGGGCTTATATGTCAGCTATTGTTACAAGCATTGACTCCGCTGATTTAGACAAAAAGCACCTCAAACCCACACAACTTACAAAACACCATCCACATTGGCAGCTGAATCAGACTATCATTTTAATATAACTGTTGCGATTTGAGAGCTTCATGGGGCTCTTTTATCGAAGTTGGACCAGCTTTCTGGTCAGTCTTTGAATTCATCGTTACAACTTTTGGCAGACCTTGTTGATACCTTGCATTATAGTGTGAGATGACCTCTTATGAAACTAATTCAAAATCAAGATTTTTTAAAAATATAAATTTATTTATTTTAATTGGAGGTTAATTACTTTACAATATTGTATTGGTTTTGCCATACATCAACATGAATCTGCCACCGGTACATACATGTTCCCCATCCTGAACCCCCCTCTCTTCTCCCTCCCTGTACCATCCCTCTGGGTCATCCCAGTGCACCAGCCCCAAGCATCCAATATCATGCATTGAATCTGGACTGGCGATTCGATTCATATATGATATTATACATGTTTCAGTGCCATTCTCCCAAATCATCCCACCCTGTCCCTCTCCCACAGAGTCCAAAAGACTGTTGTATACATTTGTGTCTCTTTTGCTGTCTCACATACAGGGTTATCGTTACCATCTTCCTAAATCCCATATATATGCATTAGTACACTGTATTGGTGTTTTTCTTTCTGGCTTACTTCACTCTGTATAATAGGCTCCAGTTTCATCCACCTCATTAGAACTGATTCAAATGTATTCTTTTTAATGGCTGAGTAATGCTCCAAAAATAACTGATCTTTCTCTCCCATTGTCCTTTAGGTGTGAAGTAGGTTATACTGGTGTCCGGTGTGAGCATTTCTTTTTAACCGTCCAAAAACCTCTGAGCAAAGAATATGTGGCTTTGACTGTGATTCTTGTTATCTTGTTCCTTGTCATAGTTGCTGGTTCCATATACTACTTCTGCAGATGGTAAGCCAGTGTTTTTTAACACTCTTTTTTGGTAAATTACCTTTATACAAGACACACAAACTGGGTAAAAATATGGCAAAGTATTATTTAGTGGGAAAAGACAGACTTTGTACTAAAGATATTTTTAAGGAAGTTTCAGCAGCAGAACATCTGGACTTGACTCTGTTTGGGGCTCTGTTATTTATTACCTCTGTGACCTTATACAACTTAAACTAAGAGTATCAGTTCCTTCCTTTATAAAATACAAATAGAAATCCTTATTCTACATTAATGACAGGATTACTGTCAGTATTGAGTATAACACGTGCAAAAGTAAATCATAAGGCATCATGCCAATGTTAAATTTAGCCACTTGTATTCAATTTATTAGATTGAAGTTTGTATTTCAAAAAATATACTTTGTAAATTAATAACCTCAGAGGGTTAAGATCTTAAAATGTGAGGCAGACTAGTAGAAATGAGTGTGCCAATAATTGTAAGAGTTACTTTTAAAAATTGGTTCATGCCAATCCCTTCAAGTTCTATCTTCAACACTCCATCTTTGTGTACAGTGCTGTACTGATATGTGCTAATAACTGAGTGGGCATTGAAACTTTTGACAGTATATCAGATTGGCTGTTTTTTAAGGTTAGTATCAGGAATAGTATGACTTAAATAGTGTGTGTTCAGTCTTATCCAACTCTTTGAGACCCCATGGACTGTAGCTTGGCAGGCTGCTCCGTCCATGGACTTTTCCACTCAAGAATACTGGAGTGGGTTGTCATTTCCTACTGCAAGTGAACATCCTGATCCAGGAATCAAAATTGAATCTCTTGAGTTTCCTGTATTGGCAGGCTGGCTCTTTACCACCATGCCCCCTGGGAAGCCCTACTTAATAGCAGCTGCCTTTAAAATGTCTCCGTGAAATCCTTCTTATTTTGGAAGGGCTACAAATTTTTCAGTGTACATTTGAGTGAATTTTATTTTATTTTTGTTGAAAATAATGCACTTCTACTTTTGAAGCCTCGAAAAATGCTACTTTTACAAGATTAAATTTATTTGGCTCGTGTTTACTTCTAAGTATTCGTCAAATTATTATAATACCTTTTTAATTGGTCACAATCACATAACTGAATATCATTAAAACTGAAACACACCTGAAAGGTCTTTAACTACAATCCTTTCTTTTCGAAAGATGAGAAAGTGAGACCCAGAGAGGTGAACTGATATGCCCTGGTTTGCCTAGTTGACAAGTAACCAGATCAAGGCTAAACAAAGGTTTTCCTAATCGTGTTTTTCAACTAAGCAAAAACATTATGCAGTTTCCTTATGTCTATATGATTCATCTTCGAAATGGGTAGAAAATGAACTCAAAATATTAGGTAGATAGCTTTAATGAATGAGTGAATGAAGATTCTGAACCACTAGATTTATAAAGCCTAGCTAGGAGAACTTGCCAGGTTGTATAATCCATTTTACTTTACTTTTTTCATCTGTAAAATGAAGATGAAGTGTAAGGATAAAATAAAAAAAATGAATATATAGCACTTAAAACATTGTCAGTCACGTAGTAATTGCCTGATAAATGTTACTTTTATTTTTATTGGTGATAACCTTACATCAACATGATAGGTAGAATATAATAGTGATATTCAAAGTATTTGTACTTTTTTTCTTGTTTGTAATAAGGAAAGAAGGAAGAAAAAAGGAAGAGAAGACAGAGAAAAAGAAAAAAATGATAATAGTCCAGGATTAAATGTGGTTACATGCTGTCCTGGAATTTTACAATTTTCATGGCCATCTCCTCTGAGAAATTCTTTAACTGCATTTCACCATTTCCTCCCAAAATTATTTGTCCAGGGAAACTACTCCTTGCCCCCTCCCTCTTTTCTCACCTTTGGCCTAAACCTGGTTACCTGTGTCATTTTGGAAGCACCGTGCTAAAGTACCTTTAGAGTCCAAGTATTTGTTTCTTTTGTTAGCATACTTTGCTCTTATTACTGTTAACTACAGTGCTAATGGTTTCATTTCTGAATATTTCTAGGTACAGAAATCAAAAAAGTAAAGAACCCAAGAAGGAATATGAAAGAGTGACCTCAGGGGATCCGGCATTGCCGCAAGTCTGAATGGTGCCATTAAGCTTATGGGCCGGAATGCACTGCATGCCTGGTTATGTTAATATTCCTATTTTATTAATAATATTTATGTGGGGTCATATGTTAAGTCAACAATGATGTGTTTTTTAATATGCTAAGAAAAGTTTTTATTTTTGTTTTATTCTTAACAGAATGCTAATGTATAATGTACAAAAAATATTTAATATAAAAGGAAAGTGGATATTTTTGTAAGATATCCTTTTCTGGGCTAAATGCTTTACTGAAAACTTTTTTGCCTGGTGTACAGTGCATAAGAGTGAGCAATGCCCAGTTCGCTATTTAGAAAGTGTCAGCACGTGACAGATTTCTATAAGCCGAAAATATGGTCAAACCAATTTAATATATTTTTCTACTCCTCGAATCAATGATAATTGGTTTGACTATATCAGAGTTCGGTGTTTGAGTTGGCATCACTGTGCCATGTATTGAAACAGTAATGCTATGGGAATTGGGGAGAAGCAAATATAGATCTTGGGCTAAACACTACACCCTCTGTTCCCTCCACTCACACATCCCCATTGTTTACTGCCTGGAAGGAAGGTGCACAATTCTCTATGCCCATTCACAACTCCTATGAATATTAGTCATCCATCTAATACAGGGGTCTCCAACCCCCGGCCACAGACTGCTCCCAGTCCATAGCTGGTTAAGAATGGGCCACACATCTGGAGGTGAGTGGCAGGCAAGCAAGCAAAGCTTCATCTCTATTTACAGCCTCTCCCCATCACTCACTTCTCCCTGGTGCATAGAAGAATTGTCTTCCACAAAACCCGTCCCTGGAGCCAAAAAGGTTGGGGACTGCTGATCTAATAGATTTTCCTTAAGAAAATGAATCGAGAAAACTTTTACCATCTTTTATGTAATTTTATGTATAGCTTCACAATGTCCTTTTTTTTTTTCAGTACATTTATGCTAGGTAAGTGTTGCTCATGAACTAATAAAAAAGTCCACACATGAAGCCAAAATTTGTGCTGCTTTTTTGAAGAGTATTTATTTCTATATGAACTTTGCTCAATAGAGTATTGTAAAGTAAAATAAAGTAAAAAATAAATAAATAAAGGACAATACCTGTCCACTCATTAACCAAAAAAAAAAAAAAAAAAGAATTCTACAATTAAACCAGAGTCCAAAATTTGATGGACTAAGTGTTATTTTAAAGTATAATATAAGCAGTTATTCTATATATGGTCTAAAAAGATCTAAAAGCATGTTTCTGTTTCCCACTAATATAGCTGAAGTCAAATATGCTGTATAAGAATATGTTTTTAATCCTACACATCCTCATTGACATCCACTATATATAAGAGAGGTCTGCTTATTTTGAGTGATATTGATTGCTTCAAAAAAAATTTATTGACCAACCAAGAAATCATCTGAAATCCATTTATTTTGTTACAAAAAGGAGTCATATTGGTTTATCTTGAGCATTTCAATTCATATTACATAATTAATTGTAAGTGGTTTGGGATGTTAAATCTTTATTTAAGGATGCTTAAATAAAGATTAAAAACTAGCCCCTATAAAAGTTAAATTTTTATTTATAATTTGATATTAAATAATAAAAAAAATAGGACACAGATTGGTTTTATGGGTGAAAATTAATTTTTAAAATGTTTTAATGAAGATAATGCTGGGCAAACATTAAAAAACCATTGCTATTAGCTCATATTTCTTACAAACAATGAAAAAATTTGGCTCATATTTAGTCTATCTTCCTTATTTTACAAATTTCTCACTATATATATTTCTAGAAAGATCTATCTATAGCTAATGTATTGAGACTAAATGCAAACCAATGCATAAATACCTAGTTTGTAGCTTCCCACCAAGACCATGCAGTAACCCGGTAGACATACTCTATAACCAAAGAGGGTCTAAGGTTGATGCTAAAGAAAACCTCACGATCAAGATTTGTGTAATATATTACATATTTAAAATACAATCAAATGCCATTGTTCTTTGCCATCTCTCTGCCAAAGTCAAAACAAGGAAAGAGATGGTACACTTGGAGGACAGATTTTCATTTTTGAGTCCTAAGAAGTTTAGTTAAATTCAACTGCTCTGAGGTGTCTGATCAACTTCTGTGTACCAAATACATGATACAAGCTTCTAATTTCTGTTGAATTCAGTAATGCAGTTTTTAAAAACTCATGTCTGATCCATTTTGCCAATTTTGCCTCAACAGTCAGTATGTAGACTTTTGGGAAAAAATGTGTTTAACTTGCTGCCCAATAATTTCTGATTTTTTTCTACTCTTATTCCTGTGGGGGAAAGGGGAGTAACAACTTTTATATAAACAGTGTTGCTTGAGAAAATTTTAATGTTTTGACTGAAGAATAGTTTTATCTAAAACATGCCTGTTATTCAAGTTGGATGAGGTTAAATGTAAGATAGTGAATTTCTCTCTGATTTTTTTGCACTCTGTAATTGCACTTTTTAAGTTTGAAGAGCCATTTTGGTATACAGTTTATATTAAAGATGCTATAGAACATAAAGTTGTATCACATGCAGTTTAAAGTAACTTATTTGACAATGAACTTTATCAGAGTACTGAATTGTATCAATTTGTTTGTGTTCAATATCAGCTTTGATAATTGTGTACCTTAAGATATTGAAGGAGACTATAGATACTTCACAGGATATTATTAATTTTTATTTATTTTTGTTGGAAACTGGAAAAAACAAAATTGAAAAAATAAAAATGCATGAAACACCTTGCATTAAAAATGTCATTGATGGATTTAGTCTCTTGTTTTTTCATACTACATTAAAGGGCTTAAAAGCAGTGATAGGACTATAATGTGTTTAAAGACACTGGTTTTAGTTTGGGAAAGCACTGTATAAATTCATCATAGATTATGGCCTACCATAATTAAGAATTTCTTTGAAATATAAGGAATTACATTAATTATAAAATTCTAGATGTTAGTATCATTTCAGTTCAATTCAGTCACTCAGTCGTGTCCAACTCTTTGCGACCTCATGAATTGCAGCATGCCAGGCCCCCCTGTCCATCACTAACTCCCGGAGTTCACTCAGACTCACGTCCGTTGAGTCCGTGATGCCATCCAGCTATCTCATCCTCGGTCGTCCCCTTCTCTTCCTGCCCCCAATTCCTCCCAGCATCAGAGTCTTTTCCAATGAGTCAACTCTTCGCATGAGGTGGCCAAAGTTAGCATATTTTAAAATAATATTTTTGGAGAGTAGTTGCTGTATAGCATGCACAACTCAGCTCACTGCTCTGTGATGACCTAGATGGGTGGGATCGGGGGTGGCAGGAAGATCCAAGAGAAAGGGCATATGTGTACACATATGACTGATTAACTTCATTGTGCAGCAGAAACTAACATAAAATTGTGAAACTATAGCCCAATAAAAAATTTTAAGAAGAATAAATATCCTACTGAGAAATAACTTTTGAAAGGACGCATCAGACAGAAGCATGTCCCATGATTCTTTCAGCGTCTGCCAACCAAAAGTTTGGGTTTTCCCAGGCCTTCCCAGGTGGCTCAGTGGTAAAGAATCTGCCTGCTAACGCAGGAGATGCAGGAGACACAGATTCAGTCTCTAGGTCTGGAAGATCCCCTGGAGTAGGGGATCCCACTCCAGTATTTTTGCCTGAAAGATTCCATGGACAGAGGAGGCTGGTGGGCTACAGACCACAAAGTTGCAAAGAGTAGGACATGATCAAGTACACACACCACCCCACAGCAGGAAACACTGATCCTCTGAACCTCTGTCACAGTAACACCTTCTGAAGTGCATGCTTCAACAATCTATAGCATGCTTTGTCTTTTATTGGCTCCTTGGACCACTTCATAAGTCTCTGGATAAGGCAGGGAGGCAGAGCTCTGACCATTTTACAACGGGATAAACCAATCTGTCCAGGGTCACAGTTGGCAGTAAAAGATGAAGCTGGGGTGAGAAACAAGGTCTTCTGGTCCCCAGCTACACTGCAGCTCTGGCCATGGTGGTGCTAGTGTTACAGAACCTGCCTCCCAATGCAGGAGACATAAGAGACTCGGCTTCCATCTGTGGATCAGGAAGGTCCCCTGGAGAAAAAAATGGCAACCCCCTCCAGTATTCTTGCCTGGAGAATCCCATGGATAGAGGAGCCTGGTGGGCTACAGTCCATAGGGTCACAAAGAGTCAGACATGACTATAGTGACTTAGCACCTGGTTCATGTCAGGGGCAGCAGAACAGACCATCACGTGGAATGAGTGTGAGATTTAATTTGGAATTTTGTGGGGGAGAAACAGAAATTTCTATAAAATGAATTTCTTGAGATCTCACNTGACTATAGTGACTTAGCACCTGGTTCATGTCAGGGGCAGCAGAACAGACCATCACGTGGAATGAGTGTGAGATTTAATTTGGAATTTTGTGGGGGAGAAACAGAAATTTCTATAAAATGAATTTCTTGAGATCTCACAGAACCATCAGATTGATTCTGTTCGAAGTCTGAGAACCCACAGGGTTAAGTAAGGAAAAGAAACTCCTTGAAACACTTCCAAGGTGTCCTCCTCATCTGGTTGTCAAACTGTTTTCAGTCTCATCCTTGATCCTCCCTAATATCTTCTGTCTTCCACCGCTGATTTGTAAATGCTAGAGTCCGCCCGAGCTCTTTTTGGAACTTTTTCTCTACATGCATACGTGCTAAGTTGCTTCCTTCATGTCTGACTCTTTATGCCCGTATGGATGGAAGCCTTCCAGTCTCTTCTATCTGTGAGATTCTTCAGGCAAGAATACTGGAGTGGGTTGCCATGCCCTCCTCAAGTTCTCTCTATATATACAAGCCCTACTTTATTTCATACAGCCTTGTGCCTTTAATTACCATTTGTATACAGACTATTCCTTGACTAGATATTTCCCCTGATTTCTAAACTTTATTATACAATTACTTATCCATTTGGATATCTACTGGACATTAAAAGGTAACATGCTCAATGATCAACAGTCTCTTATTGTTTTTTCTTCTACCATGTTCCTGTGTAATTAAATTCAACTCCTTCCTTTTTGTACCTCAGGCCAAAAACCTGGTGTCTTTTCTGGAAGGTGATGAATGGTTCACTTTCAAGTGGTTTCAGAGAGGATTACCCTCAAATTTGTACAACAATGGAAAAACTGCAGAACTGGTCATTTTGAAGGCATTATGCAGAAGGAAAAATCTCCCAGAAGACTAGACTTTGATAGAATATCACATTTAAAAAAAAAAAAATAGGAAACTGTAGGCACTGTATTTGATTTTGATCAGTTCTAGAACATATTTCTCCTCAAATGGTCACAAGACATTGTTTTGTTCATTAGGGTCCAAAAAGAATTTATTAAGAAAGAGACATAAAATACAGAACCCTTAAAAATATCCTGTCTGGCCAACTAATGGTAAATACCCAACGTACAGAGCCAAACAAAGGAAGGACATTCAGTTTATTTAAGTTTAGAGAAATATTTAGGAAAAGCCTTCCAAAAATTTCATATGAGCCTGCAGAGCCATGTGCCTATTAAGAAAATAGGCACAGCCAAGTAACTTAATGCAGGTATTGTTAAGAGGTCTTCCCTGGTGGCTCAGTTGGTAAAGAGTCAACCTACAGTGCAGGAGACCTGGGTTTGATTCCTGAGTCAGGAAGTTGTTACTAGCTCCAACACATGCTAAATGGAGGCCATGTGACAAAGCTTTGGATAAGGGCATGTTGTACTCATTGGAAATATAGGAAATATGAATAAATTATGAGTTTCCCCGGTGACTCAGTGGTAAAGAATCTACAAGAAATGCAGGAGTCATAGAAAATGCAGGTTCGATCCTTGGGTCCAGAAGACCCCCTGGTGAAGGGTATGGCAACCCACTCCAGTATCCCTGCCTGGAGAATCCCATGGACAGAGGAACCTGGCTGGCTACAGTCTATAGGGTCACAAAGAATCAGAAAGGACTGAAGTGACTCCGCAGGCATGCATATAAAAATATCAGTGGAAAGATGATTTTTCCACTCCATCTGTCAGAAAGGAGCAATGATTTTCTGTTTAGTCTTTTTCTCTGGATAGCAGGATTGATACCAGGGAAATATGTCATATTCTTGGCTCTCAACTTATCATCAGGGATAATTCATGTTCTGGAAAAATGATAAAAATTAATATTTTATGAATCAATCAATACTGATAGAAAATCTTTTTTTTCTAGTAATATATAAGGACTATAGAGTATTCAAAAGAAGTATTAAATGTACTGTAGATTTTAAGAAACTTAGAAGAGGAATTTGAAGTTATCACAACATATAAAGAACAATGCAAGGTGTTAGTAGTTACAGTTCTTTGGCTTTTAGGGAAAAAAGGCTGAAATTGACTCTGGCTTAACCAAGAATAAAATTTTGGGAAGGATGTATGGGGTTTGACAGAATTAAAAGCCAAAGAATCAAGGAAGTTCTAGTGCTTTAGTTAGCAGTGTACTGCTTCTAAAAGGTGTGAATTCTGTTTTTGTTCTTGGGTGCAAGTGGTCAAGGGAGGCAGCATCTCATTACTTAGCTGGGATCATGACCTCATCTCTTGCCCTGGCCACTAGTACATTTTAGTTGAAAAGCCATAGAGTTTGTACCTAATGGGAGAATCTTTCCCCTACAGAGGAAGATCAGAGAGCTATTACTAGAGGAAGAATAAGCAAATTCTGAACAGGCAAACAACAGAAGTCCACCATAGATACTAAATAGTATTCTATCAAGCCATTTAGAGAAAAGTCATGTCAAAGGGGAAGATTTTACTGAGGAAGTGGGACTTTAACTGGACTTGGAAGATTGACAGGACTTTGATAAGCAAAGGAGGGACTGTAGGACATTTCAAATGGAAGAATAATCAAGAAAATCATAGCAAGATATGTAAAGGAAACCACCCTGACAATAGTGTCGGATATCTATTTGGGAATAAGTTAGAATTTAGTTTGAAGGATCTTCAAAATCATACTGAGAAGATAAACTTCACATTTATTTTGGGGGCTCCAAAATCACTGCAGATGGTGACTGCAGTCATGAAATTAAAAGACGCTTACTCCTTGGAAGAAAAGTTATGATCAACTTAGATAGCATATTNGAGCGGCATGGACCCCTTTTGCCGTCCCTGGCTTCAATCCCTCCAAGAGTCCCAATTCTAAAGGACACCATAAAGATTTCCTAATTAGACTTTTACTGTGCTTGGAGACATAGGGATGTAGGCTGCTAGGCAGAGTATGCCCATGATCTGGAAGATCAAAGTAAGACGTGGCTTACTTCTGAAACTTGACCTTGGTTTTCAAGGGCTGAATAATAATAATAATGATAATAAAAAAAGATGGAAGATGTTTTGAAATACTATAGTGACCTAGTTATGTTCCATCTGGGAAAGGCAAACAGTCATGAGTTACTTTATTTCTCTTCAGCGCATCTGTTAAAAGACTGAGCATTCAGGGCAAGCCTTAGAATAAGCAAGCTTGCCCAGATTGTAATGGCCATCCTTTGTGCAGATCTTGCAGAATAAAAAAGCCATAATGAAAATGATGAACACAAGCCTGGCCTCTAACTGTCCATAGCTCACCTAGGGGATGTCTGACTTATGAGTTTGCCCAACTACGGAATGAGTCTCTGTTTAGGAGATCGTGCCTTGAATGTTCTCTCCCTGTTCTATTAAATTCACATTCACAGGATGACTACCATCATGTTAAAATTTTAAGTAATCCAGGAATTTTTATAAAAGACATTTGGCACACATTAAATTTCACAAATAATAACTAATATTTTATAGTTATAGCATACAGAAATATTTTCATATCCATTATCTCATTTGATCTTCACTAGACCTCTGAGATGGGTAGATATTATGACCTCTTTATAGATGGGGTCTTCCCAGGTGGCTCAGTGGTAAAGAATCCACCTGCCAATGCAGGAGACATAGGTTCGATCCCTGGGTCGGGAAGATGCCCTAGAATAGGCAGCTCACTCCAGTATTCTTGCCTGGAAAATTCCATGGACAGAGGAGCATGGCAGCTACAGTCCATGGGGTCACAAAGAGTTGGATACGATGGAGCATGTACACACACACACACACACACACACACACACACACAGAGGAGGAGATTAAAGCACACAGAGAGGGAACTGGCTTAGAATCATAGTGTCAGACATATTAGTGATCAGCTGGTCACTGATTTTCTTTTTTCAGATGGAAAANCCTGGCGTGCTGCGATTCATGGGGTCGCAAAGAGTCGGACACAACTGAGCAACTGAACTGAACTGAATGATTAATGATTAATAAGTAATCATTTAAAGTTCTTGATCAGGGGACACATGCCATTAAAATGACATCATAGCTGAATAATACCCACCACCACTCCCCATGCCCCAAATATGTCTTTGTCCTAATTCCTGGAATCTGTGAATATGGTCCCTTACATGACAAAAGGGGCATTGCAGCTATGATTAAGTTTACAGACCTTAATTTGGGGAGATGCTTCTGATGAGCCCAGTGGACTCAGTCTAATCATATGAGCCTTTGAAAGTGGGGAGCTATTCCCAGCTGTGATCAGAGAGCTATAGTCTGAGAAGGACTTGACCCAAAGTTAAAGACTTTGAGACAAAGAAAGTTATCATAAACCAAGAAATGCAGGTGGCCTTTAGAAGCTTGAGAAGACAAGAAAATGGATTCTCCCAGAGAGACTTCAGAAGAGAATGTAGCCTCACCAACACCTTAATATTTACCCAATGCCAACACCTTACTTTTAGCCCAAGGAAACCTACATTGTACTTCTGATCGATAGGACTGTAAGACAATGAGATCTATTGGCTTAAGCCACTAAATTTGTGGCAGTGTGTTACAGCAGTAATATAAACTGAATATGATTAGTGTTTTGAGAAAATTTAACGGTTCTTATTTAAGAAGACTGATCGAGAAAATCAGTCTGATTGGTTGAAAAAAGAAGACAGAATACCTAGCTAGATGAATGTTGTAATCACCTAGATATAAATTGAAGAAAGCTACAACTGTGGTTACATCTGACATAACAGAGAGCAGGAGGAAAATTTCAGAGACATTACAGAGAGAAAACCAGAAGTGGTTAGTGAGTGGATATGCAAAATAAGAGAAACTGAAGTTATAAAGAATTCAGCTTTGGAAAAAAGAAGTTAATTTAGTATAAATATGTTGAATGCAAGATAACAGGATATACTTAAAGAAACAGCATGTTCAAGGTATTTGACAATACCTCAAAATTATATATACTGTTTTCCAATTTAAAGAACACTTTACATCTATTAACTCTTTGTTTAAATGCATTCTCTGAGACGGAAGGAGAAGATTAATAATTGTTACTTACAAGAGAATATAGTTTCTGGGAAGGTTGTGGTTTTCTCTGAGTCACAAAACAAGTAAAGTCTCAGAACTTATATGTTATTTCAGGTCTCCTGATCCCCAAATTTCCATCTACTTAGAGCTGCCTCCCTAATGTGGAACTTGGGTGTGTGGTGTGAGTTAAAGATGTGATGGTGGGAACTCCCATCACGGAGACTATAGCTGGTGTCAGAGAAACATTTCAAGTTCAGTACTTCAAAGAGTGAGGGTAGAGGAAAAATGCCAAGAAAACCAATGATTGACACAGAGGAAATATCGTCACCAAAGAAACTGTCAAAAAAAAAAAAAGAAGAAGAAGAAGAGCCAGTGAAGGTAAAAGGAGTGGTTAAATGTTCCATTCATTCATTCATTCAAAAATTACTTATTGAAGGCTTAGTATATGTCTCACGGTTCTACATCTCAACAGTGAGGGATGAACAAGATAGATTATGCCTGGAATTTGCATTTCTAGTGGGAAAAGAAGAAGATAAATAAATATTAATAACAATATTAGTATCAAACATTTATATAAGGCTTATCATTTACTGGAAAGCTTTTAAAAAGGAATAACTCATTAAATCCTTATAACACCTCTATAAGCTATGTAACTACTTTTAGAAGATTCATTTCTCAGATGAAGGAAATGAGGCAGAGTAACTTACCTGAGGTCTCATGGACAGTGATAAAATAAGTCAGTAATATATAATACATTTCAGTGTCAGGGCTGCTTTAGCTGGGGTGGCCACACGTGTGCATGCTAGGGCGGCCACAGAGGCATCTACATGGAAGTCATATGTGAGCATAGATGTGTGGGGATGAGGAGCAAACAGTGCTGCAGACTTGTGGAGCCAGGGTATTCTGGATCTGGAGCAGAAAATACAAGGGCTCTAATATTCAAAAAACAGTAAGATCAACATGGCTAGTGCATGCTCCGTGGAGAGCAGCAAGAGTGAAGTCAGAGAAGTAGGTGAGGGCAGAAAATTTGGGAAGTATAAGCTTTGGATAACGTGTTCACCTTTTGTTATCAAGGCAACAAGCCATCAAAGGGTTGGGAATAGAGTGGTGATAAAATTTGCATTTCATAATGTCATATGCAGCTGCATGGATGAGCCTAGAGGTGATCACACTAAGCTAAGTAAATCAGAAAGAGAAGGACAAACATCATGTGATATCACTTCCATGTGGAATTTAAAGTGTGGCACAAATGAACTTATCTGTGAAACAGACCCATAGAAGCAGAAAACAGATTTGAACTTGCTAAGGGATATGGAGGATAAAGGAGAGTTGTACTGGGAGTTTAGAATTAGCAGATGGAAACTACTGTATATAGAATGGATAAACAAGGTTCTACAATTTAGCACAGGGAAATATACTCAACATCCTGTAATAATCCATAATGAAAAACAAATGAAAAAATATATATGGTTTTTATATATATTTGATTTATAATGTCATGGTTATTGTCTGCTATACAGCAAAGTAATTCAGATATACCTATACATATATCTATGTATACATATAAATACAGAAAGTAATTCAGATATACCTATATATACACAAACACAAAGTAATTCAGATATTCCTATATATATGTATATGTATACAAAGTAATTCAGATATACCTATATTCAGTTCAGTTCAGTTCAGTCACTCAGTCGCGTCTGACTCTTTGCCACCCCATGAATTGCAGCACGCCAGGCCTCCCTGTTCATCACTATCTCTTGGAGTTCACTCAGACTCATGTCCATCGAGTCGTCCATCCTTGGTCGTCCCCTTCTCCTCCTGCCCCCAATCCCCCCCAGCATCAGAGTCTTTTCCAATGAGTCAACTCTTCTCATGAGGTGGCCAAAGTACTGGAGTTTCAGCTTTAGCATCATTCCTTCCAAAGAAATCCCAGGGCTGATCTCCTTCAGAATGGACTGGTTGCATCTCTTTGCAGTCCAAGGGCTCTCAAGAGTCTTCTCCAACACCACAGTTCAAAAGCATCAATTCTTCAGCGCTCAGCCTTCTTCACACTACATACTATATAAGTATGTATGTCTATATATACACACTTCAATCAAAAATTACATATTTCAAAAAGACCAGTCTATCTGCTCTGTAGAAAACAGAATAAAGAGGGGCAAAAAAAAGCACCTGGAAGACAAGGTAGGGGCTTATTTTATTCCTACTTAAATAATAACATGGCAAAGACAAAGATGATAGTAGTGGAGGTCATAAGAAGTGGTTGAGCTCGGGGTGTATTTAGAATGAACCTCATTTCAGCAGGACTTGCTGATGGGTATAACCAGGAGAGTGCAGTGGCATTGAAAATCAGGAGAAAAAAATCTAAGATTGGCCATAATAGCCAACACTGTCCAGTACACTAGAAACTTGAAAAAAAAGAAACTGAAGAAGAGTAAAAATGTTACTAGTTTTGACTTCTGAATATCATGGATTTTGAAAGAATGGTTTTAGTGGTTGATGAAGTGGGTAAAGTCAGATTGCTCTGGATAAAGGAGTTGTTGGTGACTGATAGTAGAAAATACTTACCTAGAATTTTGACTGTGTCAGAGAATGGAAATGACAAGCTCTCAATCATTCAGTAATTGTATACCCTTTGATTGCAACCTTTTCTCTTTGGCCTTTTCTGTGTTCATTAGAATCAATAGTTAAAGAAAACGTAAGGCCATGAAGGAGGTTAAGATTATTGGTTAAATTGGAAGTTGGGACTCACCAATGACTTTCGGTTCTCCAGTCATCTCTGGCATTTTTACCACAGGTAACTGAGAGTTGGCTCTCATCCCGGGTTTCAGGAAAAGGACCAATACCTGTGAGTCATATGCTTACACAAGATGAAGTCTAGATTACAGAGGCAGAATCTCACTGGGAAAGTATAAATAATACCCTTATCACTGGGTAAGGCTTCTTTATAAAACATGGGTTGGACCACAGAACAGAAAGTTGAACTGGAGAATACACAAGGCAGCTATACTGAGAATTGATTCCCTCAGTGTATGTGATGGCTCCTGACCTGTTGATCATGTCACATAATTTAGAAATCAGGAGTAGGAGGTTTGAGGTTAGTGGAAGTCAAGAATTATAGTGGTCTTCTCAGAGGGCTTCCCTGGTGGCTCCAAGGTTAAAGCGTCTGCCTGGAATGTGGGAGACTCGGGTTTGATCCCTGGGTCAGGAAGATCCCCTGGAGAAGGAAATGGCAATCCACTCCAGTACTCTTGCCTGGAGAATCCCATGGAGGGAGGAGCCTGGTGGGCTACAGTCCATGGGGTCGCAAAGAGTCGGACATGACTGAGTGACTTCACATCACTTCTCAGTGGTAAAAATTTGCTCTGCTTGACAAGACAAGACTGGGAATCCTAATGAGGACTGCTAGTTGTAGTAAAGTGTCACATTGCAGCATTGTTTCTGCCTTTTTAATTTGTGCTTTAGAATCTCCAACAGTTCACAATGTTCATTGTACTATTCCATAGCATGGGACCCAATATTCAGTAGTTTATATGCTTAATATATACCTGTTTTCCAGCTCTTTGTTGTTCTGTAATACTTGGTAGAAAAGTTCAATATTTATTACTAATATGATAATATAACTAATGACTCCTCACTGGGATCAATCTAGATTGAAAAAATTCCCAAACAAAATGGTACAGACATTATGCCTACCTCTTTAGACACACACACACACATACATATAAACACTCACATACACACATTAAATAAACAGTTAGTCTTTAGCAATAGGCATATAAAACTATAAATAATACATCTAGAATTGAATGACAAAGAAAATATTTATTAAAAAATCACAGAAATGGTTTCTGAATTCTAGCCTATGCTATCTAAAATTTAGTTTTAAAAAAGCTTGTAAGAAACTAACCTTGGAAATCAAATCACAAGAGAATGAAATTTCTTTGAAAGTCCTTGATAATGACAACAGGCAAATTTAGCATATAATAAAAGAAGTGTGCCTTGTACACAGATTTTAATAAATATTTTTTTCTTATCCGAATGGGCAATCTCAGGCTTGGTACTCTCATTAGGCAACAAATCCAACAGGCTATGCCCGTATAGCAGACACATATCTGTTTGCTACAATGGTAGCAGAATTTCCTGGTGTTGGGTCACAATCCAGCCCCCATTCAAGGAGGTCAAGAAGAAACCAAATAAACAGGCAGCACACTCCAGATTGATAGCTGGTGGAATGAATAAGCAAGGGAACTTATCTACAAGGTCTTGGGTGATGGTGAGATGACTAGATTGCCAACACCACCCAACAGATTCTTGAAACTTTATATTAAGTCCTAAATGGAGTATTGAAAAGCAAAGACATTACTTTGCCAACAAAGGTCCATCTAGTCAAAGCTATAGTTTTTCCATTAGTCATGTATGCATTGAGAGTTGGACCATAAAGAAGGCTGTTGCTGCTGCTAAGTTGCTTCAGTCATGTCCAACTCTCTGCGAGGGCCAAAGAGTTAATGCTTTTGAACTGTGGTGCTGAAGAAGACTCGAGAGTCCCTTGGACAGCAAGGAAATGAAACCAGTCAACTTTAAAGGAAATCAATCCTGAATATTCATTAGAAGGACTGATGCTGAAGCTGAAGCTCTAATACATTGGACAACTGATTTGAAGAGACTACTCATTAGAAAAGACCCTGATGCTAGGAAAAATTGAAGGCAGGAGGAGGAGGAGACAATAGAGGATGAGATGGTTGGATGGTATCACTGACTCAATGGACATGAATTTGAGCAAGCTCCGGGAGATGGTGAAGGACAGGGAGGCCTGGAGTGCTGCAGTCCATGGGATCACAAAGAGTTGGACATGACTGAGCAATTGAACAACAGCAAAATGTAGTTCAGCCACATATACCTTCCAGATGGTGTCAGTAACACACTGTTTTCTCAAGGCTGCATCCTTGAAAATGGCTCCTAGTGTGGGAATGTCTGACAGAACATACATTCCCAGGACACAGAAAGGGCTGAGGGACCTCCAGTTGCCCTGGTCCAACTCTAGCATCCACCGGTGCTCGTGGCCTTTAGATGAGCTCCTCCAAAACCCGGATGTCAGTCAGTTCAGTTGCTCAGTCGTGTCCGACTCTTTGCGACCCCATGAACCACAGCACGTCAGTCTTCCCTGTGCATCACCAACTCCGAGAGCCCACACAAACCCATGTCCCTTGAATCGATGATGCCATCCAACCATCTCATCCTCTGTTGTCCCCTTCTCCTCAAGCCCTCAATCTTTCCCAGCATCAGGGTCTTTTCCAATAAGTCAGCTCTTCGCATCAGGTGGCCAAAGTATTGGAGTTTCAGCCTCAACATCAGTCTTTCCAATGAACATCCAGGACTGATCTCTTTTAGAATGGACTGGTTGGATCTCCTTGCAGTCCAAGAGACTCTCAGGAGTCTTCTTCAACACCACAGTTCAAAAGCATCAATTCTTCGGCACTCAGCTTTCCTTATAGTCCAACTCTCACATCCATACACAATCAATGGAAAAACCATAGCCTTGACTAGATGGACCTTTGTTGGCAAAGTAATGTCTCTGCTTTTTAATTTGCTGTCTAGGTTGGTCATAACTTTCCTTCCAACCTGGATGTATATTCCATTACAAGAAGAGTTTAGGGGTCATGCTGTAAATGTCACTCATCAGCTTCAGCAGCAGAATTTTGTGTCATTGGAAAGGAGTTATAGTATGTGCAGGTATACGTGAAAAGAATAGAAACTGTATTAAAATTTATGCGTATGTATGTCTTACTTAAAATATGTAACCTATACTTGCAGCAAATTGTTTTTTGTAACTTTTAATTACAAAATAATATCTTTGTTTTTAACAAAATTTTAAAGTGTTATTAAGTAAAAATAGATTTAAAGTTACTCCATTTTCTTATTTCTTAAATTACTACATCTTGATTTATAGCTTTACAGTCTTTTATGTGAATGGGATTGGGAGCAAATGCACAGCAATGGAGTAATTTTGTTTGTAACATTTTGCTTCATGTTTTTAATATTTAACAATGGCAATTTTACATGTGACTAAGCCTTCTTGCCCAGAAAATTCCATAGACAGAGGAGCCTGGTGGACAATGGTCTATGGGGTTGCAAAGAGTTGGACCTGACTGAGAAACTCAGCACTCATGCAAATATTATTACGGCTAGTATTTTAATGACTGTATAATCTCAAAACAAAGCTACATTACTGAATGTGTAAATTGTTTCTAATTTTCCAAATTTGTACAAATTTAGATGAATATCCCTATGCCATAACCACGTGCCTCTCCATGGTTATTTTCTAGAATAAACACCCCAAAGTGAAATTATTTGAACAAACTTAAGGGCCAAATAGTCAAAGCTATGGTTTTTCCAGTAGTCACGTATGGATGTGAGAGTTGGACCATAAGGAAAGCTGAGCGCCAAAGAATTGATGCTTTTGAACTGTGGTGTTGGAGAAGACTCTTCAGAGTCTCTTGAACAGCAAGATCAAACCTGTCAATCCTGAAGGAAATCAGTCCTCAATAATCATTGGAAGGACTGATGCTGCAGCTCCAATACTTTGGCCACCTGATGTGAAGAGCTGGCTCATTAGAAAATAGCCTGATGCTGAGAAAGATTGAAGGCAGGAGGAGAATGGTACAACAGAGATGAGATGGTTGGACAGCATGTGATGAGTTGGAGCAAGCTCTGGGAGTTGGTGATGGACAGGAAAGCCTGGCATGCTGCAGTCCATGGAGTCGCAAAGAGTCAGTTATGACTGAGTGACTGAAATAAACTGAACTTAAGTGTATATTAGTATAAGGGGTTCCCAGGTGACACAGTGGTAAAGAATCTGCCTGCCAATACAGGAGACGAAAAAGACACAGGTTTGATCCCTGGGTTGTGAAGATCTCCTGGAGTAGGGAATGGTAACCTACTCTGGTAATTTTGCCTGGAAAATTCCATGGACCAAGGAGCCTGGTGAGCTACTATTCATGGGGTCTCAAAGAGTCAGACAAGACTGAACATGCTCTCCAGAAGGATATATAAAGTTTTGCTTTTGATACAATTTGCAGCAATTATTTTTTAAGTTCTAGAATAATGAAAAATACATCTTAACCAATCCATTTAATATTATTTTAATACCACTAATTTGCCAGTAATTATTCAATCAAGAGTTAACCTCTGAACATTTCCTCCTATTCCTTCCTTCTCTCTCTGCACAATTTGGGCCAAGTTCCAGATATCTAGAACTCTTCCTCTGAATATATTAGTGTTTATTTCCTAAGAATAAGGATATTTTCTTACATAATCAGAGTCAGGTTATCAAAATCAGAAAATTTAGCCTTGATACACTATTGTCTAATATTCATTTCCTATTCAAATTTTATCAACTCTCCTAGTGATGGTCTCATGCTAAACTCTCTTTTTGGTTCAGAATTCAGTCACGATCACACATTGCATTTAGGTGTCAGTTTTCTTTAATTTCCTTTCATTTGGAACAGTTCCTCAGCATTTGATCTCCTAAACCATAAATGTTCTTCCCATTATTAATATCAACCCTTTAGATTAAGACAAATGACTCCCTTTAAAAGACCAGAGTCATGGAAGAGGGAAAAGTCATGAACCCGTTAGCATCCTTAACTACATTAGCATACATTCATGTATCATCTTAGCAGGAAAGTGCGCCCCTCCAGGAGAGGGAGTTTACTGAGAGAAAAGTGAAGGAAAACTGCAGAATGTGAAAAGTTACTAATAATGATAATCCTGGCTGAAAAGTTAGAGTGATCCTGTGAGGACTGAAATGACAGAAGGAAGGCTTTGAAGGCTGGAAGGAAAAGTGATGATATACAGAGAAAGTGGTATTACAGAGATATGAAAGTAAAAGTGAAACTCGCTCAGTCTTGTCTGATACAGAGGGCATCAATACCTGGTTTTTGCCATTTTACCAGTTTTCCCAAGGATAAGAAAATTCTGTAACTAATGCAATGGGGCTTATAAAATGAGTTAACCATAGCATTTTTTTCTTTCCTTTTGACTTCTGATATCTAATAATACTTCTCAAAGAACAAAAATATGAGCTGGGACTGATCATTTGCTTTTTAAGTCAGTTCTCAAACATATTCTTTAAAAGGAGAGAATGTCTACTTGGTCAATTAAATCCATAAATATTTCATTAAACTGGTTAGAATAATATAATTCAGCATAGCAAACAATATCAGCATAACAACTAATTATAATACTTATAACAGTTTCGTAGCTATAAGTCCTAACTTTCTGAAGTTAAATTCCTATCACCACAACTATGTTAAATAACTCTCATTTGCTCTTCTGTGCTCACCAGTGAAAGTCCCCAGGGAACACACATGAGGTCAGACTGTTGGGAAAATGCACTTCTTATTAGGAGGAATTTTTATAGTGTTTGGGTCTGTGCTGATCTCCAGTAGCATATCAGTGGAGAAATAACACCAAAAAGAATGAAGGGATGGAGCCAAAGCAAAAACAATACTCAGTTGTGCATGTGACTGGTGATAGAAGCAAGATCCGATGCTGTAAAAAGCAATATTGCATAGGAACTTGGAATGTCAGGTCCACGAATCAAGGCAAATTGGAAGTGGTCAAACAAGAGATGGCAAGNTGGAAGGAATGATGCTGAAGCTGAAACTCCAGTATTTTGGCCACCTCATGTGAAGAGTTGATTCATTGGCAAAGACTCTGATGCTGGGAGAGATTTGGGGCAGGCCGAGAAGAGGACGACAGATGATGAGATGGCTGGATGGCATCACGGACTCGATGGACGAGAGACTGAGTGAACTCCGAGAATTGGTAATGAACAGGGAGGCCTGGCGTGCTACAATTCATGGGGTGGCAAAGAGTCGGACATGACTGAGTGACTGAACTGAACTGAACTGAACTGGGTCTGTGCTGGGTGTTTTAGAGGAGAATATAAGAAAGCCAAGTTTTTTCCTGGATTGAGTGCCGTCAGAAAGCTTGAATAATTCAACTAGGTACCCTATACATTTTTTTTTAACAGTCAAGAAGAAGTATGCAATGCTACATTTGCCATTGGTCAGAAAATGATAGCCACTCAGGTTAGTGGAGATAGAAGGGTATTTGAATATCTGTGATTGCATTGCATACTGTCTTGGTTCTCATACGATTGGAATGTGGTCTTAACTTTGTCGTGCTCCACCGTGGTCATGTTGTGGCCCTGTCTGACTCTTCTACATATTTGTTGGATGTAGCTTGTGTTCAGTGGAGGACACCATGGCCTACCTATGAGATGCCAGACGTCAAGGCCTTTCATTTTATTTCATTTTATATTATTTTATTGTTACTCTTTTCTCAACTTATCTATTCGACATTCAATGAATATGTATGAGTGACATGATGTGCCTGGCACTATGTGAGGTATAAGATATGGATGGAAAAAAAAGATGAGAGGGTAGAACTCAGGTAACAATAAAGTGTTCAAGAGTATGGCTTTGAGTTAAAGTCCCAGATTTAAAACCTGACTTATCACTTACTGGGCTTCCCTGATGGCTCAGACAATGAAGAATCTGACTGAAATGCAGGAGACCTAGAGTTTGGTCCCTACATTGGGAAGATCCCCTGGAGAAGGGCATGACTCTACTCCAGTATTCTTGCCTGGAGAATTCCATGGACTGAGGATCCTGGTGGGCTGCAGTCCACAGGGTCACAAAGAGTTGGACACAATTGAGTGACTAATGCTTTCCCTTTTTTCTTTATCACTTCCTGTCTTCTTGAGTACTAGTAATAGTGTTAGTCACCCAGTTATGTCTGACTCTTTGTGATCCCACAGACTACAAGATCACCAGGCTCCTCTGTCCGTGGGATTTNGTGACTAATGCTTTCCCTTTTTTCTTTATCACTTCCTGTCTTCTTGAGTACTAGTAATAGTGTTAGTCACCCAGTTATGTCTGACTCTTTGTGATCCCACAGACTACAAGATCACCAGGCTCCTCTGTCCGTGGAATTTTTCAGGCAAGGATATTGGAGTGGATTGCCACATCCTTCTCGAGGGGATATTCTCGACCCAGGGATGGAACCCAGGTCTCCTGTATTGCAGGCAGATTTTTTACTGTTTGAGCTACAGGGAAGACCTTCAGTCTCCTTGAGTAAGTTATTCACTATCACTAATTCTCAGTTACTTCATCTGCAAGTAGGAATAATAACATTAATAGCTCCCTAAATTGTTATTGATATTAAATAAATGTTATCATCATCATTATCATTAAAGAAGACAGAAGTGCTACAGAAGAGGAACCAGAGATGCTGTGATGGTCTGTACCAGGAGTACTTCAACTCAGGGACAATCAGGGAAGTACCCCAAGGAGGAAATATCTAAATTGAACTCTAATCAAGGCTATGGTTTTTCCTGTGGTCATGTATGGATGTGAGAGTTGGATTGTGAAGAAGGCTGAGTGCCGAAGAATTGATGCTTTTGAAATGTGGTGTTGAAAAAGACTCTTGAGAGTCCCTTGGACTGCAAGGAGATCCAACCAGTCCATTCTGAAGGAGGTTAGCCCTGGGATTTCTTCAGAAGAAATGATGCTGAAGCTGAAACTCCAGTACTTTGGCCACCTCATGCAAAGAGTTGACTCATTGCAGAGGACTCTGATGCTGGGAGGGATTGGGGGCAGGAGGAGAAGGGGATGATCGAGGATGAGATGGCTGGGTGGCATTACTGACTCGATGGACGCAAGTCTGAGTGAACTACAGGAGTTGGTGATGGACAGGGAGGATTGGCATGCTGCGATTCATGGGGTCGCAAAGAGTCAGATACGACCGAGTTACTGAACTGGACTGAACTGAATGCTAACTATCACACTCTGAATATGTGAAAAAATACCTGAAGTAAAATCATAATGAAAAAATTAGTAACAGCATAAAAATAATATTTCAAATGGTTCAGAAACATTAGCTGTGTTTTAATTTAAAGTAGAAAAGCAATTTTAGTCATTAAAATTTTATTTAGTGAATGTGCATTGCAGTTCTCTTAGTCCTGTCCTACTCTTCACGACCCTATGAACTACACAGTCCATGGAATTCTCCAGGCCAGAATACTGGAGGTGGTATCCTTTCCTTTCTCCAGGGAATCTTCCCAAACCAGGGATTGAAACCAGGTTTCCTGTATTGCAGGCAAATTCTTTACCAGGTGAGCCACAAGGGAAACCCCTATGTAGTGAAAACAATGACTTAAATAAGGATGTTTTGATAATAGTTAACATTGGATTAAAAGACACTACAGGAGCTAAAGAAACATAAAATCAAAATTTTTAATCTTAAACTATGATAAAATAATATAAATTAGTTATTTATATGTATCATTCACAATAAATAAACCATTAAATTAATTAATTTGTGCAAAATTAATAAGAATAACATAATTAAACATTTCTTAGTCTGATATTGAGAGGGAGTAGAATACTATGAATCACATTGAAATAAAAATAATTTTAGTAATACACATTTAATATTTCTCTTTAGTCTGCAATATACTATTATAAAATATACTAGCAACTTAAATGACAAGAAGTATGAATATATAGTTTCCCAGGTTGCTCCTTGGTAAAGAATCTTCCTGCAATGTAGGAACCACAGGAGACATGGGTTCATTTCCTGGGTAGGGAAGATCCCTTGGAGAAAGGCATGACAACTCACTCCAGTATTCTTGCTTGCAGAATCCCCATGGACTCAGGAGCCTGGCAGGCTACAGTCCTATGAGTCACAGAGCTGAATACAACTGGAGTGACTTAGCATGTATGCATGCATGAATATGTAGTGTCTATGAATCAAATCATAGAGAGCTACTGAAACTGATTTACTATACACAAGTGTGAATAAAGGAAGGAAGAGACTCATCAGAAAGTTTGTGTTAAAGAATTCCTTTCCTCCCCCTACTCCCCATCAATGACAGCTAATTGAGGGCTTTAAGATAATCACTTGTTATATATATATATATATATATAATATATTTAAAGGAGACTGATATTTACCTACCAAACTTTGGTTAAGCATTGGCTGTAATACTTAATGGATCAGGTTTACATGAATAACAGGGAAGAGAATTAGACTTAATGTGGTGGTAGATGGTGTTAGTGGTGGGGTTTCCTAATGGCAAAGTGCCCAGGAATCTTATGAACTGGCATACCAAAGATAGGTCTTCCCCATTCCAAGATTTCTGATTTTGAATCGTATTGGAATTTCAAGAACTGGACCCACTGGGAAAGTGGATACTAGCAGCAAGAGATTCTAGGGAACGTTTTTTGTAGTAGAAGCTGAGGTAGAGGATAAGTTCTTTTGTGGTGACAAATGTCCAACATTAGATAACTGTGCTACTATCATTGTATTTACAGTGTTTCTTAATAACAAATATATGTATGTCACCTGTGAAGCAACAGGTATATATGTCTGAGTGCTAGAGTGAATAGGTGCCCAAAGTAAGCCAGACAGGAATAACCAACAAAGAATTTCTACAACCATGGAAAGTGTATTTAATAAAGGTTTTCTCTGATTTTTACCTCTTTTTTATCTTTCACTCTTGTCAGGAGAATAGGAATACCTTGAATAAAGGAAACAGGAGGCACTTCTGAATCAAAAATATATCACTTATATCCACTTCAAAGGGCTAGAGTCAGAGAAAGAGTAAAAATGAAATCATACTTTCCGCACTTTAGCTTCCTGGAGATATTTTTTTTTCCATTGCATGGAAAATAAGAAAAAAAATGCAATGAAAAAAATGTAATTTTAATTTTAAAATTTAGAATTTGCCAACATTTTTAAGGAATTGAAAGGTTTTTATATGACACAAGCTTAACATGGATTGAAGAATTTAAAAAAATCATGTCTTACTTGCACTCTTCTGTATTGAGTCTGTATTAGATATTGGTGCTGGTGGACTCAGGTTACCATCTCTTTCACTTTATGGGAACGTACCACATATGGTCCTATATTTGAATGAGGAGTAAAATGTTTTTGCCTCTAAGATATTATTCCACAGTATTTCAAAGAGTCAGACACACTGCACAATTGAGTACTAAGCACTGAAGACATTTATTATATCTATATAGTTGACAGCAATCACTCAAAAAACAATAAAATATCTTTCAATTAAACAAGACTGTATCTATCTATCTATATGAAAAGGAACTGGCAGCTTTACCAAGCTTAATTTACAAAGTCTTTGTCTTCACAATTTTAAGCAGCCAGAAATACATCTTTCACTTTGAAATTTACAGTAACACTTTTATCAGATGAAGTATCTGAAAAAGTTGTATTAATATTTGAGGATGAGGCATTCATTTTTAATATTTTTTCATCTATGCAACCTTAAATAATCTATTCACATTATTTGAATCCTCAAATTGTCCAGTTCTTAAACAAAGATATGTTTGAAAATTTTAAAGGACTTTATCTCTTTAATACAATGGAATTTTAAGTATAGTTGTACGAAGAAGCAAAGGAAAGAAATCATATATGAAATAA
>SJYV01054886.1:295908-311651 GCA_006410875.1 Neotragus pygmaeus
ACATCTGCTGGATCATGGAAAAAGCAAGAGAGTTCCAGAAAAACATCTATTTCTGCTTTACTGACTATGCCAAAGCCGTTGACTGTGTGGATCACAATACACTGTGGAAAATTCTGAAAGAGATGGGAATACCAGACCACCTGACCTGCCTCTTGAGAAACCTATATGCAGGTCAGGAAGCAACAGTTAGAACTGGACATGGAACAACAGACTGGTTCCAAATAGGAAAAGGACTACGCCAAGGCTGTATATTGTCACCCTGGTTATTTAACTTCTATGCAGAGTACATCATGAGAAATGCTGGGCTGGAGGAAGCACGAGCTGGAATTAAGATTGCTGGGAGAAATATCAATAACCTCAGATATGCAGATGACACCACCCTTGCGGCAGAAAGCAAAGAAGAGCTAAAGAGCCTCTTGAAAGTGAAAGAGGAGAGTGAAAAAGTTGGCTTAAATATCAACAATCAGAAGACTAAGATCATGGCATCTGGTCCCATCACTTCATCGGAAATAGATGGAGAAAGAGTGGAAACAGTGGCTGACTTTATTTTTCTGGGCTCCAAAATCACTGCAGATGGTGACTGCAGCCGTGAAATTAAAAGACGCTTACTCCTTGGAAGGAAAGTTATGACCAACCTGGACAGCATATTAAAAGCAGAGACATTACTTTGCCAACACAGGTCTGTCTAACCAAGGCTATGGTTTTTCCTATGGTCATGTATGGATGTGAGAGTTGGACTATAAAGAAAGCTGAGTGCCGAAGAATTGATGCCTTTGAACTGTGGTGTTGGAGAAGACTCTTGAGAGTCCTTTGGACTGCAAGGAGATCCAACCAGTCCATCCTAAAGGAGATCAATCCTGGGTGTTCATTGAAGGGACTGATGTTGACGCTTAAACTCCAGTACTTTGGCCACCTGATGCAAAGAGCGGACTCATTGAAAAAGACCCTGATGCTGTGAAAGAGTGAGGGCAGGAGGAGAAGGGGACGACAGAGGATGAGATGGTTGCACGGCATCAAAATCACCGACTTGATGCACATGAGTTTGGGTGGACTCCGGGAGTTGGTGATGGACAGGGTGGCCTGGCCTGCTGTAGTTCATGGGGTTGCAAAGAGTCGGATATGACTGAGTGACTGAACTGAACTGAACTGAAGTCTCATTTTTCAATTGACAATGAATTTGAACTCACTGGTTTCCCTTCACCATCAATTTTTAGGTAGTAGATGGTTTCTCATTAAGGTTATTTCTTCTTGGTTTGTCTGTCACCTCTCTAAAGTATTATGCCCCATTTTTGATTTCAGGCATAGATGAGAAGCAATGAGAGTGTTTATGAGCTATGAATTGTGAGAGCTCAGTCATGTAAATGGACCTAAATGGCATTTTTCAAAGCACAGGCCTTGGACCATTTGCCTCAAGAAGCTATCTGGGAGGTTTCCGGCACACGTAGTAAGTAACTCAAGTTATTTTTATTCATACAAATACTGAAAATACCTGCCTTAAAAAGACTTCTTTTTCTCATTTTTAAAACAAAAGTGTTATAAAACCTAGAATTACTTAGACATTTAGAATTGTGTTGAGCTCTAAGCTCTGCCTAATGTAAGACTGCTTCTGATGGAGCTCAGCAACAGCAGATCTTATAAAACCTCTGGGAAGTTACATGATGATAATTGTGATAATGGTGGAATCACATTGAAAAAGAAAAGACAGTGAAAGTCGCTCAGTTGTGTCCAACTCTTTGTGACCCCATAGACTATATAGTCCACACAATTCTCCAGGCCAGAATACTGGAGTGGGTAGCCATTCCCTTCTCCAGGGGATCTTTTCAACCCAGGGATCAAACCCAGGTCTCCTGCATGGCAGGGAGATTCTTTACCAGCTGAACCACCAGGGAAGCCAGAAATCACATTAATCTTGATCAAAAGTCCAGGTTTCTGTCTTAAAAATTTTAAGCACAACATTCATCTCTGGGCGTTTGCATCAAATCAGGTTGTCTTTCATTTGCACCAAATCAATCATGGCTGAAAAGATCATCCTCTAGATTTTAAATGCCCTACTTTTCCTTTGTGCTGAAAATTTGCCATATCTGAGTGATCTCCCTTGACCACGCTAAACTGAATCACTTTCCCACACTCTGATTGGATTTACTTTTCTTCATAAAATAATTATCATGTTATCCATTATATATTTATTGTTTACTTGCTTAAGTTCTTCCCCAGAATAGAACATCAGTGAGAGCAATGTCTTCATATGTTTTGTTCACTGCTTGATTCCCAGTGCCTAGAAGGGTCATCAACCCATGAGAAATTTTAATAAATATTTGCTGGACGTGGATGAGCCAACATACACAGTTGTCAGTTAATCCCTCAGGAAACACATGTTTGAAAGTGGTCTAAAGGGAACTAGAATGTGAGCTCATAAAACTTGCTCAATGCATTTCATGCTCCAATGAAGTTGTCTGCACAGAGAGTGTGCTAAAGGTAAATCTGTGTTCCAGTGTCTTAAGACACTCCCCTAATAAACTAGTCTCCTTGTTTCCAATATTGTCACTTTCTATTTTATCCCCCACATGGAAGCTAGGGTGATCAGAGCACATCATTCAGCTGCTTAAAACCCTTGAACAGCACAAGCCCACTGTGTCCAGAATAAAAGACCCCCAGAGTTTTGCATGGTCCAGCTTCATTTGAGTTCCAACCGTTTTTTGCCTAAGCAGCTCTTCCAATAGTGCAAACCCTGTCAAACTCAATGCTATACTGACGCTGCTCTCTTTGCCTGGACTGCCCTTGGCAAGCTCCTATTCCTTCTTCACATTTTAGGGGAATTGCCTCCCCCCCCCCCAGAAAACTTCCTTGACATTGCCATTTTAGTTAGTTCTTCTTGGTGTATTTTCTGAGCATCCTATAATTCTCTTCCATAATATTGATCACAATTCAAATAGCTTTTGAAGGTATGACTATTATTGAAAAATGAGTATCTCCACTAAACTCCAAGTGTCATTTCACAAGCTCTTTATCTTTTTCCATCCCAGCTATGAGCACAACGTAGTGTGGACTTTGAATCAATGTACACTGAATGAATAAATGAATTGTCCCAAGCTAACCTCTGGGAAGAATGGAGTTAAAATATAGCTAGTTTATGGCATTGTGAATGCTCTGAGGTTCCTGGAAAGCTTAATTTTTTTGTTAATTGTTCTGCTTAGTCGCTAAGTCATGTCCGACTATTCTGCCACCCCACGGAGTATATAACCTGCCAGGCTCCTCTGTCCACGGGATTTCCCAGGCAAAAATACTGGAGTATTGCCATTTCCTTCTCCAGGGGATCTTCCTAATCCAGGGATTGAACCCATATCTCCTGCATGGCAGGCAGTTTCTTTACAACTGAGCCACCAGCAAAGCCTCAATTTTTGTTTATAGTTTTAATTCTAATATCCTCTTATTGTTAATAGCAACTCTTATGTATTATCTGATGGTTTGATTTAATCCTTTAAAATCATTCCAAACAATTTTTATTGTTTACTCAGAGCTGAGGATCAGTATAAATTTTGCAAACCACTATTTCAGCCAAGTCCTTTTGATTCCAAAGCCTAAGCTGTAACCTCTCCACTGTGCTGCCTTAGCAATATTAGACCCTTCCAGAATATTAGAGCCTTCTACAGGTTTCTGGTTCCATCCTGAAGCCTTAGCCACTTCTATACTTTGAGAGTGCCCAAAATTCACTTTATTGAAACTTAGTTCTTCTCTGTTTACTCAGGCATTGACAGAAACTAATAGTAGCAAGCTAAAGTATCCTACTTCATCAATGGACACTGCAATCAAACAGTCAGTTGATGTTTTTAGGTTCTGGGTTTGGGGCCCTGGAAGGCAAACTTGTACTTGACCTTATTTTTTCAATAATAGAGTCAAATATTTTAATGAATACAGTGACAACTATATTTATTCAGATTTTGTGCAAAGATTTGTATTTGGCAGCTACCTGGCATGCTAAATGCTGAGCTCAACATGCCGTGGCATGTGAGAATGAGTTTGCTCTCTCTGCCCTGTTTGTGGCATTCTGGCTGATAAAGAAGGCCCCAGAGTCGATGAGAATACTAGATCAGCTATGCAACTTGTAATATTATTTGCTTTGAATCAGAGTTCATTTGACCACCTTTAGCATTCTGAATACTGGCTTCGGTCCTCCTTAAACTGTCTGTTTATTCTAGAGCAAACCTCAGTTGATGTTTCAAAATCTCAGTTAACAGAAAATCAATGAACTCTAGAGAAGTAAGTAAAAGGCANTATTATTTGCTTTGAATCAGAGTTCATTTGACTACCTTTAGCATTCTGAATACTGGCTTCGGTCCTCCTTAAACTGTCTGTTTATTCTAGAGCAAACCTCGGTTGATGTTTCAAAATCTCAGTTAACAGGAAATCAATGAACTCTAGAGAAGTAAGTAAAAGGCAAAAATTTTTTTTGTGTGCAAAAGTTCACTGGGCCTTTGAAGGAATGAAAAAATGACACGTGAATCACTTACATGAATGAGTTTATTATGCATCATGATGATTTTACCTTTATGTGAGACAATTATACTTATTTTAAAACCACTTCAGAATTTCAGTACTATATATATCTTTATGTTTATTTTAGACTAGACCCCAAATCTTAGTTGCTCAGATTAGGACAATGTACCAAGAAAGAAAGTCAGAAATCCAACTAACAGACTTACCTATCTTGTTATATAATCTACAAGAAAGATCAAGGATAGCATTGAAGAAGTTCAGAATAATTGGCAAAATTTTCACCCACTTTAAAAATAGGAACTGGTCTATTTTGATAGCCCAGGAAGGTTCCTTAAAAATGAAATGAGTAATCATTTAATTTCTTGTTTTTCCAGGTTTATTACATAAATGTGCACTAAGTTAGTACATTTGGACTTTAATGTACAATTGGGATCACCTGTATATCTTGTTAAATAGCAGATTTGAATTCAGAAAGTTTAGACTGAGATTCAGCCTTTCCCTGAAGTACTGGCTGATGCTGATGGCTCTTGAACCATTCTGTTCATGCCAGAGTTAAAGTTCAATAGAAACTGATGTTAACCGAATTCTTGAAAACTAATTTCATGAGGGAATGCTATGACTTTGTATCCTTTTATTTATTGAACAAATGCATGTAGTGCCTACTATGTTCCAGACACTGATGGGAATAGGACATTGCCATTAAAAAACCAGATCCATAGCAATGCTTGTGAAGGAATCTTTAGAGAAACAGCTGAGAACCAGCCTTGTCCCTGGGGCCTCAGAGACCTGTGGAGAAGACAAATACCAAAAAATAAATGCATATGCAAATATCATGTTATAAATCTTGCAATGAGAAGAATAATGAAATAGTTTCAGAGATTTATACTAGGATGTGTATTTATACTAAATTTGAATTTCAGCAGATTTGAAAGATGCCTAAGTGTTAACCACTCAAAAAAGAGGAATGTGTTTGAGGCAGAACAGTGCCTTGGGCAAGGACCCTAAGACATAAAAGAGTTTTGCTTCCTCATGAAATCTTAGACATTTTTAGATGACCAGTGTAGCTCAAATGTAGAGAAAAGTAGAAGGNTGATGCTGGAAAGGATTGAGAGCAGGAGGAGAAGGGGAGGAAGGAGGATGAGATGGTTGGATGGCATCACCGACTCAATGGACATGGGTTGTTTGAACTCCGGGAGTTGGTGATGGACAGGGAGGCCTGGCTTGCTGCAATTCATTCAGTCTCAAACAGTCGAACACGACTGAGTGACTGAACTGAACTGATCTGAAGTGCTAATGTTTTGTCAATTATTTTTTGTTTCACATAGCTATATAACATTTAGCTACTATGTATGACATATGAATTTACATGGTGCTTCCATTTTTTTAAATTAAAAATACATAAGCATTAAGTAAGAAAGTTCTTAAAGAATTTTAATATCCTTGAAATATCAAGTGTTACATAAATTTAAAGGATTTTTAAATGCTAGGAATGTAAATATGATGAGCAAGATATGATAAACAACTTGGGCAAACTTTAGGGGTTTAATGCTAGTGACCTGAGGTGCAGAAGTAGATACTCACAGAAATGATGGCCCTTTTCTCCTCCGTGTCCACTGGGTAACTAAAATATCCCACACAGATGATATAGAAAGACTCTGTGGGTTCTTAAAATAACTAAGTCAGTGCCACCTACTTTCTTTGCATTGCTTCTTTTTAAGAAGTGATTTCTCACTTCCTTCCCACCCTCGTCAAACAGAGGACCAAAATGCTGACACTTTACAAGGCTCACTACTGTAGTGATTCTTCAGCTTTCATCACCTCTCTAACCTTGGTGTGTCAGAGTCTTCCCCAGAGTCAGGCCAGTTTCTGGCAGTGATTTGGCTGCTTGGGGAACATAGTCACTGTGTCCTGACACTAAAGGCTGTTCATGCACCCCAGGAGCCCCGGTGTGGGTGCACAGGTGTGGGAGTGAGGGTGTTCAAAGGCCCCACTGCTTCCTTTCTTGCCTCTTCTCCATCCCTCACTCCACGCCCTCTGATGCCAGTTGACTCATTCATTCTCCATGACCCACCATCTCCTCTGGAACACGTCCATGTTCGCCCCGCCTTCCCGTTTCCTCTGCCTGGAGCTCTAAGACAGAAGTGCTTTCCTAAAGAGATGAGTGATATCACATCCTTTCTCAAACTGTTTATCTTATCCTTAGCCCTTGTTACAAGTTTAATTCTCTTTGTGCTAGAGGTGTTTTTAACATTTGTGACTGAATCAAATTTATTCTAAACACACTGTGACATTTTTGTTATTGAAAATAGTTCTCTTAAGAATGTTTAAAAAAATTGGAGTTATTCCCACCCATCCACCACCTTGTATCTAAATGAAGATTTTAGCATAGGTGGGTTGCAAAAATAGCCTACACCTGTGTAAAGTAAGGCTACCTGGCCAACACAAGTACAAATTACCCCCCCCCCACACACACACACATACCTTTTGCATGTTACAACCAGGGGGAACTGATGCAGCCACCACAAAAAAATCAAGGTTGTGTTCAGATTTTTATCTAGTTCTGTGAGACAACTTATGTTTTAAAAATAAGAAAACTATAACTTTTTTATGTGTGTGTGTACTTAGTTGCCCAGTGTGTCTAACTCTTTGTGGCCCCATAGACTGTAGCTCTCCAGGCTTCTCTGCCCATGGAATTTTCCAGGGAAGAATAGTGGAGTGGGGTGTCATAAGCTACTCTGCGGCATCTTCTCAATTATACTTGTTGTAAGAAACAATTGAACACAGCAGACACAGTGAAAAAAATACTCACCCTTAATACAACCCTCCAAGGATGAGCAAGTCTCACTTTGGGGACCACTAGATCACATTTTCCATTACCTTATTCCCATACCAGGTAGACAGGGCTAGAGATGCAGGTGGGGATGAAAGAATAACAGTCACAGCCAATGACCCCCAAGTATTTCTAAGTAGGTGGTAGAAGATACACATCATTTCCTTATCCGTACAGGATGTCACAAGTACGTCTGTAGAGAGAAAGAAAGGAAGTGGGAGTGAAAGCAGAGGAGGGTATGTGAACAGAACTCGCCCATCCCTACATTCTTCCGGATACTTCTTCACATGGTAGGAAAAGTCAAAGGATAAACTTTAATAGAATTCACTCTGTTAAGTGATCCACCAAGTCTCCTCTGGGGACACGTGAACCTGCTTCTGCTTGTTGATGAGGGTCATGGATCATAGATTATTCACTTGGAGGCTGAAAAAACTTGACCCATTTTATTCAGCTGGGAATGTGTGCCTGGACATGTTTGTAACTCTATCTTTTTCACAGATCACACCATTCAGCATGATACTTAATGCCAATGTATGCTTGTTCTTGTAATTTGCTTATTTGACTGTGCTGTGTCTTCGTTGTCGCACACAGGCTTTTCTTTAGTTGCAGCATATGTGGCCTTTTCCAGTTGTGGTGTATGGCCTCTAGAGCACTTGGGTTCAGTACCTGTGGCACCTGGGCCTAGTTACTGCGTGGCATGTGGGATCTTAGTTTCCTGACCAGGGATAGAACCCACATCTCCTGCATTGGTAGATGGGTTCTTAACCATTGGACCACAAGGGAAGTCCCCGTATGTTTGTTCTTAAGGGCTTCTAGGGAGGCGTGTTATGATTTAAAACAAAACCAGCCTCCGGGATGCTGCACTTGCTTTTCCTTCTGCATTTGTCCTCCTAAATCTTTGTCTTTCTAAAAAAATTGTCCTCCTAACATTTTCCTCCTAAATCTTTGCATGGTTTTCTCTTTATCACTCATCCAAGCTCAAACGCATACACAAAGAGAACTTCTTTAATCCAATGTACTAATGTACTTGTACAATGTACTTCTTTAATCCAATCTAACTCAATGTGCAGTTAGCCACTGTCACCTCAGCCTTCTCTAACTCATTTTATTTTCTTTAGCCTTACCAACATTTTAAATTGCTACCTTTATTTATCTACTTGTCACTATATTTTAATGAGAGCAGGGACCTCATATGTCTAGTTCACTACTTCTCTCTAATATCTAGAAAAGCACTTGGCACAGGTGCTTTAAAATGTATTTGTATTTAATAAATATTAAATAAGAATAAGCTTAACAAATGTGATGTAAATTATACTGACATAATAATTTCATTGGAAATAATGAATAAAATTTAGATGGTATGACTGTTTCACTAGTCACAAAAAACATGAAGCAAACAAAAGTAGAAAATTCTGGGTGAATATAATATACAGATTGGTCCTTCTATGGGCCCAAACTGAGAAGATGAGTAGGTCCTAAGGGATCTCTTTCATCTGTTTTTTCTCACTTCTTTTCCTGAGATACTCTTAATCTATGCATTGGAAAACACTGTACACTGTGCAGTACTTTACAAACAGAAAATGTTTTTCTTTCTATTACCAAGTCATCTTCTATTTGCCCTAATTTGTTGACAATGAAGAAAACAATGGTTATTTGAAAAGGAACTGTTGGACGTAGATCGTCCAAAGGAGCAGCACACAGAATATCTACCATGGATCAGTGCAAGCAAAGCTTTTCAAACCACCCTATAAAATATTGCTTGTCATCCCCATTTATCAGATGAGGAAACTGAGATTAAGGTTTTGAATAGCCTGTTCAATTGATCAGTTCAGTTCAGTCGCTCAGTCGTGTCCGACTCTTCGTGACCCCATGGATTGCAGCACACCAGACCTCCCTGTCCATTACCATCTCCCGGAGTTCACTCATGTCCATCGAGTCGGTGATGCCATCCAGCCATCTCATCATCTGTTGTCCCCTTCTCCTCCTGCCCCCAATCCCTCCCAGCATCAGAGTCTTTTCCAATGAGTCAACTCTTCATGTGAGGTGGTCAAAGTATTGGAGTTTCAGCTTTAGCATCAGTTCTTCCAAAGAATACCCAAGATTGATCTCCTTTAGAATGGACTGGTTGGATCTCCTTGCAGTCCAAGGGACTCTCAAAAGTTTTCTCCAACACCACAGTTCAAAAGCATCAATTCTTTGTCACTCAGCTTGCTTCACAGTCCAACTTTCACATCCATATGTTCAGCTGAAGCTAGTATTAATTCCAAAACTAATGCTTTCTGCTATGATGTATGGAAAAGGAAACCCACTATTATGACAATCCCCACTCCTTACTCCACATCACACACAGTAGCTAAACAGGATGGCTTGCAGCAATCACAGAATTCCTTGAAATATGGAGGATAATGCTAATCATTTGTTTCTTTTGCCTATTTGCTTTTCTCCCTGAGCTCTCATTTCCACTGTGACTCTGACTTAATTTAACATTCCCACTATGAAGAAGAAAAGAAGAAAGTAAAGAAGAGAAAAGGGAGGCAGGAAGCAAAGAAGGACAGAAGGAAGAAAACATATATTAAGGATCTGGGCACCAGGATTCTGTCATTTTTAAAAGATCTTTTTTGGTTTGCTTTCCACAGACAACTGTATCTTTCATTACAGACAATAAACCTAAAAAGAGGACTGTTTTTCTCCACTTATATCTTGTACCCTGGCTCAAGATGAATTTAGATTCTGTGTTTCTTACTGTAGATACCAGTTCCTTTCAGGCAATTTCTTGCTTTCAGTTTGCTTTATATATTCTTTGCTGAACAACTTTTAACAGTGAATTTTATTTGCTATTTTTGTAAATTTTTTAGGAAACATTCATATCTTTAAGTAAGGTTAGCAAGAACTTGGGTTTCTTGTGAAGAAAATGTGATAGAAGAAAGGAATTAGGAGATGAAATTTACTTTTAAATGGAAAACTTTGGAAAGGAGTAGATTAACTCTTTCCTCCCAATACAGCCCTTAGGAAAAGGAGAGATATAAGAGAAGTGACTGTTCCCTAAACTGGGCAGGGGCACATCACATAAGTATGGCCGTTTTAGTGTGGAATCTAAGCTTAAAGTCGCAATGTAACTGTGGCTCTTTGCTCTCAAAGACACTGTTTAGCATAACAGGCCCATCATGTACTGTATACTATGATTGGTTGTGTTTCTACTGAGGTCGAGGGGATTTAAAGCGTTCCCGGCCACCTCTTTGGTGGCTAACATTAAGCCATATTTGCTATTGGTTGATGCTTTCTCCAGCTCTCCCTGATTATCATAACTATACACTTATATATCAGTAATTAGACCTTTATCTTGTTCAAACTTTTGAGATTCTGAGTTTATGTCTCTTTTGCATCTCTGTCCAGAGTTTAACTTTGTACCCCTGATCTCAGTTTCATAAGTTTTGACATGGACAATATATCCATGTAACCATCAAAGCCAGATAAAAAATATTTTTATTATCCCCCACAAATTCCTTTATCCTCTTTCCAATCAGTTCATCCCTTCCCCTGCTCCTGGAGCATCTACTTTCTGAATCATGTCTCTATAGATTTATTTTGCCTATTCTTGGACCTCATAAGATTGAAACAATACATTTAAATCTTTTTGTCTCATTGCATTTACTTAAAATGCTTTTGAAGTTCCTCTGTTGTTGTACATGTCATTCTTTATTGTTAAGTGTCATTCTACTGTACAAATATACCACCGTTTACAAAATCCATCTTTCTGTTGATAGACTTTGGGTTTTTCCCAATTTGGGGCAATTTTGAAGATGGTTGCTTAGCACAACTTTGTACATTCTCTTCAGTAAATACACAGGAGTGAAATTGCTGGGTCATAAATTAAACATGTATTCAGTTTTATTAAAAATTGCCAAACTGTTATCCAGATTTACACTCCCACCAGTAAATATAAGGCAGATCACATTCATTTACACCATCAAAAGTATTTTGAATTGTTGATCTTTTCAATTTTAGCCATTCTAAAGGGTATAATGACATTGTGTTATCAATTTGATTGGATTTTCATTTGGTCTAGATAATAAACTCTTGGTCAGATATATGTACAATAAAAAAATATTTTTCTCCTCTGTGGTTTGTCTATTCATTTTCTTAATAGTGATTTTAAAGACTCAAAAATTTTGAAGTCCAAAATATCAACTTTTCTCTTCCTATGGTTTACTGTTGTTTATGCCCTCTCCAGAAAATCTTTGCCTACACCAAGATCTTAAAGATGTTTTCATACATTTTTTTAAAAATAACACAGTCTAATACAGTTTTCTTTGATGACTGAATTTTTTGCCTTAGCTGCACCATCCAGTACTGTAACCTGTAGGCATATCTAGCTATGAAGCAATTTATATGTGCCTGCAATGACTTAGGAAGCTTTTAAAATTTAATTTAAATAGACAGATGTGGCTAGTGACTACTAAAGTAGATAGAAATTCAAGAAATTTTAAGGTTTGGGTTCCATATTTAGATCTACAATGAATCTAGAATTATTTTTATGTATGGAATAAGGAATCAGTTTATTTCTGTGTTTGTATCTAGTTGCTGCAACAATATTCACTAAAACTACTTTCTTTTCTTGTTTAATTTATTTGGCACCTTGATGGAAAATCAATTGAGTGTATAAGTATAGATGAAAAAGATTTTTTAATGAAGTATATAAATATTGAACAATTATTCATTTAGCACCTTTATGTGCTAGGCAATGTGCTAAACTCTGGGAGAAATAGAGAATCCTCCATTTAAGGTTCAGTTGAGATACATACTATTGCCTCTGCCCTCATTAAGATCTCAGTGCAGCTAGCAACATGTGGCAGTCACAGGGAATTGCAATGTGGTACAATATGGTGGGAGAAATAATCTGTGCCTTGGGCATATGTAGAAAGACATATGCAATCTGGATTTAGGGACAATAGTCATAGAAGGCTTTTTTAGAGGAATTGATCTCTAAGTTGAATGCTGAATAAAAGTTAAAGAGTGGAAAGATGTATTTCAGGCAAAAGAAGAGGAATGAAAAGCATCTAAGAAAAAATAATGCTTGAGTGCTTACAATTATCCCACGCTTTCAGTTTAGTTCAGTTGCTCAGTCATGTCCGACTCTTTCCAACCCCATGAATTGCAGCACGCCAGGCCTCCCTGTCCATCACCAACTCCCAGAGTGCACTCAAACTCGCGTCCATCGAGTTGGTAATGCCATGCTTTACATGGGCTATTTCAGTCAAACTTAACAATAATCCGAGGCACAATAATAGCGCTATTTTGTGGACAAGTAAATCAAGGCAATAAAGGATTAATTACCCACGCCATTAATGTAGTCAAAAGAAAAAACCAAAATTTGAAATTCGTCTCTCACTCCAAAGACAGCACTAAGTCATATCCAACTTTTGTGATCCCATGAACTGTAGCCTGCCAGGCTCCTCTGAGTGTGGGATTCTCCAGGCAAGTACACTGGAGTGGTTTGTCATTTCCTTCTCCAGGGGAGCTTTCTGACCAAGGAATGGAACCCAGGTCTCCGGCATTGCAGGCAGATGCTTTACCGACAGAGCTACACGGGAAGCCCTCACTCCAAAAGTCAAGCTCTTAAATCCACTGCTTAGTATTGCTCATATTTGATATTTATATCATTATTCTGTATTTTTAAAACCTGTTGGATTTTATTTTAATTGAATTTTAATACCTGTCATATTGTACATTAAATTCTCAGAACTTATTCATTTTATAACTGGAAGTTTGTACACTTTAATCAACATCTTCCCATTTCTCCTACCCCCACCCTGGCAACCACCATTCTACTCTCTGCTTCTATTGGTTTGTCTTATTAAATTCCATACATAAGTGATATCACCCAGTATTTGTCTTTCTCTGATTTTTTCTACTTAGCATAATGCCCTCAGCGTTCATTTATGTTGTTGCAAATGGCAGGATTTCCTTCTTTTTTGTTGCTGAGTAATATTCCCTTATGCTTGAGTATGTCCGTGTGCATGGAATTCTCTGGTGGCTCAGAATGTAAAGAATCCGAGCACAATACAAGAGACCTGGGTTTGGTCCCTGGGTTGGGAAGATCTCCTGGAGGAGGGCATGGCAACCCACTCCAGTATTCTTGCGTGGAGAATTCTATGCACAGGGGAGCTTTGCAGGCTACAGTCTGTGAGTTACTAAGCACAGTGTGCATGTGTGTGTGGTACATATGTGCACACACACACACACACACACCACATTTTTATCTACTCAGCCATCAAAAAATGGGCACTTAAAGTTGTTTCCGCATCTTGGCTATTGTGAGTAATGCTGCATTGAACATGAAAAAGAGATTTTTTTTTGTAAAATGGTGATTCTATTTCTTTCATATATACCCAGAAGTGGGCATGTCAATCATATGGCAGTTTTACTTTTAATTTCTTGAGGAACTTCCATGCTATTTTCCATAGTGCCTTACCAATTTACATTCCCACCAGCAGTGCAGAAACTGGCCCCTTTCCTTCACATCCTTGATGACACTTACTGCTTGTGGTTTTGGTACTGGGCATTCTAACATATGAAGCAATAGCTCATTGCACTTTTAATTTGCATTTCACGGATTAACTATATTCTGTATTAAATGAATGTACATTAAAGAAACATAAAGAGTATCAGTTCAGCTCAGTTCAGTTCAGTTGCTCAGTCATGTCCAACTCTTTGTGACCCCATGCATCTCAGCATGCCAGGCCTCCCTGTCCATCACCAACTCCCAGAGTTCACTCAAACGCATATCTATCAAGTTGGTGATGCCATCCAGCCATCTCATCCTCTGTCGTCCCCTTCTCCTCCTGCCCCCAATCCCTCCCAGCATCAGAGTCTTTTCCAATGAGTCAACTCTTAGCATGAGGTGGCCAAAGTACTGGAGTTTCAGCTTTAGCATCATTCCTTCCAAAGAAATCCCAGGGCTGATCTCCTTCAGAATGGACTGGTTGGATCTTCTTGTCCCCTCTAAATTGTTAGATTCTCCTTTAAGAATCAAGATACTCCTTTTAAAACTAATTATCATCTTCATCAACACTTTAGCCAAAACCTAAAGCTTCACTCTAACATCAAAGAATTTTAAGAGAAAGTACCAGAGGCCACAGAATTCTAGGCCCACTAAAGACCGATCAAGTTTTTAAACCTGCGTTAAACAACACAATTGTCCACTGAATTTTGTCTTTCTTCATTTCCCTTATTTACACTTTGACACTGGGATAAAAGTCCTGGTTTTAAAAAGGTCTAATGCTCCAGCACAAGGCCATTTCCAGGCCACCTAAGGAAAAGAAGCCAGTTCACAGAATACCTAATGAATCCCCAAGTTATTAAGAGCTGATTGTAATAAACTAAGAATAGCGTGTAACTCACTTCCAAGCCGTTGGAGTTAGCTCTATTGTGCTGACAACAGGGAAAGTAAACAGTCAACAGAATGATTATGACTCAGACGTGGTACACAGTAGGTTTATAGAAAGCCAAGTCTGGCTCTTTGTATCCCACATAGTTCCTCCTTATCTTGAGTTGCTTTTGAAGTCATTTAAAGCCCTGAGATGGAAAGGTATTAAGAGACATGTAGAAAGAAACCATAATATGCTGGTCATTGGTTTAAATAACAATCATTTGTGGAAAAAAATCATTGCATCTAATCAGGAATGTATCTCAAATCATCTCCTAACGTCACACGGGTAACACTCAACTATATCAAAACTAGAAAATGGATACAATACAAAAGTGTTAACAATTCCTCTTAAAAGAGAATGCTGATCTTCTTTTTGATTTCAATACAAAAGGTGTCCTAAAAGGTGTGAGAGTCAAGACTGATGACAGTGACCCTCTTGGCAGCAGCAGGAGGAATTGGAAGGCAATGGGCAGTGTCTAAAATGTTCAGCATAGAATTATTTTGAAATTAGAATTTGATACACAGCTAACAGTCAAATGGAAAAGAAAATACATTTTAAAATGTATAAGAATGTGGACAACTAACAGCTCACACACCCTACATCAGAAAGTTTGAGTTGAAAGAGACTCACAGACTTATAAAATGAACGAAGGGAAGGGATAGTTAGGGAGTTTGGGATGATCATGTACACACTGCTATATTAAAATGAATAATCAACAAGGACCTACTGTATAGCACATGGTACTCTTCTCAATGTTATGTGGCAGCCTGGTGGTGGGGGTGGGGTGTGGATTTAGGGGAGAATGGAGGTACATGTATGGTTGAGTCCCTTCAATGTTCACCTGAAACTATTGCAGCATTGTTAATTGGCTATACCCCAGTATGAAATAAAAAGTTCAAAAGAAAAAATACAAAAGTTTTGTTGAAAAGATATTCCAGGGAAACAAAAAGCTAAATAAGGAGAATGTGAAAGAGGATGGTATGCCATTC
>SJYV01054886.1:312632-325163 GCA_006410875.1 Neotragus pygmaeus
ATGAGTGATGTTGAGCATCTTTTCATGTGTTTGTTAGCCATCTGTATGTCTTCTTTGGAGAAATGTCTATTTAGTTCTTTGGCCCATTTTATGATTGGGTCACTTATTGTTCTGGAATTGAGCTGCAGGAGTTGCTTGTATATTTTTGAGATTAGTTGTTTGTTAGTTGCTTCACTTGCTATTATTTTCTCCCATTCCGAAAGCTGTCTTTTCACCTTGCTTATAGTTTCCTTTGTTGTGCAGAAGCTTTTAATTTTAATTAGGTGCCATTTTTTTTTTTAAATTTCCAGTATTCTGGGAGGTGGGTCATAGAGGATCCTGCTGTGATTTATGTCAAAGACACTTTGAGATAAGACTGACAGATGCTAGGAACGTCCTCTTTGGAGAGGCGAAATGCAAACGACATGTCTTCCTCTATAGATGCAACATATTGCTCAGTTCAATAATGTCCCAAATATTATGCATTTATTTTCAGTTTTAAGTAATCTATATAAACATTCAAAATGACACTAACTATAGTAACAGAATAAGACCTCAAATTTATAAAACGGGGCAAGCTTAAACAATGATCATTGGAAGGAGACTAAGAAGTGAAAAGTGAAAAAAGAGTAAAGTGAACACATTTCAATTTTCACTTGAAAGGACTCAGTATTCTCTATGTAAAGTCAACAGATCCAAAAGTGTTTTAAGAATGTTGTAAAGTCATGAAGGCAACTGATAAAGTACAACTACAATGTAACTTAAAAAAATTGAGAGCCAAATGGGATCGGGAGATAGTGTGAAATATTACATTTCTTTCCTTTCACTGGAGAACTAAACAATACCTAAAGCTAACAAGTCAAGAATAGAGCTAATACTGTAATACACAAAACTATATAAACCACCAGCAGAGCCAAAAACCAAAAGACGCTTGTAATATCAGAGAAACGGCACGAGGAATTGGTAGTGGAGACAGAAGGCTTTTCTGAATTATTTTATTCACATTTTTATTCTTGATATGATCGAACCACCTCCCACAATTACTTTGAAAGTTTAGCAATGAGATGAATGAGACAACTTGTTTTAAATTCTGTCATTGTCAGTTATTTTTAATTCATTGACATTCAAAAAAAAATTTAAGATGGCTCACTCAGTTCTGTGTGGGTTTTTATTTTGGTTTTATATTATTAAAATGTGGGGTTTTCTTCATACATAAATTTTTTTTCCCCAAGATACAGTCTAGACATCTTGAGTATATGAGGTTGAGTGAAATATTCTTAAAACAAATCCATGAAGACATGTTACAGATTTAGGAGACATCATAGAATCTCATCCTCATTATCCACCACTCTGTTCCTTATGTTGAGAAGAACGCAGGTCAATATTAAATGGCACAGAAGTAAGCTTTCATAGGTAGGGTATGTCGATATTCCCTATTAACTATACTATTTTCAATATTATCCTATGCAAAAATTTACCTTTATCATGTTTAAATCCTAAAGAATGCACTGTGAAAGCCAATCTTTGATCCCTCCTCCATTTTACAGAACCATGTCTGAGGCTTCCAAGAGCAGATTCCAAACCCCTGAACTCTGTGTTGTTTGCAAACAGGACACAAACTGAGATCTCTTCAATGAAGAGTGCTGCACACGTGAAGGTGTCCAGAATGACTCATGTTTAATAGAACTGCCACGGCAACGGTTCCACAGTCTTTCTCTAAACACGAGGAAACAAAGCCAGATGATGTCATAGAGGATCAAGTCCAGAGGAGTGCCGCCGACTGCTGGGTTTTGGCTTCCTGTCTGTTTATGTAGCTGGGGTAAAAGAAAAGAGGTCAGAGAAGAAGAGTATTTGTTGTTATAAGGATGAAACATCAAATACGTCTCAGGTGATCTATTTCATCTGATGTCGTAAGGCTTCTGACACGGGCCCGGACAGATAGAGCTGTCAGTACCTAATGCCTGGGTCCCAATGAGACACGGGCTTTTGAGAGTGCTGTGACCTTTGCCTGGAACACTAGCATTCTCCTCACCCTCACCCTCACTCCCACAACAGACTTATCTACACAATCACCTACTCTTCAGCTAACGAGGCCAATTCATTCTTCCCGGATATCGTTTCTCCCAGGATGCCTTGCTACAGCTCTTAAGTCTAGGCTACCTTCCCATACTTCCTAGGTCTCAGGGTGCCATGTCTTTTCCTTAGTATCATGCCACTTACCACAATGCATTATAGTCATCCCCTTCTCATCTGTATCCATCTGCTGCACTGTAAACTCTTTAGAAGAGTCGTTTTTCATTTTTACATTCCTATCAGTTCTTGGGACATAGGCAATGCAGAATAACACATAATAGGTAATAATACATAATAGGTAATATATAATATGTAACAAGTAATACATAATCGGTTGAATGAATGAATGACTTAAAGAACACCATCTACCACCACTACATTCAGAACACCATCAGGGCCATTTTTGAATGATAAATCTGACTTTCAGAGGTAGTCTAACAAAACTTGCACAGAGTGAGGTAGAAATCCAGATGTCAATTTAGTAATTTCCAGTGAGAACTGTGATTGCTGATCTTCTGACCTGCAATGACCTTGGACAGCCGACGAAGNCAGAACACCATCAGGGCCATTTTTGAACGATAAATCTGACTTTCAGAGGTAGTCTAACCAAACTTGCTGCACAGAGTGAGGTAGAAATTCAGATGTTAATTTAGTAATTTCCAGTGAGAACTGTGATTGCTGATCTTCTGACCTGCAATGACCTTGGACAACTGACGAAGACAAATTCTAATCAGAGATCACTCAGGCATTAGACTGAATGAAATAGATCTATTTTTTCAGTAATGATGCGTCAGCTGTCAGAATGAAAGAGATGAACTCCTTAGGCCAGAGAAAATTCTTCCTGGAAATGTGTTTCAATGGAGAGAGCCAACTTTAACGTTCTTATGTCACCCTTCTGATNCGTACAAAGGTCATTTTATTTGTGATTTAATCTATCTCCTGTCTCTTATACACATCTTCAGCTGTCAGAATGAAAGAGATGAACTCCTTGGGCCAGAGAAAATTCTTCCTGGAAATGTGTTCCAATGGAGAGAGCCAACTTTAACGTTCTTATGTCACCCTTCTGATTGGCACATTTGTCTTTCAGTTTTACTAAAACAGTAAATGTAGTCCTATGAGGTTTTTTGGATTTTTTAGATTTTTGTGGTCCTTTGGATTTTTTTTTTAGTTATTTTTGATTTAATTTATATGTTTTCTCTCTGCTCTATCAATTAGAAACATTTTAAAGTCAATTTATTTCTAGGTTCTTTTACACTATGATATCACTAGTGTTTGGTTTACCAAGCAAGTAACTTTAAAAACATTGGTTGAGGACTTCCCTCATGGTTCAGTGGTGAAGTAGGAATCCACCTGCCAGTGTACAGGACATGGGTTTGATTCCTGGTCTGGGAAGATTCCGTATGCTGTGGGCCAACTAAATCTGTGTGTGCAACTACTGAGCCATGCACTGCAACTGGCAAAGCCCACACTCTAGAGCCTGTGAGAGGGTTCTGTAACAGGAGAGGCCACTGCACTGAGAAGCCCATACCCTGAATGAGAGAGAGGCCCCTGCTCAGCACAGCTAAGAAAGTCCATGTGTGGCAATGAAGACCAAGCACAGCCAAAAAAAAAACCACAAAAAACTGATTAAAAAAAGGAAACGATCATCTACCGTATGCCTAGTGCTATGCTGACCGTGATATATAATAATGATTAAATGCATGAGCTTTAAGTCAAAGAGACCTTGGTTGGAATCCTACTTCTATCAAATAAAAGTGCAACTTTCTAGCAAGTTATTTGAACCTTTGATTTTCTCATCTGTTGTGCGGGGATGATAACACATACTTTAAAGGATTTTATGAAGACCAAATGGCATGAAATCTAAAATGTACTTAAGAGTATAAACTCTCAACACATGTTATCTAAATTATATGATAATATTTACAGCTTAGATGTACTCTTTCCTGTCAGAGGCACCTATAAAGGAAATGGAAACCTAAACTAATAGTTTCAGNAGCCTGGTGGGCTGCCATCTATGGGGTCGCACAGAGTCGGACATGACTGAAGTGACTTAGTAGCAGCAGGTTAGTCATAGCTTTTCTTCCAAGGAGCAAGTGGCTTTTAATTTCATAACTGCAGTCACCACCTGCAGGGATTGTGGAGCCCAAGAAAATAATGTCAGTCCCTACTTCCATTGTTTCCCCATCTATTTGCCATGAAGTGATAGGACCCGATGCCATGATCTTCGTTTTTTGAATGCTTTTAATCCAGCTTTTTCACTCTCTTCTTTTGCTTTCAACAAGAGGTTCTTCAGTTCTCTTCACTTTCTGCCATAAGGATGGTGTCATCTGCAAATCTAAGGTTATTGATATTCCTCCCGGCAATCTTGATTTCAGCTTGTGCTTTACCCAGCCCAGCACTTTACATGATGTACTCCTGCACGTAAGTTAAATAAGCAGGGTGACAACATACAGCCTTGATGTACCCCTTTCCCAATCTGGAACCAATCTGTTGTTTCACGGCTGGTTCTAACTATTGTTTCTGGACATGCATACAGACTTCTCAAGAGGCAGGTCAGGTGGTCTGGTATTCCCATCTCTTGAAGAAATTTTCCAGTTTGTTGTTTTCTACACAGTCAAAGGCTTTGGTGGAATCAATAAAGCAGAAGTATATGTTTTTCTCCAATTCTCTTCCTTTTTCTGTAATCCAATGGATATTGTCAATTTGATCTCTGGTTCTTCTGCCTTTTCTAAATCCAGACCACCTGGAAGTTCTCGGTTCACATAATGTTGAAGCCTAGCTTGGAGAATTTTGACCATTATTTTGTTAGTCTGTGAGATGAGTGTGATTGTGTGGTAGTCTGAACTTTCTTTGGCATTGCCCTTCTTTGGGATTGGAATGAAAACTGACCTTTTCCAGTCCTTTGGTCAGTACCAAGTTTTCCAAATTTGCAGGCATACTGAGTGCAACACTTTCATAGCATCATCTTTTAGGATTTGAAAGAGCTCAACTGGAATTCCATCACTTCCACTAGCTTTGTTCTTAGTGATCAACAAAGTATCTCTTCTTACTAGGGCACTAATCCCATTATGAGAGCCCCACCTAGGTGACTAAATCACTTCCATAGGCCCCATTGTCAAATATCATCACATTAGTGATGAGAGTTTCAATATATGAATGGGAGGAGGGGCATAAACATGCACTGCATAACACAAATCATATGAAGATANGCTGAGAAGATGCAATGCATATAAACTTGTGCTAGAATTTAAGAGTGGTGAACAGATAGGGAGAATACACGCCTGCCCCTGTCCTCACATATTACCCATGTTGGATATGGTCATTCTCATTCTTGGTATCTTTTCAAGTGTCTCTTTCATTTAGCTTTATTAACCATGTTAATCTAGTCCATATGCAGCTTTCTTATGTGAAAAACTTTATTTTAAAAAATGATGTGATGTAAGTGTATCCAAATGTTACCTAAGTCACTGTAAAATAAAAATAGTAACTGGAGGTTCTTAATTTGTTTATTAAACACTTGTTGGAGAAGGCGATGGCACCCCACTCCAGTACACCTGCCCGGAAAATCCCATGGACAGATGAGCCTGGTAGGCTGCAATCCATGGGGTCACTAAGAGTCGGGCACGACTGAGCGACTTCACTTTCACTTTTCACTTTTATGCATTGGAAAAGGAAATGACAACCCACTCCAGTGTTCTTGCCTGGAGAATCCCAGGGATGGGGGAGCCTAGTGGGCTGCCGTCTATGGGGCCGCACAGAGTCGGACACGACTGAAGCTACTTAGCAGCAGCAGCAGCAAACACTTGTTAATTCACTCAGTTCATTCAACCAACAGTTGAGCCCTTAACCCACACCAACTATTATTACAGGTGACAAAAAGGCAGCCCCTGACATCCAGGAGCTGGCCTGGTACTCTCACCTTGGCCTTGATGTTCTGCTGAACATTAAAAATTTCACACAACAGCAACATCAAATAAGGTCACTGTATAACTATCATGGATTATGGCAAAATCAAGACCATCTCATAATCACACCTGAACATAGACAATATATGAACGTGGTTCAAGCCACAGCAGTGACCACACATCCTCTTATCCTGATTGCTATGGATGACTGTGGATGCCTTCAAAATTAACAGATTTAGCCTTGCTGCTTCTATGGAAGACCAAGATATCCAACCATAGAATTATGCCCACTTCCTGATAGCTTCCAATTCAGAGAAAAATGTCCTCCCCTAAATTACTTAACACAAGCCCAGATCCTCTCTGTCCTTTCTAAAACTTACTCGACACCATCTTTTACTGATATACCCATATACCCGGGTGCACATTCCCCCTCCCTTCAGCTGTGCTCCTGTGGTCTTTAGCTTGAGGACATTGTGATGGAAGGGAATACTGCTATAAATACGAGAGTGTTTGATTACCAAATCATTTCATATTGGGCTCAGAAAACCACACACCAGAAAACCTTAAATAACAGCAACTTAATCAAGATAGAAGGTTTTCTCTTCTAAGGTAAAGAGTACAGAGGTGGTGCAGCAGCTCCAAATCAGGGATTCGGGCTCTTTCTCTCTTTCCCACCATTCTAGCACATGCCTTCCGATTCAGGGTCAGTTCACGGTTCCGTACAATTCTGGGTGATGCTGCCAAGAGTCCATATTCCAGGCAACGGAAAGGAATAAAGAAAGACCAATAAGAGTGTGGCTCCTAACTTCACCAAATTCCTTCAAGAAGCCTTCCCGGAAATTCTACCCATACTTCTGCTTACAGTTCACCAGACATGACTCGCAAAACCTAATCACATCGTCACCACTATTTTCAAGGAAACCTGGGAAATGTTGTATTTAAGTTGTACATATTGCCATCTGAATAATATCAGGGCTCTATTACTAAGGAAAGAGATAGGAATGGATACTGAGTAATGTCTAGGACAAAATTATTGATGGGGTAGTTAGTATTGAAAAATTGCTCAATTGGGTTAGTTTATGGTGAAAAAAGAAATTTCACCAACAAAGAATGTACTCACAGAAGAAATGGCCTGATTTTGCTGTGAAATCATGGTATCGTGGTATGAAGACCTCATATAGTAGGAAAATATTGCACAGCTGGAAAACATAGAGTTTGCATGTTTAAAAACAAGTAATGCTCTGGAAAGGGCTTCCCAGTTGGCGTTGGTGGTAAAGAATTCACTTTCCAAATGCAGGAGACACAAGAGACAAGGGTTCAATCCCTGGGTTGGAAGATGCCCTGGAATAGGAACTGGCAACTCACTCCAGTATTCTTGCCTGGACAATTCCATGAACAGAGGAGCCTTGTAGGCTACAGTCCCTGAGGTCTCACAGAGTCAGACACGACAGCACACATATTCATTTTTCCAATGCTCTGGCAATGTCACGCATCTGAAGTCAGCAGTGCAAGCTATTTGCAATAGGACCTTAATAACAGGGCTCACTCATGTTGCTTTCATCATTCTAAAAAAGTTTTGAATTCTTAAAAGCTTATCTGTCACAGTAAGCAGAGATTCTCAAGTTATGAAATCAGTTAGAACAGTGTTTAATTATTTATCCCCATCCACAAATAGGCGTTGAAATTTTTTCACTGGATTCTCCAGTGCTTTTTTCATTTGTATCAATATTAATCATAAGAAAAATACAAAAGATCTTTGAGCAATTATGAAAGGTCAGATACTGTTCCAAGTGTCTTATGTGCATTATCACATTTAAACGTCACAACAATCCTGTGATTAAGGTGTGGTTATCATCATTTCCTTTTTTAGAGAAAAGCTAAATCCACAAAAGCATTTAAATCGTTTGACCCGTTGGTAAGAAATAGACTGTAGAGCATTGAAACATATACATCATCATGTGTAAAATAGCTAGCTAGTGGGAATTTGCTGTATGATACTTGGAGCTCAACTTGATGCTCTGTGACAGCCTGGAGGGATGGGAGGAGGAAGGCAGATTCAAGGGAGAGGGGACATATGTATACCTGTGGCTGATTCATGTTGATGTATGGCAGAAACCAATACAACATTGTAAAGCAATCATCTTTAAATAAATTTTAAAAAGAAGATAGTACTTAAATCCAGTAGTTTCAGCTTCAGATGTTACAGTCTTAACCTCTTCACTCTCCCTCCTGGATTGCACCCAGCAAAGGACGGCACAAATGCAGAAGCAACTGTTTAAGGGTAAGGAAGAGTGGGGAAAAGCAGACAGCTTCAGTGCTCAGTCTTTCAAAATTGACATCCTAATTGGCAAAAACAAAATAATTGATCGTAGAAATCATGTTAAATCAGTTTGCTTGGAAAATCATTCTCTTGCCTTGGATTGGAGTTTTTAATTTAAAAAACAAAAAAGAAGTAATATTTGCTCTTTGAGCACTTATTTATAACATACAGAGAAGCAATGAATTCCTTAACCAGACTAACATTGTTGACATTCTTTCTATATCCTTTCAGAATGTTTCTGTTCACGTATATCTACATGTACTTATTTATATATGATATGTACATAAATATTTGTAAATATATTATTAAAAGTTTCATACTGAACACACTGCTTTATTAATGTTTTATATAAAAATGTTAATATATCTATAAAACTCTTTCTTGATTTTACTCTTATAAGTAATGGATTTTTTAAAAAATGTAGACTTACACTCTTCTTTTCTCTTTCCTCTTATATGTGCTACCTCCCCAAATCTATGAATGCAGAAATAAAGCCACAATACTTGTTTAGTTTTGACCCAGTAAAATGTCATTACAGTTATCCTTTTGTGCAGATTGTAATATTGTAAGAAAAAAAAATGAAGCAAATTTTATAAACATGTATAGACATATTTTCAAATCTCCAAATTAGCAAAACTGAGAAACATAAAATTTTACATAGTTAATTTTTTAAGTTATTATATCCTTAGCTATCTGGCAGTTAAAGTAACTTTTAAAAGTGCAGACTACATGCATTTCTTCAAATAAGTAATTTTAGGCAAAACATATCTTCAAAGTCTTGTTTTTTTTTTTTCCTATTTCAATAAATGTAAGAATTTTAGTAAATACCTATTTTTAAGATGGAAACATTTGATCACATTTATATTTCTTTAAAAATTTCTTAAAAAATTGTTGCTATCGTGTAATATTTCCTCACTATTATATTAGCTTTGCTCAGGCCAATTGTACTGTTGGAAAGTCAAATATATCTTTTATAGTCACATAAGATAGTGCTTGAGAATCTCAAAATTGTCTAGAAATTTGATATTAAAAATATCTCCTTGGAATGTCTCCTACTGCTACCTTAAGAAGTAACCAAAACTAATGTTTTTTAGAGTTTCTGTGGAAGAAAAGAAATCTAGGAGTTTTTTGTATTATATCTTCTGCAAATGGCAAAATCACCTGGGAGTACATAAATCCAGGCGTGCTCAGTCATGTCCAGCTCTTTGCAGTCCCACGGACTATAGCCACCAAGCTCCCCCGTCCATGGAATTTTCCAGGCAAGAATACTGGAGTGGGGTGCCATTTGCTACTCCAGGGACTCTTCCCTGCCCACGGATCAAAGCCACTTCTGTTGCTTCACTTGCTTTGGCAGGAGGATTCTTTACCACTAGTGCCACCTGGGAAGCCCAAAATCCAGATTTAGGATGAAGATATTGATTTCAGGAAGATTACTAAAAATGCACTTAATTTTTATAAAATGTATGGCTATATTTTAATTCTTCTTTATCCATGAGTTCCACATGTGTATGTATTTTTCCATATTACCTTCTTCTTATTCTGGTCACATAATTTCAGGGCATACATTCAGAAAGCTTTGGGAAGTATGACGTACAAAGGTCATTTTATTTGTGATTTAATCTATCTCTGCCTAGGACAGACTGTACATGACTGATCTACTCAACAAAATAGTCTTTTCTTCACTTATGATCTTTAAAAAGTGCTATTCTTACTGAACTCGGGGGAAAAAAAGCCCTTTGTGATCATGGGAAAATACAACAAAATCTACATGTAATATAACCTAGCTTTACTAAAAATGCATGAATGCTTAGAGAGACTATCTAAAGTGATAATAGAAACATCAAATATGTATCATTAATAATATTGCCATTGAGTTGCTAAATGTATGCCTATGTTGTCAATTTTTAAGTAAAAGAAGGCAAGTAACAGTCAGTTCTAAAGGAAATCCACCCTGAATATTCATTGGAAGGACGGATGCTGAAGCTGAAGCTCCAAAACTTTGACCACTCGATGTGAAGAGCTACTCATTAAGACCCTGATGCTGGGAAAGTTTGAAGACAGGAGTAGAAGGGGATGACAGAGGACAAGGTGGTTGGATGACATCACTGACTCAATGGACATGAGTTTGAGCAAGCTTGGGGAGACGGTGGGTGTGCTGCAGTCCATGGGGCTGCGAAGAGTGGGACACAACTAAGCAACTGAACAATAACAACAAGAGTTCCACATCTATGAAAAAGTGGTCATCACACAATATTGAATTTTTGATAACTGGAATGATAATTTATAAAATAAAATGCAAGAAGCTAAGGAAAGTAGAAATGCATTAAAGGAAGATTAAGCATACACAACGTATTTTTTAATTTTGGAAAAAATGAATTAAGGATATCATTATTTATTGACTGAAATTGGTAAATTATAAAAATCTTCTATAGGACTCTAATATACGTCAACAATTTGGATTCAATACATTTCTAAGAAATAATAAAATGTCAAATCTTATCTTAAAATCCTAAATTCATAAAGGAATAACAGCACACTAAAATTATACATGCTTCCTAACTCAGTGTATGATGATGGTTATGAACATCTAGTTTTCTGATCTTACATTCAGAATTGAGTTAGTGAGAACACATAATAATTTGGTGTAAATGTGACTCCATTCTTGTGAGAAACTGAATCTTGAAGAACTATATGCAAAGCGGATTTTTTTTTTATTTATATATTCAGACATATTTTATTACATTAAAATAGTTCCTTATTTATTACTAAATTAAAAGTATCTAAATCAATTTGTAGGATGAGTTTCTTAGATATAAGATAAATGTCTGCATCACACTTACATGCTTCCTGTTGAAATTCATTTCTCCATCCTTCATATTTCAAACAAGTCTTCCATCTCTACGAATACGCAGCCCCACCATTTTATAATCTCTCTGAATGTACCTGATTTTTTTTGCCTATGTATTCCCTGGTGGAGTAGTTCTTAATCAGAGGTACACACCAGAATTTTCCTGAAAGTTGTTTTGGTTTTTTTTTAATACACAGGCCAGGTACTCACATCCAACATACTGAATCAAGAGAGGAAAATGGAGAGTACATTTTGTAAAGGTTCTCAGATGATTCCGATCAGCTAATATTTGCTTAAGAACTAAAGACAGCTCTTGCCTAGCACTGCTAAGAAAGGTGTTTAAGAAATGATTAGTGGAATAGACTTTTCTACAATGTCCTAAAACAGTCTACGTTTGAGGTCCAATTTAACGCCTCTGTATTCCTCATTCTTCTTGTATATGCCTGTGTCTGTTGTTCATTACTGCTTATGTCTGTCTATCTCCGTGTGTGTATGTGCTAAGTTGCTTCAGCGATGTCCAGCTCTTAGCGACCCCATGGACTGTGACCCTCCAGGCTCCTCTGTCCATGGGGTTCTCCAGGCAAGAATACTGGAGTGGGCTGCCATTTCCTTCTCCATAGGGTCTTCCTGACCCAGAGGTGGAACCTGCATCTCTCAGGTCTCCTGTATCGGCAGGTAGGTTCTTTACCGCTAGTGCCACCTGGGAAGCCCCCAAGTCTACCTCTGCTTAGATATTGTTATTATCACTCTATAGGATAATCCTCCCCATTTTATCCTGCCATGTTTCCTCTAGGGAGAAAATATGAAATACTTAAGTGTAGGGGCTACCTTGTATCTCTTCATATTATCTTATTCCACCATTCAAGTTCTCTATATCACACATTCTATTTCCTTTCTAGCACTTTTCACTACCTAAATTTATTTTGTGTATTGTTTCCTTGGTTACTATGTGTTTCTCTTTAATAGAAGGTAAAGACTTTAAAAATAAGGACACTATGACTAACTAATTTTGGAGAAGGCAATGGCACCCCACTCTGGTACTCTTGCCTGGAAAGTCCCATGTATGGAGGAGCCTGGTGGACTGCAGGCTCGAAGAGTTGGACATGACTGAGCGACTTCCCTTTCACTTTTCACTTTCATGCATTGGAGAAGGAAATGGCAACCCACTCCAGTGTTCTTGCCTGGAGAATCCCAGGGACGGGGCAGCCTGGTAGGCTGCCGTCTCTGGGGTCGCACAGAGTCGGACACGACTGAAGTGACTTAGCAGCAGCATGACTAATTTAAAGTTCTAACCTAATATCTGCTGCTGCTGCTGCTGCTGCTAAGTCGGACATGACTGAAGTGACTTAGCAGCAGCATGACTAATTTAAAGTTCTAACCTAATATCTGCTGCTGCTGCTGCTGCT
>SJYV01054886.1:326560-346515 GCA_006410875.1 Neotragus pygmaeus
TACTGGAGTGGGGTAGATCTCAAAATATATTTGATGAATAAATGAACTACCTAGAGGACTGATTTTGCACATATGTTAATGTATATTGTGTTTACTTAGTTCCCACTGTATCAAATCATTTATGACTTTCAGTCCCATCTCTGGTCCTTGCTCTGGAAGAGTCATCATATGAAGGATACAAAGAACAAGAAATTTTATTTCATTCTGTCAAATTAAAACAATCAAATTCATTTAAGGTCTCTTTTTGAAGGAACTAGAAATTACATACTCTTTAGAGTAGATATTTCCAAGATGAAAAGTAGAAAAGTATAGACATCTAAGTGGAGCTAATGCATCTGTTAATAATATGTGAACCGTTGCTTATATTTTAGAGATTTTCTTAATTTTAGTTTGAGAGTTCATATGTTGACTCATAAAAATGACCATGATGTAATATTTACTCAGACCCTGATGCTATTTGTAAAATTTCAAGATCAGCTATATGAACAAAAGCTAATTCTACTGTGGGTTCTATAGAATATCTTTTAGCAGAGTCAAAGTGAGTTTCTTTCCACTCTACATTTAAAATATCATCAGGCTCTAGATACTAGGCACCAAAAGAGTGTGTGACTGGCTAGGAACATTTGCCTTTGGGACTGCCTTTAATATCAAACCAATGAGGGAATTGTTAATTTATTAGGATAAAAAGAGTTGCTTCTCTACTTGAATTTTTTGAAATTGCTCCTCCTGTTCCCAACTTAGCAATCAGAATGTAAAGAATCCCACACTTATATGGGGCTGGTTTCCTTCTCATGCATATATTCCTGAATGCCGTGAGTCATCAAGGGGTGCTGCCTTTGTGATGCAACTATTATGACACCCCATGATATCCTGTGATGCACCATAATGTCAAAATGCTTAATCTTAATGTGAAGTGGGTACAAAGTTCATTGCTTGAAAGTATTGGAGGAGGTTACTGATCACTTACTCTGTGAGTAGCTACATTTCTAAGGGTCACTTAGTTCTTCAGTGTGATTAATATAATGTAACTATAACAAAGTTAAGGTTAATAATATTTAATAATAGTCAAGTTTATTAATTTATTGTGTACTCACTACAAGTAGGATCTGTGCTATTGTTTATGTATCTTACCTAATCTGCTTAACGGCACATGGGTATCTTTATTCTTATTTTCATGAGGAATCCAAAGTCTTTCAGAGATTAAGTAATTTACTATATGTTGAAATTTGTATATGAAAACTCAGTTGGTTTGAATCTCAAGTTCATACTAAGCACTCAGTCCCTATGATGCTATGTTATGTTCCACACCAATGTAAATCATCACCCTCTAAATTTCCAACTGTAAAAAGACAAAACAATTTCCAATGTAAAGAGCCCACTTTCACTTCAAAGTGAAGCACTTTTGATGATAGGTGTGCACAACTTGCATTCACCTCAATAAGAAGAAGGGCTTCCCTGGTGGCTCAGCTGGTAAAGAATCAGCCTGCAATGCAGGAGACCTGAGTTTGATCCTTGGATTGGGAAGATCCCCTGGAGAAGGGAAAGGCTCCAGTATTCTGGCCTGGAGAATTCCATGGACTGTATAATCCATGGGGTCACAAATAGTCAGACATGACCGAGCTACTTTCACTTTCACTTTCAATAAGAAGAAAGAGGAAGAAGAGAGGAAAAGAAAGACGAGAAGAGAATCAAAACCTATGAGAGCAGAAAGATATCCCAGCCTCGGCAACAATCTGCATGCTAAACAAAATCTCCACCATCTTTTGAAATCTGCTGGTAAGAATGTGAGTCTCTCTGAATCACAGTCACCTCATCCACCAAAAAAGATGACCATGCAGGCCCCTGCTTCACCCTGGAATGGGCAGGGTCATCTTTCTCATCTGATTTTCGACTCTCGGCCACACCTTGTCTTCAGGTATTTGATTTACCTGCTTCTGGGAAGACCATTGAGTGACCTCTCCATCTTTCCACAATGCTTTCCATGATACACAGAACAAAACTAAACTGCATCCTGGTTTTTCATGGCACTCAGTCCTTCTTATCTGATATAACAGACCTTCTTTACTCTGCATCTGACTTTCACCTCCTTGAGCTACTGGGAACTGGTCATCATTTAATTATCTCCCTGCATAAAATGGAAAACAGGTGAAATACACAAAATATGGTCTCAACAAATGTCCAATAGGAGCAAAGACATGAGTCATGACTGTTTATTTTATCCTACTAAATGTAAGGTACTATTTAGCCTCCATTATTATGACATGTCATTAAAAAATATGCAACTTTAAAAAAAGTTTCCCAGAATTAGGACACATGCCACTGTGACCCACGTTCCTAAAAAGAACTGTTTTACTGGAACAGTCACAGAAGAGACAGATACCTTTAGGACAAAGAAATACTTAGAAAATGCTTTTTTCTCTTCTTCAAGTCATGAAAAATAAAGTTCTCGAGTTTTGTCCACATCGAAGTTAGTCAAATTAATCAACTCTCTCCCTCTCTCTTCACTTTATCTACTTGTCATGATTAAAATGCCCTACTAGGTTCTAAATGGACTCTCAAAGCTGGCCCATTCTGTCTTGGGATTCCAGAAGCAAAATTTTGGCCACCACTCTTCATCCAATGCCAATATGCTATCAGCAGAGATTATTCCTTTAGGTTAAATATTATTCTCCTGTAGAAATTCTCTTTTCAAAGAGTTTAGTCTAAATCCTTTTATCAGAGTGGAAAGAGAGTTTAAGAGTAAGATGAGGTTGAAGATGAACCTATCTGGCTCCCGCCGTGATCAGCTGTGTGAAGTCCTCCCTGCCTTGTAAAGCTGACATTTGTCCCTCTTGTAAAACAGGGAAAATGATACTTAGACCTCCCTAGGTTTTGAGTGAGGTGGTATTGGTAATATTTTTAGTGTATTGTTCTGCCAAAAAAAAAAAAAATCAATAAATAACTTTGACAAGGACGGGTCCCTGGGCCACAAAAAGAAATTGGACGGGAGTTGGAAATTCTGACCACTTCACCGTAGTGGGTGGGGAAGCGCCCCCGGGTGAGATAAGGTAAATAAAGCAGCTTCTCATTAGGAGGTGGGCTCTGCAGTCATATTATGACCGTTATTGTTAAAGACATCGGGCCATTGTTAAGTCACTCCTGATCTTAAGGTACTTTAACATTTTAAAATGCAATTTTTTTCTAGTTAATTCCTGTCTTTGGTAACACTAAGATCAACCAAAGTATATTCCGAGGATTTTCAGATGGGTTGAAAGTTCGGGACTTTTGAATGTTGGCTCCTAGCTCCCAAACTCCACTCCCGGCCCTTGTATAGATCTGGTAATTTGAGAGGTTTAATTTTCACTTCCGTCCAGCGGCTCTCTGCGCTCCCGGGAGGTGGGGCGCCTGGCATCCGTGTGTGGTTCTCGGGTAGTAACTTCTTCCCGGGAGGCCGCCCGCCTCCACCCTCCGCGGCGGCGTGACGTCACGGGCGATGCCGGGTCCCCGCCCGGCCTATAAAGCGGCAGGTGCGCGCAGCACCTCCGGAATGTTCGCACACCTGGCGCCCGAGCCTGAGCCCAGACATCCCGAGGCGAGCTCCAGGAGCTGCCTCCAGCGCCCCAGGCTGGCCGGGCCTGCGAGCTCGGCCCCGCGGCCCCCCGCGTCCCAGCCCTCGGCCACCACCGCCTCTTCCCGCCCGCAGCTCCCGGCCGAGTTGCCCCAGAGACCGCGACGCCGCCGCTCCGAGGGACCAATGAGAGCCCCGCTGCTGCCGCCGGCGCCGGTGGTGCTGTCTCTGCTCATCCTCGGCTCAGGTGAGGACACCCCGGCTCCGAGCTGCCCGCAGCTTCTCCCACCGAGGGCAAACAGGTCGCCCCTTGGATTTTGCTGCTGCTTCTCAAAAAAAAAAAAAAAAAAGAAAAAGAAAAAGAAAAAGAAAGCCGCCTCTGAGTGTCCCCCGACTCTGTCCCGTGGGAAGTAATCGACATACTGGCCCCTCCTATAGAGACAGAGAAAAGAGGCCGGGTGTCTTAGAGGTTCCAGGCCAGCAGGAGGGTGCCTGAGAATCTTTGTACTCTCACTTTAGTCCAGAGGATGGAGAGCTTAGAGATCCTGTGATCCAGACCCTTCCTTTTACAGGTAAAGAAACAGAGGTCCAGAGCAGCAAAGAGATTTCCAGAGATCTCGGAGAAGAGTAGTTAAGTCCCAGACCAAGGAGTTCTACCTCCTGCCTAAATTCTCCGTCTCCTCTGTCAAGTGATTTTGTTTTTACCATTCTAGAGGGCCTGGCATCGTCCCAGGGAGAAGTTCCACTTAAAAACACCACTGTTTTGAGACCTAAAGAATCCGCCTGTCAAGCAGGAGACACGGGTTCAAGCCCTAGGTTGGGAAGATCCCCTGGAGAAGGAAATGATAACCCACTCCAGGATTGTTGCCTGGAAAATTCCTTGAACAGAGGAGCCTGGCTTGCTACAGTCCATGGGGTCGCAAAATAGTCCTACACGATTTAGCCACTAAGCAACAAACGATAAAGCAGGGGCTTGAAACTGGCTCCCAAGTCTTACTTAGTCCCTAGTTTCTTCTCTATGTGAGGGCAACAAGAAGAAACAATGACAGTAAGAAAATTTATTACCAACTACTATTCATATTACTTTTTACATTTGATGTGCATACTCTTTTTAAAAAGGTAAGCATGTGTTAAAAAGATATTGGATTTATCTCTAGAATCTGTTTATTAAAATGGAACAGGTAACATTCTATTGTATATATATATATATATATATATATGTGAAGTTATGGTCATATTGTTACCTCTTAAATAATTATATTACATTAATTTGCCTATTTGGCGGGTTTTTGATGTGGAAATTAATGTAGATTATCTGTGGGAAAGAAAACCTAAATGAAAGAAGCTCTGTAATTGGGACAGTTGAGTTTGCTTGTCGGCAGAGTATGAAGCAGCTTTCATAAGTGACTCAATCACAAACAATAACACATGTGCAGTCACTGATTTGAAGATAAACATTCCTTCCGAACAGAATTGACTGGAAAGAAAAGGCACCCCACTTTACTTTTTCTTTTCTCCTCTTATTCTCACTCCCATAGCCCATTATACTGCTGGATTAGATGTCAATGACACCCGCTCTGGAAAAGGGGAACTATTTTCTGGGGACCACAGTGCTGACAGATTTGAGGTGACCTCAAGAAGTGAGATTTCCTCTGTAAGTGAAACGCCTCCTGGTGGCGAACTGTCCTCCGCGATCGACTATGACTATGCAGAAGAGTATGATAATGAACCACAGATATCTGGCTACATTGTAGATGAATCAGTCAGAGGTGAGTAGAGGAGAAGGTGACAGGATAGCCTATAAGATATGTGGTTTGTATGAGCAAAGCTGCTTCAAAAGAAAAGCCTCTGCAAGATCTTCCGGTGGCTTTCTTGTGTGTGTGACTGTTGTGCATCCTGCTAGTTAAGCTGGAAACAGATAGAAAGAGCTTTTAGTGGGCACAACCTTTGTGTCTGGAGCTCTAACAAACGTTTCATGTCTGGTATGTCTAATCTTCACAACTTTATGAGGTAGGAATTGTTACATTTTACAGCTGTGATAACTGAAGCTTAAGAAAGTTAAGCATTTTGCCCAAAGTTCCACAGCCAGAATGAGAAACTCCAATCTGTTGGATTTCAGATACTCTGCCACATGACCACTCCCTCATGTGAGAAACCAATATAGACATCAACCAATCCCCTATACTTTATATCTCAGCTTTTATAGCCACTCCCCACCACCATTTTTCTCTAAATTACTGCAGTTGGACACAAATAGGGCTTCCCTCATAGCTCAGTTGGTAAAGAATTTGCCTGCAGTGCAGGAGACTCAGGTAAGGGAACAGAAAGGTGTAATGGGAAAAGAATGATTGGATCTTAGCCACTGTGTATTGTGTTGTGACATTGGTACTAATAATAGTAATATCACTTTCTGGAAATGTTAAAGAACAAATATGCATGGATTTTATGTCACTAAAATCTCTGTTTAACCCCAAATCTTATTTGTCAGTTAAATAATAGTGACCTGTAATTTCTTCTCTTCTGCTGTTAACTGATTTTTCAAAAAGAGCATTTACTTAAAATGAGGGTACCAGAGTAAGAGGTCACTATTGTTCATTGCTCTCATATTACTTTGGAGTTTGAGGGCAGATCAGGTCATCAGTAAAACAGATCTAAATATCCTAGGAGCATCCATTATGAAGGCAGGGTTTAAAGCATCTTCTTTCCTCATCTTAGTTTCCCTGACTCCTCCCCTCTGTCTAGCTCCCAGAACTGGTGAAGGAATAGCAAGTGATAACATGAAGACAATGACAGGTGGGAAAAGTTTTATCAAACACTCCATTTTCCTCCCTTGCTCCACACCTCCCTTATGTGCTTTTTCATAAGGTGGGAAAAGGGTCCATCTATAATTCTTATTTGGGGAGGGGGATGAGATGAGACCATTAAGAAATTTTTCTCTTAAAGATGTTTCAAGTTAGCATTTCATAAGGCCAAATGAATTGATGGTGATGAATGAAAATGGTTAGGGGCCAAAATTACAATGCACTGTAAAATACAGTGAAAATTGATCCATGAAGATAATGTCTATTGTAGCACTTCAGCATAGTGACTATCTCTGTTTAAAATTTGTAAAGTGCGATAATATCGATTTAAAATGTTTCTGTTAGAGGAACTGTTCTAATTTGGGGTACTTTTCTTATCATCAGAGGGAAGTTTCAACACAAAAATTGCATAGCCACCTATTAAACATTGCTCCTAATTTGACTATTGCTAATGTTGATATAATGACTGCTAAAATACTCAAAGTATTTAATTTTTCATTACCTTAATCACAGGGCTCCAGCTCTGCTACGCTTCCTTATGTTTCTAGAGTTCTCTATTTACTGGGCACTGCAGAACCGTTATGACTAACTTTATTATGACTTCATGAGTCTTTTCTCTGGGCTCACTAAATACTTGCTCAGATAAACGCAGAGATCAGTAAAACAAAATGCACAGCTCTAACATAGAAACTCCTCCTTCCTGTATTTAATGTGTGGGTAAACTATACCCTGCATAGCTATAACACTGAACAAAGGTTTCTGTGAATCTGAAGAGTTAGGATGAACCCATGAAGCATCAGGTACAAATATTTCTGGACTTCTATTTTTCAAATAGATTGATCACAGAAATTAGCCCCCAGAAAATATCAATTAATTATAATCTGTTGTAATCTGGGAGTTTAAGAAAGTTAACTCTAATGTATAATTCTGTTTTCTCCACCTCAGGTAATATACACCAATTCCCAACTATGATAGCACAAGACTGATATGAATAAAGAAAATCATCAAATATACTCAAACCCCACTTTAATTAACGGAACTGAGCTTTTCCCAGACAAAACATAATATAATTGGGTATTAATAGGCTTTAACATCCCAGCACTGCCATTTTCTAGCTACTATCTTAGTGCAATTTACTTGTCTTTACTCAACTCTACTTTTTCTTATCTGTGTCATGTGAATAGTAACAATACATTCAAGTGTGATTTAGGTTTAATTAAATTAATGCTTGTTACCAAGAACCTGTTATGTATTAAAGTAAAAACAAATGTTTAAAATATTTCATGGATTTTCTTAGACAAGTAACTCATATTATTCCTGTTATCAGTAATAATAATACTGATACAAATAAATCAAAATATGTTTTTAAGCTAATAAAATAACAAATGTGTTCAAATTCTAAGTGCCACATAGTACAGATATTGTCTTTGTTCAATTATGTATATGAGTTGTGTTAAAAAATGAGACTGATACGGCTGTTACCCTGTGAACTTTCACTGCTAGGACATTTTTCTCTCGTGTCTTCAAAATGGTGTTCCACATAGAGACTTTTATCAATAAATCTTTTCTTTTCTTTTTTATTTTTTTAGTTGAACAGGTAGTTAAGCCTAAGAAAAACAAAACGGAAAGTGAAAAGACTTCAGATAAACCCAAGAGAAAGAAAAAGGGAGGCAAAAATGGAAAAAATAGAAGAAACAGAAAGAGGAAAAATCTATGTGATACAGAATTTCAAAATTTCTGCATTCATGGAAAATGCACATTTTTAGAGCAACTGGAAATAGTATCATGCCAGTAAGTTGCCCGAAATCATATGGAATTCTATATTTCTAACACTGTGTATGAAATCCCTAGTTGCAAAAAGCCATTTGTTTTTTTTTCAATATATAAACCAATAGTTGGCAAACTTCCTTAAAGAAGCAGATATGAAATATTTTGGGTGTTGTGGGTCAAGATTATGTACGGTTATCATATAACCAATTAAAACATGGCCATTTAAAACTTAAAAAAAAATACATTTTTCAGCTTGTGTGCTGTAAAAGACCTTGCAGATGGCCAGATTTGACCTGTGGGCAATAGTTTGCTGAACCCTGGTGGAAATCATCATTTTGCAATATATATTTTACAAAACCTCTTGATAAAAAAGGAACTAAGGTAGTTTTCACTTAATGTTGTTCTTGCTTCCTTCCCCCTAAAAGCTGCTAGCACATTAAATGGTAGTGGAATGTATTAGCCGCATAACAAGCCACTGAATTCATCAGTTGGTCATACAAGGAGCACAAAGAATGAAAAGGCGTGTCCTCTTGGAATATCACACCCAGACTAATCTCAACTTGTTCTTATACTAATAGACCTTAGGCACGAATGCATTCTACAGCTCATCATTTTGAAATACAGATAAATGCCTGGACTGATTTTTTGAATGCTAGAGTTAATGATGGTTTGTGATCTGGAAAGTAAATGTAAAATTTATTGGAATCTTTTCAGTGATTATAATTTGAAAATGTTGGTTATTTGCAGATGTGATCCAGAGTACTTTGGTGAACGATGTGGGGAAAAGTCCATGAAGACTCAGAGCATGGTCGACAGTGATTTATCAAAAATTGCTTTAGCGGCTACATTGGCTTTCGTCTCCATCATGACCTTCCCAACTATTGCTGTTGCTATTACAATCCTGTAAGTAAGGCATGTCTTTAAAATCCCTAATAAAGTAATGCCAGGTTGATTGTTTTCAGGCTTTCTATCTTAATGTGGTATCATATTTTACGTGAGTTATTCTATTAGTGGTACGTGATATTTGGCCATATCTTTACATTTTATTGACAATTCACAGAATATGATTAAGTGCATTCCTTTGGCCACCATTGAAGCGTAACATATGAACCCCTTTCTTGCACTTAAAAATTGATGGTTTTGTTTCATGTTATATGTCTACTCATGGCTACTTCTGAATCTCAGATTGTTGATATCTTCTATTAGTATATTAAGCTTAAGCAAGCTTCCCAGAAGCTAATTGAGAACTAGGTTGTCAGAGACATTGCTTTGATACTAAAAATTAACAAAGAGCTTCAAACCAGGAGCCAAGAAAAGATGTCTTCTGCTTCTGTCAGAATGCAAAATTCTGAGGAATTTGATAGCATGGTACTGACTTATTAGCGCTTATGCCTATTTTGTTATTGTCACATGCAATATGGGAATTCAATTACTAAAAAACAAAACAAAACATTTCCTCCATATGGCATGGCGTAGGAAGCAGGGACAATCCTATTACTGTTTCATTCTAGCAGTATCTTCCCTGTGCTCATAATAACAGATCACTTACTTCACTTCATGACCAATGAATGTTAGAACTAGACTGTCCTAGGTAGTAGCCACTGGTGGGTATGTAAAAATGGCATTGTCTGTCAAACAAAAGTCAGTAGATTAAGGAGCTTCGGGGAGGGTGTGAATGGCTCTGTAATGACTCATGTGCTACTGGAGCTTGGGAAAAGCAAGACTCATTATTCTAATTTTAGGTCTTGGTAAATTACTTTTAACAACTGGATTGTATACATGATCTACTACTCCTGCCATTCAGGAAACAAGGGATTATCTTTTGTCATTGTTTACTATTAGTTTAAACTCAGATCAGCTAATGATAAAATGCTAGGTAAAACACAATTTTATGATGCACTTAAAGTTTGATGTGTGGTTTAAATTTGGTTGGTACATCCGAGAAATTATTTCGGTCTGTTGGTACCTCAAGCCCAATATGATATGCAAATGTGTTTAGGAAAAATACACTCAGACACTATTATTATTTGACGTAGAATTACAGGAAGAAACTGCCAGTTAGGGAAGATGTTTTGAAAGAATTATTCAAAAACTCATAATTATTCAAGTTGAAATATTTAATAATCTTTTGGAAAAGTATGGAAAAACTTTGTCATGCTTTCCTTTTCTTCTGTATTCTTTCCTGTATTTGAAACACATCGCAAATACTAGCCTAAGACAGTTGCTGCTTTTTCGTAACTGAAAGCAGTTTTTTCCCAAACATCACAACTAAAGTTCTTAAGATTTTAATAATAACATTTAGTAGATAAAAAAGCTAATAAAAATTGAATTGCTTGAACAACACTAAAACACTTCAGACCATTGAGTTTTTTGGTATCAGGTAGAAATAAATAAAATTAGAAATATTTATTATATTTAGAAATAAAATCAATTTGTTTTTAAGCCTGTATAAAAAAAAAAAACCTAAGCATTTACATTAGTTTGTGCAAGCATACAGCCCTTCTGTGGTAAAACTTTACTATCTTTTTCCAGTTGTGGCTGCAATTGTGCTATTTTGGGGAAAAATATGGATATGTTTCCTGGTGGCTCACACGGTAAAGCGTCTGTCTACAATGCGGGAGACCCGGGTTTGATCCCTGGGTTGGGAAGATCTCCTGGAGAAGGAAATGGCCATCCACTCCAGGACTATTGCCTGGAAAATCCCATGGACAGAGGAGCCTAGTAGGCTAAAGCCCATGGGGTCTCAAAGAGTCAGACAAGACTGAGCGACTTCACTTCACTTCATGGATATGTTTCATGCCTTCTAAAAGTTTGCATCCTAATGCACATTTGTTTAAATCTCAATACTTTGGGAATATGTTTATATAAAATCAACATAAAGATTCCCTTAAAAGAACATTGGTGATACTTTTTAGCTGGCTGTAGTTTTGGGTTTGGTGGAGTGGTCCGTAAGTGTACAGTGGTCCATAAGGACTCATGAAAGAAATTCCCTGTGCTCGTGAAACCCCAGTCAATGTATATATGAATAGAACTTTGATGACAGTAGAATATCTTGTTCTCTGAAGGTTTCGAAGACGATACCTCAGGGGATATGAAGGTGTCGCTGAAGAACGAAAGAAACTTCAACAAGAAAATGGAAATGCACACGCTGTAGCGTAACTGAAGGTATTATTGCAGGTTGGGGTTTTAAAAGATATCTTTAACTAATATTTTACAATTTAAAAAACATAACGTCTATTGTCTGAAGAAAAGTGAGGAAAGCAAGTCTTCTTAATGGTACACTATGAACATTGGCTACACAAAAGTGTTATTCTTTGAGCGTGAGTTGCAGTTCCATACCGAGAAGGGACCATGCCCTTACTATTCTAAGGAATAGAAAAATGAAGGAGACACAAATTCTGTTCTCAAAGAGCTTAGTGTTTTGAAGATAGAAAAAAATGCAAGAAACGAGCATCTCAGGGGGAGTAAAATATATGTCATAAAAAAGGAACTAATGGAATATGAGGAGTTTCCAGTGAAGAAGGGATAGAATCCAGTGGGCTGCATTTAGGGAGCAGAACAAGATGCGACAGAGGATGGCATTGGAAGTGAGCCTCGAAGAACTGATGAGACTGGGACAAGTGATTATAAGTGGAAAGGAAGATCAATAGTGTGAGATGGGCTGGATTATTTTAGAAAGGTTTGAAAGATGACCTAGTTCAAATGGTGTTGGAGAAGATAAGGTTGAACTGATAGGCTGAGCTCTCATGGTGGAGAGCCAGCATCAGGGCATCTGAACTACAAATGTGAGGAAGTAGAAACAGCAGTGGGATATCCTTGCACAGAAAAGAAGCAGGAATGGAGAGGGGCTCACACTTGAGAGGTGACTTGGTTAGTGTACAGACTGTAGTTCCTATTTTTTTTAATTTTAAATTTTTATAAAGAGAGAGAGCTGAGCATGTTGTATGGAGAAAGTATGGAGAGGGATATTTCGTTGATAACTAAAGTCAACAGCTGATGAAACAGACTTCCACAGGAAGGGGGAAGCAAGGAGATCAAGGACACTCTTAACGTCAGTCAAAAGAAGGAACTCCATTTCCTCAGACATTTTGGAAACATCCTCAAGTTATTGGGTTGGCCAAAAAGTATGTTAGGATTTTTCCTTACAATCTTATAGAAAAACTCGAAGGCACTTTTTGGCCAGCCCAATATTATTTTTTGCCTTCAATTTCTTTAAGAATCATTTGAGATACTTGCTAAATATGCATATTTCTAAGCCAAATCCTAAATCTACTAAATATGCAGTTCCATTTTTTATTAACGTTCTAGATGCTTGGAGAACACTATCTTTAGCATTGGTTAAGTACAGGCATTGTGTTCTGAGCCTATTACAGAATTAGCTCAGTAAGTCATGAAATAGATAATTATCCATGATGATGCTATACTCAATACTTATTCATCAAAAGTTATTAATGAATTGGCTTAATGTTCTGAAGCTAAAGTCACCAGCATGAATAAGAGTTTATTTTTGGTTGTTTAGTGCTATTGAAATTTCTCAAGGGAGGTCTGGAATGACTTTAGGAAAAGGAATATGCTGTGTTGGCACATTGTGGCTGCCTATTAACTGGTAGCTACTATTATTATGCCCTTGGTACTAATTAACTAAATTAACTGTATATCATAAATATACTGAGCCACTTAATCTTTGTTTTTAATTAGGTCTGCTTCATAGATTTGGTTAGGAAAACTATTTCTCATCACCCTTCTCAGTGCTGTAATTTTAATAAACAGAATTTGATGAAACAGGTTTGAACACACGGTCTTCTACCCAAGTATGCATATAACCGAAGCAGATGTGAAAGACAGATTCAAGTCAGAAGGGCTAGTTTGTCTCTAAAAAGCTTTTAGCACTTTCCACAAGACATCCTGGGGGGAGAAAATTGGCAGAAATTCTGATTGATGATTATTCTTTGACCTTATCTCAAGCTATGTTGGAACTGGGCTGTCTCTAACAGTTCTTTTTATTTTCAAACAGGGTATCAGATCGGAGTCACTGCCAAGTCACAGCTGCAAGTGATACATTTGTTCTTCTTTTCAGCGAATCCTAAGAAAACAGAACCTTTTCGTTCTGATGGTTTCAAACTTTCAATTGTCACTTTTTAATGCTAAGTCTTATTTCTGTACATAAAGATGCATGGAGATAAAAACTATTTTTTCAAGTTGTAAATAATTTATTTAATATTTAATGGAAGTGTATTTATTTTACAGTTCATTAAACTTTTTTTTTTAATCAAACAGATTGAGAGTTTGAATGTGACTTTTGAGATTGTAAGATTTTAGGGTATTTGTCTAACATTTAAATGATCATTTTAAAAGGGATTTCTTCCCTTTTTTTCCTTTTTACTGTTTTGATGTTTATTTTCAAAACTTAACTGTTTTCTTAAAAAATACTCTTAATGGGAAAATTATTAACTAAAGTCACTTAGTCCTCTCACAAATACTGATGTCCCAACCTGCTCTTTCTTATTCCACATAGAACTTGCAAGTCCAATAAATTATAAAAGCTTCTAAAATCAACGTGTAGCATAGGTTCTCTGGTACTGTAGACACAGATATTATAAAATAGAGAAAATATATTGCCCATCATTATCGTCACCATAAACAAGAAAGGAATAAGGTTTGAACATGGCCTTTTGCATGAAACAGAAAGTATTTAGATTTGAGGCTTCTTTCCCTAATATCATGACATAAATGTATAAAGCATTTAAAACCCACTCTTCTTTTTCTCCACTTGCTACTCTTTTCTTACATTATTTTAAACAAATACATGTGTATTTCTGGTGAATGTTCTTTCAAAAGCATTAAGGTTGTGGAATGATTCACGGTCATCCCTGGTTGGTCAACTAAGTGACCTGGGTGAAAAACAAAATAAGCTTTCTGTTGTGCAGGGTATATTTTGAGAATATTCACCAGTAATAAGCATATTCCCAGCAGTCATCTCATGGAATTTCATGGATGAAAGGTGCCTCAAATATCAACACTTCCATCTGTCTCTAACATGCATGTGGTTGCTCAGTCGTGTCCTACTCTTTGTGACCCTTTGGACTGTAGCCCTCCAGGCTCCTCTGTGCATGGAATTTTTCAGGCAAGAATGCTGGAGTGGGTTGCCATTTCCTCCTTCGGGTAATCTTACCAACCTAGGGATTGAACCCATGTCTCCTGCAACTCTGGCATTACAGGCGGATGGATTCTACACCTACTGAGCCACTGGGATTTCCAAATCCTTGCCCAGTGATCATCTAACCAATTGGCTTCCAGTCTCACACATTATTAATTGAGTTTTAAATGTCAAAGTGGTGATCCTCATCCCAACCCTGCCACTCTCCTCACAGTTTCTGACTTAAACGGTCAGGGGTGGGTCATTGGTCCCTGTATTTTTTAGATTCCTATTTACAGTCAGTGTTGAGAACCTCAGGTTCACCTCTGTGTGCACATCTAAAGTATACATTTTCCTCAGCATCAGTTACTGATTATTTATTGCGCATGACTCAAATATAGTGCTAGGGATATAAGACAAAAAAGTCTTTATTTTGGGACATTTACCAGCAAACTGGTGGGAGAGTGTGTCTTGTCAATACAGTGCAGTAAGTAGCTGGATTAAGATATGTACTAGGAATTCGTAGGATTTAGAGGAGCTCTTATCCAGACTAGGCTGACTGAGGCAGGAAGGGTTTCTTGAAGAGGGCCCACCTGAGATAATCTTTGAAGGGTGAGTAGAAGTTATGTAGAGAAACCATGAGTCACAAGTAAATTACAAAGTCATCAAAGAGTATGCCTCAAAAAGGAAAATATATAAAATAGTTCAGGATTACTGAAACAAAGGGTGAAGTCAAGAGAGTCTATAAAGGAAGTTGGGGTGGTCAGAGCAGGGGTACACAGGGCACTTAATTTACGCTGTAAGTTAAATGAGGAACCACTGAAGCCAGCTGATCCGGGATAGTACTGATCATTTGTATTTCAAGTAGGTTAACAGTCAACCATGTGGTGAAGGTAAAGCCCAAAGCCAGAGGTAGGAACACTAGCTTGGAAGCAGTTGAAATATTCCAAGAGTGAAAAGAAAAACAGCTGAAGTTGGGAAGTTAAGGGAGGGAATGAGAAACCCAACATGTATCTGGAGATGTTTTTATAGATTGAAAAAGCAAAAAGAAGGTGATGTATTATTGTAAACAAAGCAGAGGGAACAAGATAGTGAGAGGAGAGAAGAAATCTGGAGTGGCCTTCAGGTTCCTGGCTTTAGTGGCTAGGAAGATAGTGACACAATTTTCAGTAGCCATCTCTTGAACTAGCTTATTGAATATTCTAAAAGAAAAGCATGGCTTTTTAGTTACACTTGAATGAAGAATGTCTCTTCTCTATTTCATAAAATCATCCTTTCTAGTTTTTAATGGATTTGTGAAGAAATGAGTACCAGCCTGAACAATCAGTCAACTGAATCAACACTGGCCCTCACCTCCCAGCTGAAATTGAGCAGATGAGAGGAAAAACTAGGTCTACAAGTGTGATAATAAATGCAGCTTTGGATCTGTTGAGTTTGAGATGTCAGGAGATATCTATTAATAGGAAGCAGTTGGATACACAAGTTTGAAGTCCCATGAGGTGAAGAATTATACATTGAGAGTTGTCAAAATGTATATGTTGTAACTGAAGCCACAAAATGCTCAAGATTACCAAATGAAGTGCTAATGAGTTTGCAGAAAAGTATATTTGAATTGAAAAATCTCAGTTGTCACCAAACACTGGGAAGGATGACTCAGGCTACCATAGTCACTGTGAAGGTTCTAGGCAATTTCCTATTGTTCCATGTAATTTCTTAGTCCTTAAAACAAAATAAAAGTTTATTGAACCGTTACAGGCGAAGATGGAAAAGCGTTATAGAGTCAGCAAAAACAAGACCTGGAGCTGACTGTGGCTCAGATCATGAGCTCCTTACTGCAAAATTCAGACTTAAATTGAAGAAAGTAGGGAAAACCACTAGGCCATTCAGGTATGACTTAAATCAAATCCCTTATGATTATACAGTGGAAGTGACAAAGAGATTCAAGGGATTAGATCTGATAGACCAAGTGTCTGAAGACTATAGATAGAGGTTTGTAACACTGTACAGGAGCAGTGACCAAAACCATCCCCAAGAAAAAGAAATGCAAAAGGCAAAACCATTGTCTGAGGAAGCCTTACAAATAGCAGAGTAAAGAAGAGAAGCAAAAGGCAAAGGAGAAAAAAAAAAAGACATACCCATCTGAATGAGGAGTTCCAAAGAACAGCGAGGAAAGATTAGAAAGCCTTCTTTAGTGATCAATGCAAAGGAATAGAAGGAAACAATAGAATGGGAAGGATTAGCAATCTCTTCAAATAAGTTAGAGATACCAAGGGAACATTTCATGTAAAGATGTGAAAAATGATATGGACCTAACAGAAGCAGAAGATTTTAAGTGGCAAGAATACACAGAACTATTCAAAAAAGGTCTTAATGATCCAGATAATCACAATGTTGTGATCATTCACCTAGAGCCAAACATCTTGGAATATGAAGTCAAGAGGGAAGTATTATTACAAACAAAGCTAGTAGAGGTAATGGAATTCCAGCTGAGCTATTTTAAATCCTAAAATGTGATGTTGTGAAAGTGCTCCAGTCAATACGCCAGCAAATCTGGACAACTCAGCAGTGGCCACAGGACTGGAAAAAGTCAGTTTTCATTCCAATTCCGAAGAAGGGCAATGCCAAAGAATGTTCAAAGTACCACACAATTACACTCATCTCACGCACCAGCAAGTCATGCTCAAAATCCTTTAAGGTAGGCTTCAACAGTATGTGAACTGAGGACTTTCAGATATGCAAGCTGGATTTAGAAAAGGCAGAGGAACCAGAGAACAAAGTGCCAACATCCATTGGATCATAGGGAAAATTAAGAGAGTTCCAGAAAAATATCTACTTTTGTTTTATTGACTACACCAAAGCCTTTGACTGTGTGCATCATGACAAATTGTGGAAAATTCTTCAAGAGATGGGAATACCAGGCCACGTGACCTGCCTCCAGAGAAATCTGTATACAGATCAAAAAACATCATTTAAAACTAGACATGGAACAATAGTTCAGTTCAGTCGCTCAGCTGTGTCTGACTCTTTGCGACCCCATGAACCGCAGCATGCCAGGCCTCCCTGTCTATCACCCAAACCCATGTCCATCGAGTTGGTGATGTCATCCAACCATCTCACCCTCTGTCGTCCCCTTCTCCTCCTGTCCTCAATCTATCTCAGCCTCAGCATCTTTTCAAATGAGTCACTTCTTCGTATCAGGTGACCAAGGTATTGGAGTTTCAGCTTCAACATCAGTCCTATCAATGAACACCCAGGACTGATCTCCTTTAGGATAGACTGGTTAGATCTCCTTGCAGTCCAAGGACAACAGACTGGTTCCAAATTGGGAAAGGAGTGAGTCAAGGCTGTATATTGTCACCCTGATTATTTAAATTATATGCAGAGTACATCATGTAAAATGCCAGACTGGGTGAAGCACAAGCTGGAATCAAGACTGCTGGAAGAAATATCAATAACCTCAGATATGCAGATGACACCACCCTTATCGCATAAAACAAGGAGCAGCTAAAGAGTCTCCTGATGAAGGAGAAAGAGGAGAGTGAAAAAACTGGCTTAAAACTCAACATTCAGAAAACTGAGATCATGGCATCTGGTCCCATCACGTCATGGCAAATAGATGGGGAAACAATGACAGACTTTTTGTGGGGGGCTCCAAAATCACTGCAGACAGTGACTGTAGCCATGCAATTAAAAGACATGTGATCCCTAGAAGCAAAGTTATGACAAACCCAGGCAACATATTAAAAAGCAGAGACATCACTTTGCCAACAAAGATCCATATAGTCAAAGCTGTGGTTTTTCCAGTTGTCTTAAAAAGATGTGAAAGTTGGACCATAAGGCTAAGTGCTGAAAAACCGATGCTTTTGAACTGCGGTGTGGGAGAAAAATCTTGAGAGTCTCTTGGACAACAAAGAGATCAAATCAGTCCATTCTAATCAACCCAGAACATTTATTGGAAGAACTGTTGCCAAAGCTGAAGTTCCAATACTTTGGCCACTTGATGCAAAGAGTGGACTCATTGGAAAAGGTCCTAATTTTGGGAAAGATTGAATGCAAGAGGAGAAGGGGGTGAAAGAGCATGAGATGGTTGGATGGCATCACTGATTCAATGGACATGAATTTGAGCAAATTCCAGGAGAGAGTGAAGGACAGTGAAACTTGGTAGGCTGCAGTCCACAAGGTCACAAAAGGGTGCCTGGTGGGCTGCACTCCATGGGGTAGCAAAGAGTCAGACATGACTGAGTGACTAATATAAAAGTAATGACACTTATTTTCTTCTGTGACTCAGAAATCAACATAATTCTTTAGTAATATTTTGTGTGAATATTTTCACCTTAACCTCTAATCTCTCAAAACACACACATGCAAACATATCTATAGTATGTTCATTTAATCATTAATGTAATAAATATTTACTGCTATTGCTGCTGCTGCTAAGTTGCTTCAGTCGCCTTCCAGGCTCCCCCGTCCCTGGGATTCTCCAGGCAAGAACACTGGAGTGGGTTGCCATTTCCTGCTCCATTGCATGAAAGTGAAAAGTGAAAGTGAAATCACTCAGTTTTGTCTGACTCTTCGCGACCCCATGGACTGCAGCCTACCAGCCTCCTCTGTCCATGGGATTTTCCAGGCAAGAGTACTGGGAGTGGGGTGCCATATTTACTGAACATCTGCTATAACCATAGTGATGGTTTGTACAGGGCAATCCAAGCTTCCTCCAGGACTCTCTGGAGAGACCAGATGTACCATAAACAGCTCTGGATATATGTGTGTGCATGCTGATAGTGAAGTGGTTGGCAGCTTAGATCATTGTGCAATACAATTAGAACCTTTTTTTAAAGGATAACAAAAACTGTTTTATGCCTGGACACTAACATAAAATTCTTCAGTGAAAAATTATTTTAAAGAAGATTTCAAAATACTTAGAATCTAATGAAAATGTTTTGTTTGTCAAAATTTGTGAGACATAGCTAAAATAGTACTTAATAGACAGTTTGTAGATTTAAAGTATATTTACAAGAAAATAAGAAAATCTTTAAAGGGATATAACTTAAGTTAAATATTTAACTCAAAATTTAGAAAAAGATCAGTAGAATAAACCCAAGGAACATAAAGAATAAAAATATTTAAATAAGGGCAGAAACGTATTCGTGTACAAATGTGAGAGTTGAACCATAAAGAAGTCTGAGTGCCAAAGAATTGATGTTTATGAATGTCACTTTTTTGCAAAAAGAGAAAGGTGGATAATGTTGGCAACCAGTTAAACATTACTGGTTGGAGATTAGCCTGGAACTGCCATTATAATAACACTTGATCATATTAAAAATAAATATACCCTGTTACCCAGAGAGAACATATTTCTGAGACATGGAAGCCTGCAAAGGAACTTGCATGAGGATGTTCATTGTTGTGTTGTTTATGACAGTGGGGAATTAGAAGCAATCTAGGTGTCTATTACTTGATAAAGGAGAAGTCAAATGTGGGTGCACCCTGGAATATTCAGTGCAGCTATGAGAAATATGAGATACTCTCCTAGTAGTAGGGGTAGATTGTTTTTTAATGCAAAAAAATTTTTTAAAGATAACGCTCAAGCAAATAAGATATAAATCAAGACAGTTCACATTTCTTTATGTTAATTAAATATACATTTTACAAATGTCACAGATTATATTAATATTTATGTTAGTTAAAAATAAAAGGTCAC
>SJYV01054886.1:346586-371551 GCA_006410875.1 Neotragus pygmaeus
GAAGGACAGTGAAACTTGGTAGGCTGCAGTCCACAAGGTCACAAAAGGGTGCCTGGTGGGCTGCACTCCATGCGGTAGCAAAGAGTCAGACATGACTGAGTGACTAATATAAAAGTAATGACACTTATTTTCTTCTGTGACTCAGAAATCAACATAATTCTTTACTATATTTTGTGTGAATATTTTCACCTTAACCTCTAATCTCTCAAAACACACACATGCAAACATATCTATAGTATGTTCATTTAATCATTAATGTAATAAACATTTACTGCTATTGCTGCTGCTGCTAAGTTGCTTCAGTCGCCCTCCAGGCTCCCCCGTCCCTGGGATTCTCCAGGCAAGAACACTGGAGTGGGTTGCCATTTCCTGCTCCATTGCATGAAAGTGAAAAGTGAAAGTGAAATCACTCAGTTTTGTCTGACTCTTCGCGACCCCATGGACTGCAGCCTACCAGCCTCCTCTGTCCATGGGATTTTCCAGGCAAGAGTACTGGGAGTGGGGTGCCATATTTACTGAACATCTGCTATAACCATAGTGATGGTTTGTACAGGGCAATCCAAGCTTCCTCCAGGACTCTCTGGAGAGACCAGATGTACCATAAACAGCTCTGGATATATGTGTGTGCATGCTGATAGTGAAGTGGTTGGCAGCTTAGATCATTGTGCAATACAATTAGAACCTTTTTTTAAAGGATAACAAAAACTGTTTTATGCCTGGACACTAACATAAAATTCTTCAGTGAAAAATTATTTTAAAGAAGATTTCAAAATACTTAGAATCTAATGAAAATGTTTTGTTTGTCAAAATTTGTGAGACATAGCTAAAATAGTACTTAATAGACAGTTTGTAGATTTAAAGTATATTTACAAGAAAATAAGAAAATCTTTAAAGGGATATAACTTAAGTTAAATATTTAACTCAAAATTTAGAAAAAGATCAGTAGAATAAACCCAAGGAACATAAAGAATAAAAATATTTAAATAAGGGCAGAAACAAATTTTCAGTATTCGTGTACAAATGTGAGAGTTGAACCATAAAGAAGGCTGAGTGCCAAAGAATTGATGTTTATGAATGTCACTTTTTTGCAAAAAGAGAAAGGTGGATAATGTTGGCAACCAGTTAAATATTACTGGTTGGAGATTAGCCTGGAACTGCCATTATAATAACACTTGATCATATTAAAAATAAATATACCCTGTTACCCAGAGAGAACATATTTCTGAGACTTGGAAGCCTGCAAAGGAACTTGCATGAGGATGTTCATTGTTGTGTTGTTTATGACAGTGGGGAATTAGAAGCAATCTAGGTGTCTATTACTTGATAATGGAGAAGTCAAATGTGGGTGCACCCTGGAATATTCAGTGCAGCTATGAGAAATATGAGATACTCTCCTAGTAGTAGGGGTAGATTGTTTTTTAATGCAAAAAAATTTTTTAAAGATAACGCTCAAGCAAATAAGATATAAATCAAGACAGTTCACATTTCTTTATGTTAATTAAATATACATTTTACAAATGTCACAGATTATATTAATATTTATGTTAGTTAAAAATAAAAGGTCACATGAAGCATAAGAATGGTTACCTAGTAGGGAAAGGTGAATAGGAGCAGGGAAGTTACACTATGCTGTGCTGTCTTAGGCACAATATTGGAAGGGAGAGAGGACAGACATTAGCAGCCTTCACTTCTGGTTAACGCAAAAGCTGTATTTCTGAGGTTATTAAATTTATTTCCACGGGGCCCAGTGAAAAGTGGATTGTGAGTGAAGTACACCTCATTCATTCTCTGTTATCTGGGAACCTTACTCCCATATTACATTGCCACAGAGGCAAAGTGACTTCCCCTCAGTATTGTCATTTTTCCACTTTTTCTTTTGCCTTTTTATTTGATTCTCCCTCAGATAAGATGTCAAATGTGACGACTTACCTACTTGGTGAATTAGTAGTAGGCAAAAATCCCTTGGCCCTTGGTTATCAAAGTGAAAGTGTTAGTCACTCAGTCGTGTCCAACTCTTTGCGAACCCATGTACTGTAGTCCACCAGATTCCTCTGTCCATGGAATTCTCCAGGCAAGAATACTGGAGTGGGTACCCATTTCCTTCTCCAGGGGATCTTCCCAATCCAGGGACTGAACCCAGGTCTCCCACATTCAGGCAGATTCTTTACCATCTGAGCCACCAGGGAAGCCCTTGGTTGTTAAAAGTGTTGTCACTGACTTGCAAAGATGAGGCTCCCATACCTACCAACCTTTACTCTCTTCCTTCTCCTGTTATGAGAGCAAGCAGGCTGAACTTCATTCAGTTTCTCTGCCTGTGAATAGGCCAGCTGTGTCCATTACTTTAGTCATGCCTTTCTTTAATTAATAAAGGAGGAAGCAGAATACCCCATTTGAGGCTCAGATGCTATTACCATTGTTCAGAAGGTTTACCATTAATTCTCTGGGCCAATTCGACTACCCTTTTCTATTTTCAGTTGTTAAGGAGCCTGAAGGGAGGAGGAGAGAATGATGGGAATCTCAAATCTCCATTTGCTGAATTTTTTACTCTAAAAGGTTAACTATGGGACGCTTTGGGATCACAAAATCTTGTGAAAATAAATAAAAGGTTTCTGCATCCATTCATACTTTTTTGTTGTTTCCATTTTTAGGGGACCCACATAATCCTTCAAGCTAATTTTTTAACCATGCAAGAGTTCATGGGTGAGGATTAAGAAACTCTGGATTTAAATAATTTAAAAGGTCCTATGTTCCTCAATATTTTTCACTCTCCAATGCACTCAGAAGTTATCTGGTATTCTCAAAAACTCAACTCTGATTCTAGGGGTTTGTAAGCAAATAAAAACTCCTTTAACCCTAGTCCTAACCCTTCCACAGAACATGAGAATGCTTAGTGCAACCACAAGAAGCAGGTTTCTTCATTTATGGGGAGAGAGTTGGAGGAAATTTCCAAGACTAGGGAAAAAGTAATGATTTTGGCAATTTAGAGTACCAAGAAAGGAATGATGTGAAGGAGGAAATAAATGCAGAAAGATGGGCAGGATAAGAATGATGCTGGACTCAGGAACCATAGAGAAGCTCTTCCTTATATTAAATACTACTGAAAATGTGCAAAGTACCTTGTTGTGAAGAGTAACAGGGATGGGCAAACAACCAGAGATCAGGAGGGCCAAAATGAACCCTTCTAGAGGCCCCCAAACAAAGGCCCTTTGAAGTTCTGTATGAATCAATGAGTTCTTTCTACATCCATGCTTCTCTTTTCCAATTTATTTGGTGCCTGTTCTTATCTGGTACAAAGAATTCCTGAACTTTTTTTTTTTCAGTCAGCTTGAAAGGGACTTCCCTGGTGGCTCAGACAGTAAAGAATCTGCCTGCAATGCAGGAGATCCAGGTTTGATCCCTGGGTTTGGGAAAACCCCTTGGAAAAATGAATAGCAACCCACTCCAGTATTCTTGCCTGGAGAATCCCATGGAGAGTCTGGCAGTCTGCAGTCCTTAGGGTCACAAAGAGTTAGACATGACTGAGTGACTAACACTTTCACTTTTTTTTTCTTGCAGACTTCTTATTTTACTGCCTGAAGATTTGATGGAAATCATGGTTCACTTTGATAACTGGATATACACCTAGATAGAATGAATTTATGAAAAAGAATATTGTTTATNAAATAATATGAAAAAGAATTTGTATATGCATAATTGAATCACTTTGGTATTAGCAGAAATTATACATTATAAATCAACTACATCAATACTTTAATAAAATTTAAAATGTAATAAATAAAGGGAAAAAACAGAAATATCACATATGCAGAAGTCATCCCAGTAACTTATGCAGATAGCTCAGCTGGTAAAGAATCTTCCTGCAGTGTGGAAAACCAGGGTTTAATCCCTGTGTTGGGAAGATCCCCTGGAGAAGAAAAAGGTTACCCACTCCAGTATTCTAGCCTGGAGAATTCCATAGACTGTATAGTCCATGGGGTCGCAAAGAGTCAAACACAACTGCGTGACCATCAGTTTCACTTTTCACTTTTTCCTTTAAGGAACTGAAGCACAACTCCCTACTCCTTAAATGTAATCTATGCATAGAGAAAGCCTTCCAAACAATATAGCATGGAAAAGGAGAAAAAAAAAAGTAACTTTATAGTAAACAAAACTGATAAGCACTTAGTCAGGTGATCAAGTTCAATATCAGTAGTCATAGATCATGTTGATAGTATCTTCTGTTGATATGATGCTATAAGAAGGCACTTTTACTTTTGTGTTATTTTTCCCCAAAAACTGTTACCCCAATCTAAGCAGGGGGAAAACATCAGAAAATCTCAACAGAGGGACAAACTATAAAATATTTGACCAGTACTCTTCAAAACTGTCAAGATCATCAAAAGCAAGCAAAGTATGAGAAACTGTCACAGTCTATAGGAGCTTGAGTGGCATGATGACAAAAGGTACTGTATTTTTGTGGATGGGATCCTGAAATAGAAAAATAGACATTAAGTAAAAAAACTAATGCTATTTGAGTAAAATGTGGACATTAGTTGATAATGCTGTTCCAATACTGTTTATTAATTGTAAGAAATTGATCATATGTGAGACATTAATAATCAGGGAAACTGGAAGTGCAGATAATGTGAATTCTAAGTATTATTTTCAATTTTTTCTCTGTAAGTAGAAAATTTATAAAATTTAAAAAATGTATATGTAAATGTGTGATAACACATTCTGTTAGTGATGCTGTGGGGTAATGAAGACTCATACATATGCCTCCACATTCTATNTTAGGTCAGATTCTGTGTGTATCAGGGAAGATGGGAAGGGAAGACTGGGGAGACCGGTAAGAGTCACAGCAAAGATGACTGATTTTTGTTTTTTGATACTGTTGGTATATTTTTTGAAGCAATGCATCGCATTTTCCTTATATCCTCCTTCAGTTTTTATGTTAGAACACATATTATTGCTGATGACTATGTTCTATCTGGTGGCCATCTTCTTAATTACTCTGAGCTGCATTGATTACAACTTGCTTCAGAGATTACGGTATTATCAATATTACATCTTTCCATCATCTCTTCAGTTCCTCTGTAAGTAAGGACTATTCTGCTCTGGAAGTACTTCACTAGATTGTTAGGTTTGCTCTGTAAGTTCAGTTATTAATGTTCTGGAACATTTCCTTTGCTTATTTGTCCCAAAGTATAAATTTATAGGTCACCACTATAGAAAATCTCAAATGTCACAAGAGCAAGCTTCCCATAAGATGATAATGTTCTCTATTTCCCATCCTTGTTGGTACTGATTGCATATTAAGGTTTCTTTAGATAACTGCTGTTCTGTGCAATCTACTCACTTAAAATTTTACTGATGGAGCTAAAATATACCACTGCGATAACATGTGAAAAATTATAGTAACTATGAAACTGGCTATTAGCTTTAACGTTGGATGTAACATGATAGTTTCTATATTACTGTTCAGAAATCCTTTTCCTGAAATGGTATGGACCTAACAGAAGCAGAAGATATTAAGAGGAGGTGGCAGAAATATACAGAAGAACTATACAAAAAAAGATCTTAATGACCCAGACAACCACGATGGTGTGATCACTCACCTAGAGCCAGACATCCTGGAGTGTGAAGTCAAATTGGCCTTAGGAAGCATCACTATGAACAAAGCTACTGGAGGTGATGGAAATCCATGAGCTATTTCAAATCCTAAAAGACAATGCTGTGAAAATGCTGCACTCAACATGCCAGCAAATTTGGAAGACTCTGAAGTGGCCACAGGACTGGAAAAGATCAGCTTTTATTCCATTCCCAAAGAAAGACAATGCCAAAGAATGTTCAAACTACCACACAATTGCACTCATCTCATACACTAGCAAAGTAACGCTCAAAATTCTCCAAACTAGGCTTCAACAGTATGCAATTTGAGAACTTCCAGATGTTCAAGATGGATTTAGAAAAAGCAGAGGAACCAGAGACCAATTTTCCAACATCCGTTGGATCATAGAAAAAGCAAGAGAATTCCAGAAAAACATCTACTTCTGCTTCATCGACTATGCTAAAGCCTTTGACAGTGTGGATCACAACAAACTGTGGAAAATTCTTCATGAGATGGGAATGCCAGACCACCTTACCTGCCTTCTGAGAAATCTGTACGCAGGTCAAGAAGAAACAGAATCAGACATGGAACAACAGACTGGTTCCTAATCTGGAAAGGAGTACATCAAGGCTGTATATTGTCCCCCTGCTTATTGAACTTATATGCAGAGTGTATCATGCAAAATGCTGGGCTGGATGAAGCACAAGCTGGAATCAAGATTGCCAAGAGAAATATCAATAACCTCAGATATGCAGATGACATCACCCTTATGGCAGAAAGTGAAGAGGAACGAGTGAGCCTTTTGATGAAAGTGAAAGAGGAGAGTGAAAAAGCTTGCTTAAAACTCAACACTCAAAAAACAAAGATCATGGCATATGGTCCTATCACTTCATGGAAAATAGATGGGGAAGCAAAGGAAACAGTGAGAGACTTTATTTTCTTGGGCTCCAAAATCACTGCAGGTGGTAACCCCAGCCATGAAATTAAAAGACACTTGCTCCTTGGAAGAAAAGTTATGACCAACCTAGACAGCATTTTAAAAAGCAGAGACATTACTTTACCAACAAAGATCCATCTAGTCAAAACTATGGTTTTTCCAGCAGTCATGTATGGATGTGAGTGTTGGACTATAAAGAAAGCTGAGAGCTGAAGAATTGATGCTTTTGAACTATGGTACTGGAGAAGATTCTTGAGAGTCCCTTGGACAGCAAGGAGATCAAATCAGTCCATCCTAAAGGAAATCAGTCTTAAATTTTCATTGGAAGGACTGATACTGAAGCTCCACTACTTTGGTCAGCTGATGTGAAAAACTGACTCATTGGAAAAGACCCTGATGCTGGGAAAGATTGAAGGCAGGAGGAAAAGGGGACAACAGAGGATGAGATAGTTGAATTGCATCACTGACTTAATACATATGAGTTTGAGCAAGTTTTGGGAGTCAGTGAAGGACAGGGAAGCCTGGTGTGCTGCAATCCATTGGGTCCCAAAGAGTCAGACATGACTGAGTGAATTGAGCTGAACNAGTTGAATTGCATCACTGACTTAATACATATGAGTTTGAGCAAGTTTTGGGAGTCAGTGAAGGACAGGGAAGCCTGGTGTGCTGCAATCCATTGGGTCCCAAAGAGTCAGACATGACTGAGTGAATTGAGCTGAACTGAATTTTTTTTCCAATTGTCAGAATTTTGCGTTAGATATCTATTCACTTCAATAAATTTCATTCCATGTGGGTTTCATGTTAGATTTTGCTATGATAACACAAATACATTTAATATTTAGAGTATTTCTAACAAAATAAACTTACTAGGGCCTATTTGGATCAAAGGATAGTTTAGCTTGCAAATAGTAGTGAGAAATTATTATGTATTTCTCCTTTAGAGTTCACGTCCTCTCATTAAAGTTCAGAATGTGATATTCAAGGGGTACTAAGATCTTTCTATACACTAAGCTTTGCTTCAGGTAATCTTCAAAGATAGCAGCTTAGCCCTTTAGAAATGATATGTGATTAGGTATAAAATACAACTTGGTTCCAAGCCCTACTATTTTCTCTCTGTGCTCTTGATACAGTTCAAAGTGGTCCCTACTTCTCCTACACAGAGAAAACTATGCCTACATTGGAGGCATGTTCTGAGAATTAAAATAATGCCTAGCTTATCAAATGAAACCAAGTGATGAAAACCAATGCAGCATTCTGTCTCTAATTTTGGACATTTTATTCTTTTCTTGGATTCTTCTGTTTGATTCCTTTGGCTTGCTAAAAATGTTGCTACCATTTTCATTGGAGGAAGCTCCTCTTGCTATGCCTTTTCACTTCCCCTCAACAACAGTGATCACCTCTTCAAACATTTTATGATCTTTTCATAATTTTTCTTAGCTAATATTTTGTCTGAGTTACTTTATGACTTAGAGGTATTTTCCTTGAATGTCAATATATTTTAGAAGTCATTATTTGGTTTGTGAGCCTTTGAAATGCAGTATTAATACTGACCCATGGTACAGTGGTCCATTTTTCAAAGAGTTTTAAGGTAATATCTATGTCATCTGGATTATAAATGTTATCTTGAAATTATAAGGACAATGTCTTTCAAATCCATAGGTTCAAATGACCCTGAATCACCTTGCACACACTAAACTAGATGTAAATTTTATTCACTGTAATATTCATCTGTTTATTGTAATAATTGGCCTAGCACATTACAAGTGGTAAGTACATCACAAATAATTTCTGACTGATATTGCTATTTGCATATAAATTATTGAATGAGTGGACAGGTTAGCTATAGATTTATATTAGTAGTATAACTAAATCATTTTCATAGTGCTTAGATTATAGGTTTATGTGAGCCACTTCCAGCTTTGGAAATGCATTATAAAATATAGCAAAACAACATAGGAGAAATTTAGCTGAAGATAATCACTCACAGGGATGTGATGAGACACTGACTGCTCATGCCGGTCTCTGAGTTGTAACANAAGCTTTACTACTAGCCTGAATTTCTACCTGAGTGTCGTGTCCCAGCACGGGGAGAGGAAACCTAACCAGAGCATGGAAGTCTCACCAAGTTAAGAAAACATAGATTTGACTACAGGGTGTCTAAGACAGCTGAAACTTATGGGACAGAATAGCATAGAGATAAAACATATGCAAAGAAAGAGGTATAGAAATCTGCACAGAGGTCTCAAACTTTTGATTAAATATTAAGCTCTGCATAATTAGAGCAAAATTCCATGATGCTATGCAAAGAACAACTACTGGATATGTGTGGGTGGAAAATTCCCAGGGCACTAGCAGGATTAGAAGATGTTCAATGTCATACCATTTATTGTGGTAAGACCTCACTGAATACGTGAGACATTCAATAGAGACTTTGTAGAGTCATGTCATTACTAAACTAGAAGTCACTCTAAAAAAACTCAGATAAAGCTGAAGAGCGAGTTAAAAATGCATCAGATTGATCAGGACTAATGTATCTCTCAATACTTTGGCCACCTAATGCAAAGAGCTGACTCATGGGAAAAGACCCTGATGCTGGGAAAGACTGAGGCCAGGAAGAGAAGGGGGCAACAGAGGATAAGATGGTTGGATGGCATCACTGACTGAACGGACAAGAGTTTGAGCAAACGCCCAGAGATAGTGAAGGACAGGGAAGACTGGAATACTGCAGTTCCTGGGATCACAAAGAGTTGGACATGACTTAGTCAGGTACAAAAAATGTACCTCTGTACCAAAAAAAAAAAAAAAAAAAAAATTAAAGGAAGGCAACAAAATCCAGACACTCAATAACATGATATTAAAGTGTCCAACACCCAACTGAAATCTTCTGGACAGTCAAAGCACCATTATTTTGCTCACATTCCAGTGAATAAAAGAATAAGTGTCATGTTCCCTTAATTTCTGTCTATCACTTATATATAGACTTTTCCTTTTAGTCAAGCATAAACTTTTATCTTAAACTAAAATGAATCCTTTAGCTGCCTTGTCATAGTTAACAGTCCATTTGAATGGATGATACCTTGACAAAATTTTAGCATTTTTCTAGATTATCAGGCGGCTGAAGAGTAAGGCATAACTACACGTGGTCAGGCATGTGTTGCCATGGTCATCAGATCATTAAAATACACAATGTGGCTCCCCCAAACTCTTATTCTTGATGGTACTTTCTTTCAAAGAGTTTAACTTACATACCTCAAAGATTAATCTGACCCCACTCAAAGCTAATAAGACTGTGTTTTAAATAATATTCATTTCTACCAAACCATGAAGCACCATGCCCTGTTTTTCTTTTTGCTGTTACTTCAACCTTCAAGGCTTCTGTTGAAGCATAGTGGGACTACAGGTTGAAGCATAATGCAAAATGTCACAGATGTGGTCATTCATTGTATACACTACCAAAGACTGGAGACATTAGCCTCCATTTGTTTGTTTTCTAGTTTCACTTCAAATAAAATGATAATAAGTACATCCCATGTTCCATTACTACAATATGCAAAGAATAAATTACCTAGCAGTCCTATAAAAATGCATAAAAGTACATTTTATTCAACTCATTTTAAGAAACATATACTGATTATCTACTATAAGCCAGATGCCCTGATAGATAGTAAAATTATACAAAAGCAATAAGGAGCTTAATTTTCCATTTTATTAAGGCAGTTCTAAATTCCCATGATGCCTCTAGTGGTAAACAATCTACCTGCCAATGCAGGAGACACGGGAGATGCAGGTTTGAACCCTGGGTTAGGAAGATCTCCTGGAGAAGGAAATGGCAATGTACTCCAGTATTCTTGCTTGGGAAAGTCCATGGACAGATGAGCCTGGTGGGGTACAGTCCATGGGGTCATAAAGAGTTGGACATGACTGAGTGACTGAGCACTCACACACATAAACATCCATGCATTTAATTTTCAACTTCTAGTTTCATGCATTGTAAACTTACATATATTAGGCTTACATAGATTTTAATAAATCTTATTTGAACATTTATGCATTAATTTATGCACATTTCAAGTCACAGCATGGCAGACTTCCTGTCAACCAAGAATTCACTTTGGAGTTTATTTGTCCCTGTTGTTAGTATGTCAACTTTTTTTTGGTACCATCATTTAAACATTTTATTGTAGTGGTATTTGAACACAAAAGTAAGATGTGCCTCAGAATTATCTTCCGAGGGGAATTCCATAAGTCTCTATAACCTCAGCTCCCATTTTGATCAGGAATCTCTGCTTCCATTTCTGTATTGAATGGCTTTCTCAAGAGGTCCTCGTTTGAATATAGCCTTCTGCAACTGGGGGCTTTCCTGATAGCTCATTTGGTAAAGAATCCACCTGCAATGTGGGAGACCTGGGTTTGATCCCTGGGTTGGGAAGATCTCCTGGAGNATTACCTTCCCTCTGGACTTCACCCTGCGCAGCCAGGTTTGGGGCCCAGTCCTTCCACCCCCGTCTCCTCACTCTTGCCTCTGAGAGTCAAAGGTGGCAGCACACCTCCAAGGAACTGTCCCTAGCCTGGGTTTGATCCCTGGGTTGGGAAGATCTCCTGGAGAAGGGAAAGGCTACCCAGTCCAGTATTCTGTCCTGGAGAATTCCATGGAGTCACAAAGAGTTGAACGCGACTGAGCAACTTTCACTTTCACTTTTCTGCAACTTAAAAAAAATTAAAATTACTAATATTTTGCATTTTTATCAGTAACTCACATGATAAACGGCATATATAAAGATCAAAGTGCCAATAACTTAATATAACTAAGTCAAAGATATGCAAATTTTAGACTACCAAATGACAAATATTTAACCCTGGACAGAATCAGGTATATTGTTTTCATTTGAGAAGAAAAAGAATGAAATTAATAAATGCCATCAGAATTTTTGAAAGAAGAGGCATAATTATTAATTTTGAGATGTATTTTCATTTTCTGGGAACAAAACCCTTCCCATATAGATTTTAAGTCCTTTTAAAATTTTGGCTCCTTCAAACTTATATATTTCCTTTAAAGAAAAAGTAGAGAATACTTATACCAGGAAATTTTTAAAAATGAATTAAAACTATCTTTATTGAAAGTTTGTCTTCTTCTTGGTTAGAAAGAAATAAATCACCTTTTCTAAGAAATGCTGCCCCAAGAGGACTTTTTCTCAGGGTCCACCCAATTGTGATCATTTTGAGAAACTCAGCGGTAATCAACACACCTCTACTGGGAAGAAGAGCTGTAGGAAACAGGTGAGAGGAAAAAGTCCAGAGATCTAGCAGACAGTTCAGCGAAAGGTGCTGTTTAAAATTGTTCTGGGAGGGCCCAGCTGATTAGTTAGATTACCTTTCCAAACACAACACAAGCTCTTCAGGGTAGAACTGAAGTCCCTGAGTGGAAAGCTTCCTATTTAAAAGCAGAGATTGCCAGTGGCACCGGGGCACACCCAAGTCTTCTGACAACTGTATCAATGGTTTCAAGGCCTGAGGAGGTAACAGGGACAGAAAAGTGGGACAGAGGCGAGAAGATTTGACCAAAATTATGGAACCATCAGCAACAGCCATGAAGATAGAAGGGGTTGTAGAGAGAGGAAGGAGGTTGGGGGTGGGAAAGGAAGAAGTGAGAGGAAAGAGATCAACTAGGAAGGAGGGTTGGGTTTAAAGAAAGATCTGACCAACTTACACCAAAGTTGTCCAAAGAAACCACTTCCGTTCCAAGGATTTGTGTAGGTTCATTGACTTTCTGGTCTTCTTTTTTCTCACTGTTTTCCTTGGGATAACAATGGGAGAGTATAGACTGGGTTTTTAAAGGGACGATTCCTACCAAGAAGTCACAACAAATAATAGTTCTTTTTCTCAGATCTAAAATATCATCTCAAATTTGACCCTTTCCAGCTAAGTGACCTACGTTAGTCCAGTAACTTCCCTTTGAAAACAAAGAAAATTATGGTTACCACCCAAGATGGTTGTGATTAAACTCCATGCACACAATGGATACTCAATAAGTAGTACTGAACTCACTGAACCTCTAAGCCACGGTCTGGCTGAGCAGGTTTGAATTATCATCACTAGCTATATGATCATGGATAAGATACACTTTATTCCCAGCTAGAAAATGGGAAAGTTATAAAATGGTCAAGTACCCACTTCATGAGATTATTGTGAGATTAACTGAGAAGAAAAACTTATGAAAAATTTATAAAATTTTAAAATATGTTTCACTGGACCTGGCACATGATAAGACTTTAGCAAATGTTAGCTCTTATTATTCCTTTTTTGTATAAATGACTGCTGATGTAATATTCTTATTAAAGATTCAATTCTTATCCTTTGAGTAGTATAATAAATAGGATTGACTAAGTAGCATGTTACATCACAATATGTCATCAAACCACACGAATGGAAATAATGGCCAGAGGAGAGAAGATGAGAAAGCCTCCATGTTTCATGATATTTGTGACCTTGAGGTAGCCCAAATTGAAGGTAAGAATGGACGCATATGAAATCTTACTGTATTGGTATCAAGATTAAAAAAAAAATTGAGATCATGACATCTGATCCCATCACTTTGTGGCAAATATAAAGGAGAAAAGTGGAAGCAATGATGGATTTTATTTTCTTAGGCTCCAAAATCACTGCAGATGGTGACTGCAGCCATGAAAGTAAAAGACAGTTGCTCTTTAGAAGGAAAGATATGATGAAGCTAGACAGCCTATTTTAAAAAAAAGAGAGAGACAGACATTAGTTTGCTCACAAAGCTATGGTGTTTCCAGTAGTCATGTATGGATGTGGGAGTTGGCCCATAAAGACTGAGCACCAAAGAGGTGATGCTTCCAAACTGTGGTGCTGGAGAAGACGCTTGAGAGTCCCTTGGACCACAAGGAGATCAAACCAGTCAATCCTAAAGGAAATCAGTCCTGAATATTTATTGAAAGTACTGATGCTGAAGCTCCAATACTTTGGCCACCTGATACAAAGAGCCAAATCATTGAAAAAGCCCCTGATGCTGGAAAAGATTGAAGCCAAAAGGAGAAGGAAGCTGCAGAGGATGAGACAGTTAGATGGCATCACCGACTCAATGGACTTGAATTTGAGCAGATTCCAGGAGATTGTGGAGGACAGAGGAGGCTGGCGAGCTGCAATCCATGGTGTTGCAAAGAGTTCGACATGATTTAGTGACTGAACAACAACAAAAATGGTTCAAATTGCAACTGTTCCCAAATCCCTATTTAAAAATCAAACATGAATTACAGGGTAACATCTTTATAAAGCATTTTAGTGACTGTAAAAAGAGCAAGATTTCTTGAAATATGGAAACTAAAAAACAATGGCTGCAATATTTGCAAAATTGAACTGTTTTCTGATTTTAAATGATAATAATTTCAAATATTTATTAAAGAGAAATTTTCTGTACTTAAATCATTACTGATTAAGAATGTAAGCATATTTTGTATATTTGAGGGATGGGTAGGGTGGTATCTTTTTTTTTTTAATTTTTACTTTATTTTACTTTACAATACTGTATTGGTTTTGGCATACATTGACATGAATCCACCACGGGTGTACATGAGCTCCCAAACATGAACCTCCCTCCCACCTCCCACCCCACATCATCCCTCCAGATCATCCCTGTGCACTAGCCCAAGCATCCTGCATCCTGCATCGAACATGGACTGGCGATTAGTTTCTTATATGATAGTATACATGTTTCAATGCCATTCTCGCAAATCATCCCACCCTCTCCCTCTCCCTCAGAGTCAAGTCTGCTCTACACATCTGTGTCTCTTTTGCTGGTGAGTATCTTTTTATAAAAAGAATCCAGACAGATACAGAAGAAACTAGGAATCAGGCAGAAGAGCTTAGGCTTTTAACAGAGAGCTTCTGAGCCCTGAATGTGATGGTAGGTGTTACAGAGGCAGATACAAATAAGATTCTCTCCAGAAACCTCCCCACTGCCCTTTCAGCATTCTAAGAAAATAATAATGTATAATGAATAAAATTATTTAAACCTTAGAAAGAAATGGCTAAGTACAAACAAGATTTTAACTGGTTGTATATGCTTTTCTATAGAAAAGTACATAAAAGTAGTAAGCTAAATACTTTTAAATTAAATTAAATGACTAGCTATAAATAATAAAATGAAGGCTCAAAAGCTCAGCTTAACAATAAGTAATAATAAACAGTCACTGTTCTCCATTATGGGCCAGACATTTTATTTAGCAGGAGAGAAAGGCTGGCACACAAATAGCTATAATTCTAATGCTCATTGTTCAGTGTTTGACCTTGGTGCCTGAGAGCTAGTTAGGCACACAGAATCTCAGGGCCCACTCCAGACATAGTGAATAAAAATCTGCATTCTAACAAGATCTCCAGGGAAGTGGTGCTCACACTGTGTTTAAGAGGCACTGTTCTTGCTTACCCTATCCCTGCCCTAAGTTATATCACTGCAAATCACCAAAATTACTGGACTCCCGACACACGGAGTCCATACTACCTAATGGACCAGTCACATACTACATAATGTCATGTTGCACAATTAGCCTAAGGAATTAAAAGAATTAAAGCCTTTCCAGGCACTGCTTCTGACTCTCCTTCTAGAATATACCCCCTCCACCATTGTGTTGAAACCCTTTTCTCCTGAGTGCACTCTACTGATTAGACTTGGCTTGAGCACTTTATTTCAGGGTCCCTAGATCATTTACAAAGCTGAGGCTGCTTCCTCTCTGAGCCACAGATACATAGCTTTTTTCCATGGACCAAGTTGTTCTGCTCATTGATCTGCTGGATGAAGAGTCATGCTGACGGAGGCATGCTGCGAATCAGACAGGGTAAAGGGAATCAGACAGGGTAAAGGGAATCTGCTGAAACTAAGTTGTCCTAAAGGGGCTGGACAGGCTCTGGGAGAAGCTTGCCATCTGCCTTCAGCTCTGGTCTCAATATCCCTGTCTGTGGCTCTGTTAGAAGATGAGCAGGGTTGAGAAAATTTGGAATGTTTCTTATTTTCAGCATTAGGTGAGATTTTGACCAAGTATCCCAGGAGGTATTGGTTTGAGGTGATTGTAAGAGACAGAGATTCAGGTCCTGGCCAGACCACACTTCCCATAGAGTTGGGGAAGCAGACACAGGGTGAAATATATGTTCAGCAGACAAGACACATGATAACATGGTTAGAGAGAAAGGCTGCTCCCTGATCAACGGGCCAGAGAGGACTGGGTTGGTGCTCAAGCTTAAGGAAAGACAGGAGAAACAGGCTATCCCCTGTTTTCAGAGACTAGAAACAAGCTCTCTTTTTGTGGGTGGGGCTAAGTTCACATCTAGAGCAAAACTGGGAGGAGGCCAGCACCGGGCAGCACCCCGCTCACCCTCGGTCATTCTTCAGGAAGCTTCTGAGCAATCTGCCTTCTCTTCCAAATACACAACCTCAGTGCCCCACAGTCTCACTTTGAAAGGAAGCCAGAAGTTTCTGCACCCAGCTCCATAAATCTTCTGGTTCTCTTCTTTGTCTTTGGTTTAATATTTTCCTGGGGAACATATTCCCTCAACTCTAGATTTGGGTCTATTTACTTTTATTTATTTATTTATTTTNGCTCCATAAATCTTCTGGTTCTCTTCTTTGTCTTTGGTTTAATATTTTCCTGGGGAACATATTCCCTCAACTCTAGATTTGGGTCTATTTACTTTTATTTATTTATTTATTTTCAGATCAAAGACAATCTCTGAAAATACTTGAGCTTCTTCACTGGAATCACTCCAATTCTCCACGTTCTTTCTTCGGAATTGGCTCTATCCCTCCAAGTCACCCAGCTTACCTCAGACTCTCACTGCTATCTTCTCTGGGTGAGGGGAAAGAAGGGTCACCTCATCACTCTAATCCTTTTTTGTGATAAATCCTCCTTATACCTTGATGCTGGGATGGCATCTCAACCAGTATTTCCCAAAGAGAACCAGTTACCTGTATTTCTAAGACTGCTGTTTTCCTTACTTCTGTCCACCACTTACTTCATCCTCTGTTTTCTCCTTTTTGTTGTTGTTGTTCAGTTGTGTGTGACTCTTTGCAACCCCAGGGATTGTAGCGCTCCAGGCTTCTCTGTCCTCTACAATCCCAAAATTTGTTCAAATTCATGTTCTTTGAGTCAGTGATGCTATTTAACCATCTCATCCTCTGTCAGCCCCTTCTGCCTTCAATCTTTCCCAGCATCAGGGTCTTTCTCAATGAGTCAGCACTTGGCATCAGGTGGCCAAAGTATTGGAGATTTAACTTCAGCATCAGTCTTTCCAATGAATATTAAGGACTGATTTCCTTTAGAATTTACTGGTTTGATCTCCTTGAAGACCAAAGGACTCTCAGGAGTCTTCTTTAGCACCACAATTTGAAAGCCTCAATTCTTCGGCATTCCACCTTCTTTATGGTCAACTCTCACATCTTTACATGACTACTGGAAAAATCATAGCTTTGACTATATGAACCTTTGTTGGCAAACTGACTCTGCTTTTTAATACATCTGTATAAGATTGCTGGGAGAAATATCAATAATCTCAGATATACAGAGGACACCACCCTTATGGCAGAAAGTGAAGAAAAAAGAGCCTCTTGATGAAAGTAAAAGAGGAGAGTAAAAAAGTTGGCTTAAACATCAACATTCAGAAAACAAAGATCATGGCATCCAGTCCCATCACTTCATGGGAAATAGATGGGGAAACACTGGAAACAGTGTCAAACTTTATTTTTGGGGGCTCCAAAATCACTGCAGATGGTGACTGCAGCCATGAAATTAAAAGACGCTTACTCCTTGGAAGGAAAGTTATGACCAACCTAGATAGCATGTTCAAAAGAAGAGACATTACCTTGCTGACTAAGGTCTGTCTGGTCAAGGCTATGTTTTTTCCTGTGGTCATGTATGGATGTGAGAGTTGGACTGTGAAGAAGGATGAGCACCGAAGAATTGATGCTTTCAAATTGTGATGTTGGAGAAGACTCTTGAGAGTCCCTTGGACTGCAAGGAGATCCAACAAGTCCATTCTGAAGGAGATCAGCCCTGGGATTTCTTTGGAAGGAATTATGCTAAAGCTGAAACTCCAGTACTTTGGCCACATCATGTGAAGAGTTGACTCATTGGAAAAGACTTTGATGCTGGGAGGGATTGGGGGCAGGAGGAGAAGGGGACAACCGAAGATGAGATGGCTAGATGGCATCACTGATTCAATGGGCCTGAGTCTGAGTGAACTCCAGGAGTTGGTGATGGACAGGGAGGCCTGGCGTGCTGCGATTCATGGGGTCACAAAGAGTTGGACATGACTGAGAGACAGAACTGAATTGATAGGTTTGTTGTAGCTTTCCTTCCAAGGAGCAAGTGTCTTTTAATTTCACAGTCCACAATGATTTTGGGCCCAAGAAAATAAAATCATTCATTGCTTTCACTTTTCCCCTTCATTTATCCAATAAAACTTTCTATGTCCTTTCTGTATTTTTCAGCCCAACTTCTTTTGTGTAGCACTAATCATCTCTTGCTTAAAACAGTCACAAATTCTTCCAATGAATTTCCTGCATCTCAATCATTTATTATCTCTCTCCCCAATTAATCTATCATAGAACTGCTTGGTTAGTATGACTGGAACAAATCACTGCTCATATAATTGCCCTGTGTAAATATCCAATGCCACTACTCTCTATTATTTCTTAAATGACTACCTATTCCTTCATAGGCATTATCTGCCTGAAAACCTTAAATGGAAAAGATATAACCCTGAGAGTATCTCCAGTATCTTTTCTGGGACTCACTCTCTTATTCTCCTATAGATGCAGTCCACCACTTTTGCCACTAAACAGCATAGCAGCTTCTACCCAGCAAGGATAATAGTAAGTTTTTCAGTTGAGGCCAACATCCCCATCCTCAGCTACTTCAATGTGGTCAGGATAATCTGGCTTCTGAAATCAAAACAATGCTTAATCACTGTATCATTCTTCCTTTAGATGATGGTTTTTCAAGACAGGTGTGGGCTGGATATTAATGCTGGATCAATGTGAGAAATTAGCTTCAGACTGTCTACTCAGCAACCCTTCAAGGTGTCACATCAAGATTGCAATTTTAATAAAAAATCCAGAATTTTCTAAGATCCCATTTTATTTATTTATTTATTTTTATTTTTTAAAGTAAAACACAAGTCAAATTTATTAGATTTATCCACAGTCAGCAATGGTGATCTTGCTGGTCTTGCCATTCCTGGACCCAAAGTGCTCCATAGCTCCCACAATATTTATGCCTTCTTTCACTTTGCCAAAGACCACATGCTTGCCATCTAACCATTCAGTCTTGGCAGTGCAGATGAAAAACTGGCAGCCGTTTGTGTTGGGGCCAGTATTTGCCATGGACAAGATGCCAGGACCTGTATGCTTCAGAATGAAATTCTCATCATCAAATTTCTCACCACAGATGGACTTGCCACCAGTACCATTATGGTGTGTGAAGTCACCACCCTGGCACATAAATCCGGGAATTATTCTGTGAAAGCAGGAACCTTTATAACCAAATCCTTTCTCTCCAGTGCTCAGAGCATGAAAGTTTCCTGCTGTCTTTGGAACTTTGTCTGCAAACAGTTCCAAAGAGACGCGGCCCAAGGGCTCGCCGTCGACAGCGATGTTGAACACAGTGGAGTTGACCATGGCTAGACAGCAAGGGAGGCTCTGGGGTGGCAGCGTCTGCAAGGCCTAAGATCCCATTTTAATATGAGATCTGGTTCTAGGTACAGTCAAGCAGCCTCACCCCTCTCCAGGAAGTGTTGTCTTTGTGAGTACTTACCAGTTTCAATGAATGGAGTATTCCCACACTATCAGGCAGTGAATCATGAAAGGAACCAAATTTCCTTCCTTTAGCTGTACTCCAACTGGAACCTGGTATTCATAGCTCAGCCTACTGGTACCTTTTCAACCCTTATTTAGAACAGTTATATGGGAAATGCTTTGGTAAAACTGGGAGGTGGTTGATACAGAGATAGAGAAAAAGTCCTATGATCTTTATACCTTTATATATGTAATTAAGACTCCTTTCAATCTAGGCAACTTGCCAGCTTAGGTTGATCCCTTCCCCTTGCCAGCTAAAATGTTCTGCAATTCTACTTGAGTTGTTGACAGGTTGTAAAAACAGGGCAACGTGCCCTCATGTAACCCGCCTCAACTCGAGTTTTGCTCATGGCTCTGAGTCCTTGGCCTTGCCAGGGGAAGGTGTGGTTTTGGAAAAGTGCACCAGGTTCACAGTCTTGAAGTCATAGACCACAAGTCATCAAAGGGGCCGGGCTTCTGGGACGGGCACAAGAAGCAGGGCCCGGCATCAGTAGATACGAGATATTCTACCTACCAACAGCTACAAAAGGAGGATGTCAAAGAGGGGAAAAAATCATGTCAGAAGCCCTGGAAGCTTGAATTTATATATTTGCTTATATTTACATATGTTTGTGCAGTGAAGGTCACTCTGGGCTAAGAACCATTCAACTCTAGCAGGCTTTGCTGTGGTTCAGTTATCATTTAATCTGAGGGGCGCATATAGACCTGGCTTGATGAGCTTTGCTGCTTTACAGTGGTGATAGGCTTACTGTAATAAGGTAGGGACCCGTGTGATAATATTTTGAACATAAACAGAACAGCAGAAAAGAGAAAACAAAATAATAATTAGGATCACTTTCTTTTCTCTAAACAAAACAAAAGTAAACAAGAACTATATTTCAAATCCCCTTTCTGCTGGAATCAGGGACATGCAGCATATAAATATATTTTAAGGCTTTACCTTAGAATTTTGTATAGTCATGTAAGTTGACATCATAAGAAACAGTATAAGATGCATATGTAAACTGAATATTCTCAAGCTCCAAATGAAATTGCATGGACATCAATATTCACCAGCTACATAATTTGTGGAGCCCAGTGCCACATGAAAATGAGACACTTCTTTTTCAAAGAGCAGGAAAGGAACTGAGATACAAAGTTTTTCATTACTTCTGCAATCTTTCTTTTGACCTATCATGGTGTTTTTAAGTGTCTAAGTAAAAAAAAATTTAAAATTATATATTATTAGCTTGGATTTTACCATTCATGCTTCCATTGTGCAATGCTAATTTTTAAAATCATATATAGTTGTACTTCATTATTTGCTGAATCACTGAAATTGTACACTGTTTCTATACACATGTATGTAATTCTTTGTTTCCAGAATAGGAGAAACACCAAGCCAAACTAACTCAGCTGTGTTTATTTCACTCCTTGTTATGCCCACATTCTGTCAACACTCTACTTTCAGTGTACAGTTGAGTAAGGAAGGACTGAGACAAAGAACTATGGCTGGCCCTATCTTTCATTTTTGGTCCATGTCAATATGTTCAGTGTGAGCAGTTGGCTAATACAAAGAATTACACAAGAACAAAAGGATGTTATACTTTGTGATGAGTTCCTTGGGATTCAAAGGTCTCCATGAATCAGCAGTCTAGTTACAATTAAAGAAACCAAAACAAGAGTTCAGGTAATACAGTGATGGGACAAGTTTCACAAGTTAGTGTATTAAGAAGGCAGTAAAAACAGCTACACAATTTCAGAGGAGGGATAGAAAATAGAGCTGGGGACTTGCTGGTAGCTCAGTGGTAAAGAATCTGCCTGTCAATGCAGGAGACACAGATTCGACTGATTCTGGGTCTTGTGGGAAGACCAAAAGCCGTGGAGGAGCTAAGCCCAGGCACCACAACTATTGAGCCTGTGCTCTAGGGCCTGAGAGCCGAAACTACTGAGGCTACGTGCCACAGCTACTGAAGCCTGCACGCTCTAGATCCTGTGCTCAATAAAAGAAAACTCTGCAATGAAAAGTCCACGCACTGCAACTGGAGAGTAGCCCCCACTCGCCACAACTAGAGATGAATCCATGCAGTGATAAAGGCCTAGCACAGCCATAAATAAAAAAATAAAATAAAATAAGAAAATAGAGAACGGAAAAAATAGACTAAAAAATAGAAAAATCAACAACATCAGTAACATCATCCGCATCAAATTTGTAACAAGAAGAAATGATAATCTCTTGGATGAAAAAAACAAATCATGTTTGGGATTAGAAAAGTAGAGATGGAAAAAGAAAGGCTAATAGTGGAGCCAAGGTGTTGAAAAACTAAGATAGAAAGATAGTCCTGGAGTAGAATGAAAAACATTAGCTAAAGCATTTCAGCTGTGCTACTATAACCATTGTTATTATTAATCAGAAAATAAGAGCTACCATCTGGTAACTCCCCACAGTGGTTATCATCTTTATAAGAATTAACCCACTCCTTTAATCTTCAGGACAAGCTGTTTCCCCACAGCTGGCAAACAGAAGTGCCGAAGAGTTTGAGGATAAATACTTGGAGCTTTGAGAAGGAAAGAATGACAGGATGAGACAGAGCAAAATCTGCCAATCACATGAAGCAACCATCATGGCGGGGTTCTCTGGGGGCCGTTGTTAAAGACAGTATTGAAATACGTGGATGTAAAATTTTAAAATTATGGACTATAGAGGTGCAATGGATGTGGGAAAGGAAAAGAAAGGTGTGTGAAAAAATGCAATGGCAAAATCAAGAACTTCCCTGGTGGTCCAGTGATTAAGACTTTGACTCGCGATCTGAAGGATACAGGTTTGCTCCCTGGTCAGGGAGTTAAGAGCCCAGGTGCCTCACAGTAAAAAAAAAATGCAAAATACAACTACATTGTAACAAATTCAATAAAGATTTTAAAAATTGTCCACATCAAGAAATGTTTAAAAAAAAAAAAGAAAAATCAACAGGTTTGAGGGCTGGATATATCACAGGCTGAAAGACAGCTGAGAATCAAAGATTATCACTTTACCCCAGAGGTATATGAAATCCAAACCTGTCATATTTTGTGAATGAAAGGACTGACCAGCAATTTAGTGAACTACGGAATTTATGCTGAAGCATAACATTTTGTCTAACATTTGTTCACATCTTCATTTATTTAAAAAGTATTTATCAAGTGCTGTACAAGATACTGAAACAACCAATATTTATACCAACATTATTTTAGGGACCACTTAAAATTTTCTAGGTACTAGAGCCTCAGCAGTAAATGAGGTAAATAAAGCCTCTGTTTTCAAGAAGCTTACAGACTACCATAGAAGAAATAAAAGAGAAACAAATAAGATAGGAAAAAATGAAGATAACCAGAAGTCCCCCCCAAAATGATATCAGAATGTTAAAAAAATAAGCAATATGAAATAAAAAAATCAAATGATGCCAGAAAACATAGATGCTATGAAGAAAATTAAACAGTTATAAAACAGAGTAATAACATGATTGAGAGTGGTTAGGAAGTAGCACCTTTAGCAAAGAATGATCAGAGTCACCTGAGGAGGTGACAGTTGAGTTGAAATTTGAAATGTTGAGAGGTGGCCATGGTGGTAAATAACTTTGGTGTAAAGGGCCCAACAGATGAAAGAAGCTTGGTATGTTTGAGAAACAGAAAGACCAGTTTGGCGGGAGGTGGTGCCAGGCCATGCTCAGTAGTTCAGTCATTTCTGACTCTTTGCAAACTCATGGATTGTAGCCTGCCAAGCTCCTCTGTCCATGGAATTTTCCAGGCAAGAATACTGGAGTGGGTTGCCATCTCCTCCAGAGGAGAGGAGGGAAAGCTGTGTGAGTTAAGCTTGGAGACTTGGACAGTGGCCAGGTCATGCAAAACGGAAAGACCCAACTTCTCTCTTCAAATAACTCAGAGTCTAGTGGGAAGGCAGACTTGTAAACAAATGTTGACTCTACCCTACAGCATGATAAATGCTCTGATAGCACAGGTGATAAGTGAGCACAGAAGACCTGTTTTACCTCCTAAAACTTATCAGGGGTCTGTGATCTTCCCCAACATGGATGATCACTATACCCACAACCACCCCCAATTTTTCCAAGTGCCCCTCCAAACTGGCAAGCAAAGCATTGGGCTTGTTGCCGATAAACCACTTGGAGCCGTTGGGAAGAGAGGCACTCAGTAAACAAGGCTGGGATTATCTCACTGCTTTATGAGATCAAAGCACTTTACAAACATTAACTAATTGAGTATATCATGTTGCAGAGTGTCAGTGTTGTAATGAGGCTCTGTTTAAGCTCTTTATTCTTTCTAAAATGCCTGCGTACTCTTGGAAGGTATGAGTTCCACACTGACTTCATGGACAGAAAGCCTTTATATGTCCCTCCTTCTCCACTGCTAGAGAACTTCGTCTCAGCTTGGGGAGCGGGGGAGTTTGGTGAGACTGGCATTTGATAGAATGTGAAATTCATTACTCCACAGCCCATTTGAGAACACTTCAGTAGACATCTCTGTTACTGAAATTAATTCTCTAAGATCTAACATTGTGTGGACCTGTACTCTTCGGCATGTTCTGGGAACTCAATGATGCCTCTAATCTTGGCCAAATATCTCAGAAATATATTTCTTACAAGAGAGACTTGGAAAGAAAGCACAGATAGATCTAAGTTTCAGAATCGCTTGTTGGCTTGTTGAAAGTAAAGGTCCCTGGAATCTTTTCAAGAGCACATGAATCAAAATTCCAGCAATTTCCATTTTAATGAACTCCTGATTTGCTTCTTACACACAAGCAATTCATAACTACTGCAGAAAAGCAGACTCAAATCTCAGGTCAATTTAATTCAATTCAGTACATTTTTATTAAACACCTACCAAGTACAATGCAGCAACAGAGACAAGGAAGATCCAGCTTTATCTCAAGAAATCTATATTCCAGGAGGAGGGGGAAAAAAAAGAAGACAGGTGATTTTAATTCAAAACAGAGCATAACAGGGATACACAGAATATTATGATGGTTCAGGGGCTTCCCAGGTGGTGCTAGTGGTAAAGAAGCCACCTACCTGCAGGAGACAGAAGAAACACAGGTTCTATCGCTGGGTCCGGAAGATCCCCTAGAGGAAGGCATGGCAACCCACCCCAGTATTCTTGCCTAGACAATCCTATGGACAGAGGAACCAGATCCATGTGTCACAAAAAGTCGGACACAACTGAAGCAATTTAGCACACATGCAGGCATAATGGTTCAGACAGTGTAGGCAGGAATGATATCCTTTTGGGGTCCCAGGAAAGAGAAGTGCGGCCTCTTCAGTTGAACTTTGAGGGACGATAAAGATTTATATTGACTAAAGCCTAAAGATCAGGAGCATGGGCTTTGATGTGTATTCTGATTATGTTTCTGCCACCTCCCAGCCTGATCTTGGGCAAGTCACCTATCACTTCTGTGTTAGCTTATTCAGCTATAAAAAATGAGGTGGCTGGCAAGATGACTTGAGGTTCCTTCTAGTCAAAAACTTTATTACTTTGGCTTTATTTGTCTCAGTGATCTGAGGGTAAAGTGAAAGTGAAAGTGAAGTCATGTCCAACTCTTTGTGACC
>SJYV01054887.1:0-22022 GCA_006410875.1 Neotragus pygmaeus
TGAGTGAACTCTGGGAGTTGGTGATGGACAGGGAGGCCTGGCGTGCTGCGATTCATGGGGTCGCAGACTGAGCAACTGAACTGAACTGAACTGAAAGGCTATGCCAGAGACTTTGCTGCTTGCTACTGTATCTTTGTGGTAAAGAATCTGCCTAAAATGCAGAAGACACAGGAGATGAGGGTTCAATCACTGGGTGGGGAAGATCCCCTGGAGGAGAGATTGACACCCCACTCCAGTTTTCTTGCCTAGAGATCCCCATGGACTGAGGAGCCTGGCAGGCTACAGTCCTTGTTGCCATTTCCTCCTCCAGGGGGATATTCCTGATTCCGGGATCAAACCTGGGTTTCCTGCATCGCCAGGTAGATTCTTCACTACTGAGCCACCTGGGAAGCCCCACTAATATCTTAGACGTCACTACCAGGACTTCCCCAGGTGGGCCAGGAGTTAAGACTTCACCTTCTAACTCAGGGGTTGTGGGTTCAACCCCTGGTCAAGGACCTAAAATCTCACATACCTCGGGGCTAAAAAAAAAAAAAAGGCAGAAACAATATTGCAACAAATTCAATACAGACTTTTAAAATGGTCCACATCAAAAAAAATTTCTTTCCCACGATCACATCCTTGTATATAAATGTTAAGAGCAGCATAATTCACTCACATCCATTTTCCTACCACTTCTTCCCTCCCCATGATCCCCAACTAACCCGGCACTTGTTTCATGCTTGGACCTTCGTCAGTCTTTGTTGGTGCAGAATCTTCTGATGTTTCAGCCAGTAGACACTCTGCAATCAGAACAGGTGAGACACTGTCTCAATAACGTCACGGCAGCTACCTCATCAGGGATGAAAACATCCCCAGCCCGAAGTACTGAAGGGAACCCACACTCGTCTCAGCATCTGTTTATTCCCCAATTCGCCTACAGAGAGGAAAATGGGGACGCAGGGCCCGTGCCGGTCTCAACACGGTGGCTCGGCTGGGGTACTGACCAGTAAACACCCACTCTTATTTTGATTTTATAACCCTCATTTCCTACAGTGACAGATTTTATTATCCTGGGCTCCAAAATCACTGCAGACAGTGACTGCAGCCACGAAATTAAAAGACCCTTGCTCCTTGGAAGGAAAGCTATGACAAATCCAGGCAGTGTGTTAAAAAGCAGAGATTCACTTTGCTGGCAAAGGTCCTTACAGTCAGAGCTACGATTTTTCCAGTAGTCATGTACGGATGTGAAATCTGGACTGTAAAGAAAGCTGAAGAATTGATGCTTTTGAACTGTGGTAGTGGAGAAGACACTCGAGAGGCCCTTGGACTGCAAGGAGATCCAACCAGTCCATCCTAGAGGAAATCAACCCTGAATAGTCATTAGAATGACTGATGCTGAAGCTCCAATACTTTGGCCACCTGAGGCAAAGAGCTGACTCACTGGAAAAGACCCTGATGCTGGGAAAGATTGAAGGCGGGAGGAGAAGGGGATGACAGAGGATGAGATGGTTGGATGGCATCACTGGCTCAATGGACATGAGTTTGAGTAAGCTCCAGGAGTTGGTGATGGACAGGGAGGCCTGGTGTGCTGCAGTCCATGGGGTCGCAAAGTCAGACATGACTGAACAACAACAACAATTTCCTATGAATAATACGAATATGTTTTCCATCCAGGGATTTTTTTTATTCTCAGAAGGAAGAGCTTCTGTTCAAGCCCTTTACAGACACAACAGATGAGCAACAGGTGTGTACTACCTGTAAGTCTTTGAAGCCAATCTGTCTGCTCACTCTTGGGACTCTAAGGTTTTGTCCACAGTTGAAGGAGAGAATTCCTCCTGATAAAGGAGAAGTGACGTGAAGTGAAGTTGCTCAGTCGTGCCCGACTCTGCGACCCATGGACCGTAGCCCACCGTGCTCCTCCGTCCATGGGGTTCTCCAGGCAGGAATACTGGAGTGGGTTGCCATTTCCTTCTCCAGATGAAGGAGAGCTATTATTTTTTTCTACTACTTTTCTCCTAAATACCTTAAGATAACCACAGAACTTGGTGTAAGGACATTGCTAGAATATGGGTACCCACATTCTGACGGAGGGCAATCCTTAGAGAAGTTCCTTGAACCTTAGTCTCTAAAACTAAGGCAAGAAATAAGGGGGACGCCCATTCTACAGCTGTTACTGTTCTTAAAAACAAACCAACCAACCCAAATGCTTCAGACCTAGGGACACATGCAGACTGAAAGTGAAGGGCTGGAAAAAGATATTCCATGCAAGCGGAAGTCAAAAGAAGCAGGAGTAGCAGTATTCGTATTAGATAAAATAGACTTTACAGTAAGGCACTTCCCAGGTGGCGCTAGTGAAGAACCCACCTGCCAATGCAGGAGACAGGAGAGACTCGGGTTGGACCCCCGGGTCAGCAACCCACTCCAGCATTCTTGTCTGGAAAATTCCAGGAAGATGGACAGAGGAGCCTGGCAGGCTACAGTCCACGGGGTTGCAAAGAGTCAGACACGACTGAGCACATTCACGAGAGAGAGGAAGGCCGCTGCATAATGACTGAGGGACCTATCCAATCAGATGATGTAACAATCCTAAAGATACACGCACCCATCGTAGCAGCCCCTCAGTGCACGAGGCGAGTGCCAGCAGCTGTTAAAAGGGAAACTGACAGCCACACGGTAGCAGTGGGGGACTTTAGGACCCGCTCACACCGAAGGACAGAGCGTCCAGACAGAAAGGTAATAGGGAGAAACAGGATGAAGATTCACTTTCTTACTGAACCTTGGCAACAGCACGTAGAGGCAGCACACATCCTCTTCCCCAGATGTAGAGGGGAGAATTTGCCAGAAGCCACACGTGGGGGCACCAGAGCGCCGGCTTGGCACTTTTGACTCCACGTCATGTCTGCCACCTTCAACCCACCAGGGAGACCGGGTCCCTCCTCCGTGGTCTCACAGGCTGGAGATGGCTTGGGTTTCCAGCGAGGCAGGTTGAGCAGGGAGTGAGTGAGTTCTAGTTCAGAGACCCGCTGTAGAGATGGGCTGCCCCCACCCCTGAGGAACCAGCGGTCCCTTCCCCGTGTCCTGGGAACTTGAGGCCACCCCCTGTTTCCCTGCCCCCCCCGAGGCCTGCTCCAACCTGACTCACTTTTCATCCCATCCCTTGCCATCTCAGACAGTGCCGGCAGGCTCATCTTTTCAAAGATGTCGATGGATGTCTTCCAGGCGAGCGACGCCCTGCAATGCTCATGCAGGAGGGAGGCGAGGGACTCCGCATCGGCCCTGTCCACCTGGACCAGCGGGAAGGAGCTCACTGCCGGTTTTGATGCGTGCTCCTTCAGGAGGGCCTTAAACGTCTGGAACTCCTCTTTGCCCAGCTGCTCGAAACACCACTGCAGTCCGTAATTGGAGAAGGGGGCTATTTTGGCTTCTCTCATCTTGACGCAAGGCTGAGAGCTCAGGTGGAATGGAAAAGTAGTCTTTGGTAAACGAAGCCGATGGGACCTGTTAGAAGAGTGAAGAGTTAGCTGCTCAGTGGTGTCTGACTCTTTGCGACCCCAAGGACTGTAGCCCACAAGGCTCCTCTGTGCGTGGGATTCTCCAGGCGAGAATCCTGGAGTGGGTTGCCATGCCCTCCTCCCGGGCATCTTTTCAACCCAGAGATCGAGCCCGGGTCTCCCGCATTGCAGGCAGACTCTTTACCTGCTGAGCCTTGGGGGAGGTCATGGAGGAAGATTGGAAACACTTGCCAGTGAGAGATCCTGGCTAACAGGCCAGGCTCAGCGGAATTGGCCGATAGGTTCCCGTCACTCAGTGAAAATCATCACAGGGTTTTCAGATGCGTTGTTTCCTGTTGCGCTTGTTAATGCACCCTCCAGTTACACAGTGAAGACTTTTGGTATAAAGGTATTCCGAGGGCTTCCCTGGGAATGCAGTGGCTAAGCGTCCGCCTGCCCATGCCGGGGACACGAGACCCATCCCGGGATGGTCGCCCATGCCGAGGGCGGCTGAGCCCGTGCGGCAGCGCTCCTGGGCCCGGGAGCCCCGGCTCCTGACGCTCGAGTACCCTGAACCCTGCTCTGCGGCCAGAGCCCGGCTCTGCTCGGAGCCCTCGGGCAGCGCCTGGAGAGAGCTCTTCCCCACGCCTGTGCGTTCGTTTTCATAGATAAGTTCGTTTGCTGCACGGGGCTCTTGAGTGATCCCACAGAAGCTGTGAGGACAGCAGGGCCCGAGATCAGACCCTGTTTGAATGTCGAGTCTGTTGCCCCAGGCAAAGGCGTTTCACTCAGCAACTCGGTTTCCTCCCGTGACAAAGAGCACCCTCAGGACTGGAGGGGGTAGAAGCCATGCTGAGTGACACGCCCAGACGCCTTCAAGACACAGACACACATCAGCTGGTCCTGACCTTCAAGTCAGAGCACCCCAAGTTCCTCTTCTGCTCTAGGCCAAGGGGCTTGCCTGGTGGCACAGTGGTGAAGAGTCTGCCTGCCGATGCAGGAGACCCAGGCTCGATCCCTGGGTCAGGAAGGTCCCCAGAAGAGGAAACGCAACCCACTCCAGCAGTCTCGTCTGGAGAATCCCATGGGCAGAGGAGCCTGGTGGGCTACAGTCCATGGGGTTCATACAACTCAGCGGCTAAACAACAACTTCAGACCTAGGGGTTGGGAAGAGCCGAGAGATATACTGAAATACGCCAAACAGGTATGTTTTGTGGGTGGGCTTTTTCATCAAAGCAGAGGAATGGGACACACCTCCTTCTCTCTGAGGGTCTCTTTGGTCCCTGGGCTCTGACGAGCCTAACTGGAGAGCCTGGGAGCAGAGAGGAGGGCTCAGGTTCCAACCAGGAACGGAGAGAAACAGGGAGAGTCCAGGGAGAAGGCCGGAGGAAGCGCCCACCACCCTGACTCCTCACCTCTAGGACGGGATCCCAGCTGGCGAGCATGTGGTGCCGGGCCTTTGGGGGATCCGCGCGGTGACGTTCCTGCCGGCTATTGGCTGCCAGGCTCCACGTGGGCACACCCAGGCTAGATGGGGAGCAGCAGCTCTCTACACATGCTTGCCCCGTGCCCTCCCACCTGTCAGGTGAGGATGGTCTGTTGGCCTTAGTTCACCTGTGCTGAAGACCCGCGGTCAGTACAGCCCTCACCTGATTGGCCCAGAGCAACAGTGTGTGTGTGTGTGTGTGTGAGTGTGTATGTGAGTGTGTGTGTGTGTGGCCCAGAGCAACAGTGTGTGTGCGTGTGTACCTGATTGGCCCAGAGCAATGGGTGTGAGTGTGTGAGTGGGGGGGGGGAGCTTCCTGCCCACTCTTTAAGGATGCTGCTGTTGCTTGCTCAGGTGACTTTCTCCACACCACCCTCTTACCTGGAATCCTGTGAATTCATAGTATCTACTTGCTCTGTCCCTCAGTCGTGTCCGACTCTTTGCAACCCCGTGGACTGTAGCCCGCCAGGCTCCTCTGTCCATGGGATTCTCCAGGCAAGAGTACTGGAGTGGGTTGCCGTGCCCTCCCCCAGGGGATCCTGCCAACCCAGGGGCCAAGCCCCCGTCTCCTGTGTTTCCTACACTGGCCGGCGGGTTCTTTACCACTGGCACCACCTGGGAAGCCCCAGGGTGTATACACCTGTTTGTTATCAAATGAATCTTCTGCAGTGTTCTAAGTGCACCTGTCTTCACCATCGCTAATAAAGGAAATGCAAATCAAAACCACAGTGAGATCTCACCTGACACCTGTCAGAATTAAAAACACAAGAAATGTTGCCTAGGATATGGACAAAAGGAATCCCTCACACACTGCTGTGTATGAATGTAATTTGATGTAATTGGAATGTAAATTGATGCAGTCACTGTGGAAAGCATTATGGAGGTTTCTCAAAAAACTAAAAACTCCTTTGACATTGAAACTCCGAAAATATTAATGTATCTACTTAAACATAACTGTAATTCACAGTGGAACTATATGTAACTTTGTTCTATTTTTTCCAAGTCTCCTGTAAATATGTTATCATACTTTCATAATTTAAAAAAATGAACAAGAGAAAAAAAGAACAAGTACATAAAATAAAACTACCATATGACCCAACAAGCCCACTCTTGGGTCTATTCCGGGTCAGCACAGAAGCTCTCATCCAGCCCACTCCCGGGTCTCTTCCGGGTCAGCAAAGAAGCCCTCATTTGGAGAGACACCCGCCCCGCTGTGGTCGTGGCGGCAGCATCCGCAAAGCCGCGGTGAGGAAACCACCTCCGTGTCCGCCAGCAGGGGAGTGGATTAAGGTGCGGTGCGTTTATGCACGAGTGTTACTCAGGCATGAAAAAGAGCAAAGTGTGCCACGCATAGCGGCATGGTGAGAGTCGGAGGTAGTGTGCTGAAGTGAGGGCTTCCCGGGTAGCTCCGCTGGTAAGGGATCCGCCTGCAATCCCGGAGACCCCGGTTCAGTTCCTGGGTCAGGAAGTTCCTCTGGAGAAGGGACAGGCTACCCACTTGGGTATTCTTGGGCTTCCCTGGTGGCTCAGACAGTAAAGAATCTGCCTGAAATGTGGGAGACCTGGGCTTAATCCCTGGGTCGGGAAGATCCCCCAGAGGAGGGCATGGCAACCCCCTTCAGTCTTCTTGCCGGGAGAATCCCATGGACAGAGGAGCCTGGCGGGCTCCAGTCCACTGAGTCACAAAGAGTCGGACACGACTGAGCAACTAAGCGTCGCGCATGCTAAGGTGAAATAAGTCAGACAGAGAAAGACAAAAACTGTATCTTACCACTGATATCTGGGATCCGAAAAGGCAACAGACTGCGGAATCAAAGAAAAGAGAAGCAGACAGACACACGTAGAGGATAAGGCACTGGTCCCCAGCAGCAGGTGCAGGGCGGTGATTTGGGGGTGGGGGAGAGGTCAGCTGCTGGTCTACAGGGATGTGCACAACACAGGGAATTCATAGCCCAGGTTTCCTAATAACTGTAAATGAAGTAGGACCTTTGAAAATTGTATAAAAAATTAAAATTAAAAAAATGCCCATCTCAGCTAATAGTAAGACCAGCTGTTTTGTGCCTTGAGTCTCCACGTGAATGGTTCTCTCCCAAAGCGTTTCTTTCTTTTTTCCCCCGGCTTTATTAAGAGAATCGTCAACCCCGCATAGGTTTAAGGTGTATAATGTGATCTTTTCATGCACGTATATTGCAAAACGTTTACCACAGAAGTGATTCGTCTGACCCCAGTAATTCCCAAATTTCTCTGCAGGTTGGAAGCACTTGGAGGAACTTTAAAAATCCGAGTCCCAGGCCACACCCATCTCATTTAAGACAGGATGCGGCTGGTCGCGATGGCGGTTAGTCGCTAGATTGGGTCTGACTCTTCTGCGACCCCATGGGCTGCGGGATGCCGGACTCCTGCCCATGAGATTCTCCAGGCAAGAACAGTGCAGTGGGATGCCATTCTCTTCTGCAGGGGATCTTCCCGACCCAGGAATCGAGCCTGCGTCTCCTGCATTGGCCGGCGGGTTCTTTACCCCTGAGCCACCTGGGAAGCCCTCTCCGGTATCTTTAAGGAGTCCATGTAACACAATGTGCCCCAAAGATGGCTCGCCTCAAGGCGTTGTCCCTCCTTGCTTTGTTTAGCAAAGTGGGGACCTCTGAGGTCCTCCTAGGGAGAGTGTTAGTGGGGGGGGGTGTTCTCTGGATTTAAGCTGTCCACCTCCCAGCCTGCTGACCCCAGGGAAAGCATTTTGGGGGCAGCTGTTCCTCATTCACCGTGAATCCTCTCACCTGTGCGTGACGTGTCAAACTCTGGGCTTTGGAGACCAAGTTAAAGCCAGTTTTCCCTTTAGAGTCTGATTTCGGATGGACCTTTATTTCTGTCTGGCCCTGTAACANTGTGGGATTAACCTGGTCAGGCTCCTGGAGGGAAATCTCACAAACTTCTTCCTGTACTCAGCTCATGCCTAGATTTCCCTGAAGTTTTTTTTAACTCTCAAGGAACCCTCCAGAAGCTCACCAACTGTGTTCAGGTTCCTCTGCCCCAGTACTGGCTCTCAAGGAGGTTTCTGTCTGTGAGTCTCTGCGCCAGTAAGTTCTGTCTATTCACCCGTCTCTCCAGCCTTGGTCCCGGCTGCTCTGACTTCTGCAACAGAGCCCCTTTACAGTGTAGGGGAGCTGGTGCAGGCCATACCTGGTCTTCACTTTATGTAGAACAGGATGACTGTTTCAGAATGTGACCAAGCGGGCTCTGATGATTCTAGGACTTTACTTGGCTTTGATGACCTTGATGATTTTTGAGTACTTGTCAGAGTTTCCCTGGTGGCTCAGACAGTAACGAATCTGCCTGCGATGCAGGAGATGTGAGTTCGATCTCTGGGTTGGGAAGATCCCCCAGAGGAATGCATGGCAACCCACTCCAGTATTTTTGCCTGGAGAATCCCATGGACAGAGGAGCCTGTGGGCTATAGTCCTTGGGGCCGCAAGAGTTGGACATGACTGAAGCCACGAACACACAGGCGTTTTTGTAGGATGCACTTTTGTGGATATTTGCCTTGATGTGCTTTTCGTAATTAAAATATAGTTTTGAGATTTGGGGAGGGGTAAAGTGCCATTTTAAATCACATCACATCGAGAATAAATATCAACACAGCACAGTTTGTCGGCGTGGATGTTAATCTTGGTTAGCGGGCTGACACCCGTCGGGTTTCCCCACTGTGAATGTGCCCCCCTCTTCCCTACCTTTCCATCCTTCCCTTTTTGGGTGGGGTCACTAGGCGTGGCACACGCTTAAGGAGTCGGGGAGTTCACCCCTTCTTTTGACAGCAGAGTGTTTATGTAAGTTATGTGGAATTGTGTGTGGAGGACTTGGCTGTTCTCCCACGTTTATTTATTTACGTGTCTCTGTTATAGAATCGTGCATTTCGTCGCAGTCCGGCTGAGCCCCCGTCACGCTGCGGCTTCCCACCGGTTCCGTTGTGCTCATAGTGATGAACGTACATTTTCACGCAGCTCTCAGTTCTCCCCACCCCCTCCTGCCCCTGCTGTGTCCACAAGTCTGCTCTGTGTCTGCATCTACTCCTGCCCTGCAAATAGACTCACCTGTACCATTTTTCACTTTCCGCTCTCCTGCATTGGAGAAGGAAACGACAACCCACTCCAGTGCTCTTGCCTGGGGAATCCCAGGGACAGAGGACCCTGGTGGGCTGTAGCCCATGAGGCCGCTGAGTCAGGCACGACTGAGCGACTTCACTTCACTTTTCGCTTTCCTGCATTAGAGAAGGAAACGGCACCCTACTCCAGTGTTCTTGCCTGGAGAATCCCAGGGACGGGGGAGCCTGGTGGGCTGCTGTCTGTGGGGCTGCACAGAGTCGGACACGACTGAAGCGACTTAGCAGCAGCAGCAGCAGCAGCGCTGTTTTTCTAGATCCCATGTATACGCGTTGTGTTCTTCAGTCGCTCAGTCGTGTCTGACCCCTTGCGACCCCGTGGGCTGCAGCACGCCAGGCCTCCCTGGCCATCACCAACTCCCAGAGTTTACTCAAACTCAAGACTATTGTCAGTGATGCCGTCCAACCTTCTCATCCTCTGCCGCCCCCTCTCCTGTCCTCAATCTTCCCAGCATCGGGGTATATGAGTTAGTGCGTGATGTTTTTCTGACTTAAAGTATCGTCTCCCACCTAGCTTTTAGAAATGGTTTGCTGAAACCCTTTGGGGACCTCAGGGTTTTTAGGGCATGAGCCACTCGTCTCTTTGGCCCTGCAGTAAACCCTTCTCTGCTCCAAACTGCGACATTTCAGCTTGTTTCGCTTCACTGTGTGTTGGGCACGTGAACTCATGCTGACAGAAAGAGGATGACTGTACGGCTGCTTTCGANACAGAGTCGGACACGACTGAAGCGACTTAGCAGCAGCAGCAGCAGCAGCGCTGTTTTTCTAGATCCCATGTATACGCGTTGTGTTCTTCAGTCGCTCAGTCGTGTCTGACCCTTTGCGACCCCGTGGGCTGCAGCACGCCAGGCCTCCCTGGCCATCACCAACTCCCAGAGTTTACTCAAACTCAAGACTATTGTCAGTGATGCCGTCCAACCTTCTCATCCTCTGCCGCCCCCTCTCCTGTCCTCAATCTTCCCAGCATCGGGGTATATGAGTTAGTGCGTGATGTTTTTCTGACTTAAAGTATCGTCTCCCACCTAGCTTTCAGAAATGGTTTGCTGAAACCCTTTGGGGACCTCAGGGTTTTTAGGGCATGAGCCACTCGTCTCTTTGGCCCTGCAGTAAACCCTTCTCTGCTCCAAACTGCGACATTTCAGCTTGTTTCGCTTCACTGTGTGTTGGGCACGTGAACTCATGCTGACAGAAAGAGGATGACTGTACGGCTGCTTTCGAGGCCTTTGAGTTCTAAATGCTGTCCTAACTTGTAACTAGCTGTGTGCTAGTTAGCGGGCTTCCCACGTGGCTCGCACAGTAAGGCGTCTGCCTGTAATCCGGGAGACCCAGGTGCTGGTGAGCCGTGTTTGCTGTACTATGCTCCCCCGTGTCCACCTCCAGGGCCTGTAGCCGGCCAGGCTCCTCTGTTCATGGGATTCTCCAGGCAAGAACACTGGAGCGGGTTGCCATTCCCTGCTCCAGGGGATCTTCCCCACCCAGGGATCGAACCCTCATCTCCTGCACTGACAGGCTGATTCCTTACCACGGGGCCACCAGGGAAGCCCTGGGCTAGAGGGCGAGAGCCCCAAGAAGCCCATAGTCGGGGGCACGCCCAGCTGGTCCAGGGGTCGGACTCCGCACTTTCACTGCCAAGAGCCTGGGGCTGAGTCTCTGGTCTGGAACTGAGATCCTGCAAGCAGGGTGGCTGGAAAACACCAGAGCAAAGTCTGTCCGGGGTGGTACAGCCCCTCCAAGAGGTTTCACAGGAAGCCAGCTGCACACTGTACCACTTCTCAGGCCCTAGGGTGGTAACTGGGGAGGCAGAGTTGAGGAACCACCCTCTAGACCCCCAATCTGGGCCCAGGCCCATCCCAGTATAAGTCGCAGAGAAAGTCCCTTTGCTTTACTCTGTTAATGGGCTGAGCTCCTTTAAAAAGTTGAGTCACACGTCACTTTTTCGTTGTTGTTTTAAGCTCACTGGCTTAGTGGCTGCACAACACGTGGAATCTTAATGGACCAGGGATTGAACCTGTCTCCTGATCGGCAGGCGGATTCTTTACCACCTAGCCACCTGGGAGGTCCACCTTCCACCTTTTAAGAAGAGTTCCTTAAATATGAGGAAATTTCCATTTTCCATTGCTCGCTGTATTATTTTCCTTGGATTTTGCTCCCCCTAAACTTTTTATTTTGTATGGGGTATAGCTAATTAACAGTTATATTTTCAGGTGAACAGCAAAAGGACTCAGCCATACCTATACATGTACCCCTTCTCCCCCAAGCTCCTCCCCGCCCCAGGCTGCCTCATAACACTGAGCAGAGTTCCCTGTGCTATCAGTGGGTCTTCTCGGTCATCCACTTTGAATACAGCAGTGTGTGCACGCCCCTTCCCCCACCCGGCAACCTAAGTCCGTTCTCTTAAGTCTGTGAGTCTCTCTTTTGTAAGCAAGTCCATTGGTATCATCTCTTTCGTTCCACACACAAGGGATGCTGTACAATATTTCTCCTCTCCCTGACTTACTTTACTCAGTAGGATGCCATCTAGATCTCTCCAGGTCTTCACTCTAGGAGGACACATGCTTTCGAAGCAAGATGTCTTTCCTTTAACAGTTGACTTGCAAGTCTATTTATAAACAAACACTTGAAATGTTTTCTAATTGCATTCATGCACAATTTTACGTCAATTCTTGCAACACCCCAGTAGGTGAGTCCATGACAATGTTAACAGGACATATTCAAAGACATCCAGAAGCCAGGAGTAGACGTGAGCTACAACGCTCCTTCCCGTGGTGACCCCAATTCCATGACTAATCTCTGTTGGACATATAGCCTTCAGTATCTCCCAGGGGGCTGTTTGCAGGTCTTGCTCCACAGAATCTCCTGGAACTAACCGCGCCATCCCAGACTCAGAATGGCCCACAGACAAGGCAACCGATTCCCAATTTTCATCAGGAAAAAAACCACAACTATATCCAGGGCGGTGGGTGGGGTCACGAGATCAAACCATCCCTGTAGTCTGATCACAGAACTCATCCTTCCAGTCCTGAACCATCTGCAGGACATCCTTGTTCACCACTGGGCCCTCCAGCCTTCTCATCATGTCCACGCCACGGCTTTGTCTCTTCTTGCTGTGAAAGATAAGAATCAGTGTATGCATTTTTTTTGCAGTCCTCGAAAAATACATAAACTCTAGAACAAAACTCTACCACCCAGGAGATGGATAAATGGAATTCTGCCTGTCAGATCAGTAAACAAAGGATGTCCCAGTCATCAGTGGCTGCAGGTACAGACAAAGGTGAGCTGATGAGGCCTGAGGGAACTCGGGAAGAAGGAACAGCTGCCGTCCAGCAGCCATCAGACTGCACCCACTCGGCACAGTGAGCCCTGGGGGAACTCGGGATGTGAAAACAGGATCCTGGCCCAGAGAGCTGAGGTGCACACCTAAGGAATGGCTGCGGTGAGCTCAGAGTCTTCCACCTTCCCAGACGCACGCTAAGTCACATCTGACTCCTTCTGAACCCACGGACTGTAGCCCAACAGGCTCCTCTGTCCATGAGATTCTCCAGGCGAGAATACTGGAGTGGGCTGCCGTTCCCTTCTCCAGGGGATTTTCTCTACCCAGAGATCAAACCCGGGTCTTCTGCATTGCAGGCAGATTCTTTGCCACTGAGCCACCAGGGTAGACGAGGACATGCACACTCTGCTATATTTAAAACAGAGAACTGGACTTCCCTGGCGGGGTCTAGCAGCTAGGACTCTGCTCCCTATGCAGGGGGCCCAGGTTCAGCTCCTGGTCAGGGAACTCTATCCCACATGCCACAGCTAAGACCCTGAGCAGCCAAATAAATATTTTAAAAAATGAAATAGATAACCAACAGGACCTATTGTAAAAAAAAAAAATTAAAAATTTTAAATGCAAAAAAAAGAGCAGATGGGAGTATCTGGGTCCACTTCCTCCTCACAGACAAGCAAGAGTTGGGGTGTGGCAGCCCCATGAGGGAACTGTAGACCCCCAGGAAAGGGGTGCAGGATGTGGCCGCCTCCGCCAGCAGCATCTCGGGCCCAGGGTTGCCCTCCAGATGAGGCGCCTTCCCTCCCAGGGCTGCGTCTGCCGCACCGGAAGCGGCGGGACGCACAGGACGACCTCAGGGCGGAGCACCCTCTTCAGGGCGGTGTCCTGCGGGAGCTCGGCGCCCCGGAGCCCGACGCCGTTTCCGCTGAGGTCCAGGTGCCGCAGGGTCGGGTTGTGGAGGAGCACAGAGGTCAGGGCCGGGCAGCAGACGGAGGTGAACTGGCACTCCTCCAGCCTGCGGGAGGGAAACAGGAGACGTAGGTTTGATCACTGGGTCAGGAAGATCCCTGGGAAGAGGAAACTGCAACCCACTTCAGTATTCTTGCTGGAAAATCTCATGGACAGAGGAGCCTGGCAGGCTGCAGTCCATGGGGTCGCAAAGTCGGACACTGCTGAGCGACCACAGACACACACACACAGCCCACAGGGTCACAGAGACACACGACCCAGCGATTGAACAATACTTGAGGACTACACTCTGAGAACCACGGCTCTGAAGCTGCTAAGTCCTCGACCCAAATGGATGGCAAATCCCAGCAATGCCAAACACGTCCCCACATTCTACCTGAGAATTTTACAGACCCCGGGTCCCAAAGGAAGCAATGGGGACAGCTTACTCGAGAACCTGGAGGCCAGAGTGAGGGTTCAACAGGGGCTGACACGGCAGGGCCCTGCCGTTGTCTCTCAGGCTGTTGCAGCCATGGTCCAGATTTCTTAGGTTTTTATTTTTATCGAGAGCAGATGCTATATCTTGACAGCACTCGGAGGTCAGGGTGCAACTCCTCAGCCTGCAAAGAAACACCAACCAAAAGGCCTTCTTTTCCGCCTTTTGTGTGTGTGTGTGTATATATATATATATATATATTTGTAGAACAGCTTTACTTAAATATAATAACTGATGCTTTCAAACTGTGGTGCTGGAGAAGACTCTTGAGGGTCCCTTGGACAGGAAGATCAAGCCAGTCAATCCTAAAGGATGCCACCCTGAATATTCATTGGTGATGCTGAAGCTGAATCTCCAATACTTCGACCACCTGATGTGAAGAGAAGACTCATTGTAGAAGACCCTGATGCTGGGAAAGACTGAGGGCGGGAGAAGGGGGCAACAGAGGATGAGGTGGTTGGATGGCATCATTGGCTCAATGGACATGAATTTGAGCAAGCTCTGGGAGATGGTGAAGGACAGGGAAGCCTGGCGTGCNTGATGCTGGGAAAGACTGAGGGCGGGAGAAGGGGGCAACAGAGGATGAGGTGGTTGGATGGCATCATTGGCTCAATGGACATGAATTTGAGCAAGCTCTGGGAGATGGTGAAGGACAGGGAAGCCTGGCGTGCTGCAGTTGATGAGGTTGCAAAGAGTCAGACACGACTGAAGTGACTTAGCACACTTGCACAGCATCGCTGAAAGGAATTTAGCACGATCTGCTGTTGGAACTGCCTCAAGCCTATAGCTCCTGCAGCGATGGAAAGATGCCAGCATCTCTGACATCTTGCAAAGCCATGCCTCTGTGACTCCCCGCTGGGTCGCCCGGCACATAGTCTGAGAGCTCTGCCCCTAGCTAGCTTGCCCCTGAGACTGAAACCTCTGCCATCCTCCTCTCTGATACGCTTTCTTCCAGTATCCACACAATGCCGCGCGAGCAGTAGGCGCTTGATCATCCGTGGCGTAAAGGAACATACAACATACACACGCAGTCTCTCCCCACCACCCTATTCTTCCCCAGGGAGTTCCAGAGAGCGGCGTCTAGGACTTACGGCAGCCTCTGCAGAGGAGACGGAAAGTGTCGCGAGATGTTCCAGAGCTGCTTCACCCCGTCATCCTGCGAGGCGCTTTCTGCCAGGCCCAGGTGGGTCAGACTCCGGTTACTCATGAGAGAAAAGGCAAGGCTTCCGCAGGAAGGTCGCCTGAGGTCACAATTCTCCAGCCTGTGGGTGAGACACTCACAGTCGGGATGCAGTCTAATTTGTTCCCTTCCCTGGTCTCCTGCTGAGACTCCACGGTTTCCATCTGGGCTTCCGATCTAAAGGCAGACGTCTCCTCCCACTTCTGTGACCACCTCTTAGGGCTTCCCAGGTTTAAAGGAGAGGACTGGGGGTCGTGATGGGAGAAGGAATTGTGCATTAAGAAAATAGTTATAGAGAGGGATGAAGAGGGTGGGAAAGTGACCAGCAGGAACTCTTAAGCGTGAAGACGTTTATGGAGATGACGTGGGAAGAGGCAACATCTCTGAAAGTTACGGAAAGATGGAAAGGTGCCCTGAAGACGGGAGGCATGGCTTCGTGTCGGAGAGGCTAAGATGCAGCGGGTTCCTGGAGGCCTGGTGGCCACAGCCCTGTGCTCCCACTGCAGGGGCACGGGCTTGATCCCGGGTTGGAGAACTAACCTCCCACATGCTGTGTAGCCAAAAAGTAGACAAGAAACACAGCTAAGTGGAGAGGATGGCTCTGAAAGCCTCTTCATCCACGGCGAGGGAGGGCAGGTGTGAATAAGAAAGTGTCTGCTATTGGGCCTTCTCTGGTGACCCAGTGGCTAAGCCTGCACGTCCCCAGAGCAGAGGCTCAGGTTCGATTCCCAGTCAGGGAAGCCGATCCCACAAGGCGCAACTAAGACCAGCTCAGCCAAATAAATAAAACAAAAATTAAAAAGTTAAACGTTACAAAACTGAAATGGAGGAAAGAAAGTATCTAATGCTGTCATTACAGTGACAGCTGATCACTGGACTTACCGTGGTGACCGTCTGTGAGTTAGAAAGTACCAGGTCGCTGGAAACTCACCCAAGGATGTGAGTCAGCTATACTTCAGGTAAAAGATAACCTAGTGCTGGAGTCACACATCAGCAGCAGCACGTCATTCTCTCCTCAACAGTGGGCCAAAGCTGTAACGGTAACAACAGTCTGAGGAGAGTTTGGCGTGGGGGGTTTTCACACGCACCGCAGCGGGGCCTGCAGAGCGGTACGTGTGGTCTGGAAACGAGCCTGGTCATCCTGGAGATGAGCGCCTCCGTGACATGGCAGTGCCACGTGTGTGTGTGTGTGTGTGTNAAAAAAAAAAAAGAAAGAAAGAAAATGGACTGCTGAGTTCAAGATCACAGCTGACAGTGCTGTGAGACAACAGGCAATATCCTTAGCTTCTCAACATTACACAGAGTACAACTTCAGATGCCATTCTCATTGGTGAGTTAGATGAATTGGTATCATAGATAAGCAAGACTTCAAATTGACTGCTTCAGGGAACCCCTCTAATACTTTCGAAACTCACTTGTGAACCCTGGAGTAACAGAGGTGGGTAGCTCCCTGTGCTGCCTGAACAATGTATGCCCTGTTGCTGTGTCCTGGCAATTGCAAACTCTTTGTTCTTATGGTGCACCATGTTTTGGCTCTAGACTGTACTTCTTATGAGTGTTTTCTAACAATCATGGCATGCCTTCAGCCCTGGATGGGTTTCATGTCAGCTGTAACATACTGAACAGAGCGTTGCTTTGACAGATACCTCAGGCCAGGTAAAAAGGTTAATGCAGAAGCTAAGAAAGCAGTCACTTGACTTTCTACAAGAGATCTTTATATTTAATGAGATTAGTTATAACTAATCCTGATGGGCATAAATGAGATCAATATGCAGATTGACCTGCATAGGGTATTACTGAAAATAAATTTCTTGTAAAGATAACTAGACTAAGTGCCAAAGGGAGGGACTATATATATATATATATATTTTTTTTTAATGGATTAAGATGGCAGATTTGAGACTGCTATCCTGAAAGGGACCTCCCTGAAAGTTTAGCCTTTACCTGCCACCTGGAAACTTGGAATTTGGAAGGATTCCTGCCGTTCTCAGAACTGATAAATGTAGCTCACTGTGTCCAAAATGTCTGTAAAAGCAATGTGGCTTGTATTGAGCAGCTCATTTTCTTGTGGAAGTCTCATATTTTGTACACAATAGGTAGAGGATGATCATATGACTAGACTCCTATAAAAACCATGGCCTGAATTACTATATTACATGGTGTCACAATTTTTGCTAAAGGAATTAAGCGTGCCTTGTGTGATTCCACTCAGAGATGACTCTTCATAAGCTTGCACTCCACACTTTGCCTCATGCACCCATTCCCTTTGTTAATTTTGATGTGTATATTTCTATCATATTAATAATAAATCATAACCATGAGTATGGCTATATTCTGAATTCTCTTGAAAACCATAAAACATGGGTGTGATCTTGGGGATCCCCAGCACAAAATCTCATATAGTATCAACCATATCAACCATATAATTACATTAAATATGAATGAATAATTTATGCTAATTAAAGAGGTAAGATTGCAAGACTGGATATATAAAAAGACCCAAATACAAGTCTCCATAAGACACACTTAAATTTCTAAAATACAAATAAGTTAAAAACTAAGGAATGGATAAACATATAGCACACACAGAATAAGCAAAAAAAAAAAAAGATGTAAAATTAAAAAAAAAAAAAAAAAACACTACTGTGGCTATATGGGCTTCCCTGGTAGTTCAGCTGCTAAGCGGAGCCTGCTATGTGGGAGACCTAGGTTTGATCCCTTGGGTGGGGATGATCCTTTGGAGAAAGAAATGGAAACCCACTTCCAGTATTCTTGCCTGTAAAATGCCATGGAGAGAGGAGCTTGATGGGCTACAGTCCATGGGGTCACAAAGAGTCCAGCATGACTGAGCTACCAACTCTTTTCAATTTGTGGCTATTATAAATACCAACAAAATAGACTCTCAGTTCAGTTCAATTCAGTCTCTTAGTCATGTCCAACTCTTTGCAACCCCATGAATCGCAGCACGCCAGGCCTCCCTGTCCATCACCAACTCCTGGAGTTCACTCAAACTCACGTCCATCAAGTCGGTAAGGCCATCCAGCCATCTCACCCTCTGTCATCCCCTTTTCTTCCTGCCCCCAATCCCTCCCAGCATCAGAGTCTTTTCCAATGAGTCAACTCTTCACATGAGGTGGCCAAAGTACTGGAGTTTCAGCTTTAGCATCATTCCTTCCAAAGAACACCTAGGACTGATCTCCTTTAGAATGGACTGGTTGGATCTCCTTGAGCTATCAACTCTTCAATTGTAAATTGTGGCTATATAAATATCAACAAAATAGACTCCGAGTCAATGAATATTAAAAGAGATGCATTTAAGGATACATTTACCATATGACCAAACAATTTCACTCTTAGATGGTCANGCTATCAACTCTTCAATTGTAAATTGTGGCTATATAAATATCAACAAAATAGACTCCGAGTCAATGAATATTAAAAGAGATGCATTTAAGGATACATTTACCATATGACCAAACAATTTCACTCTTAGATGGTCACATATGAGAAATTAAAACAATTTATACACCACGTGTATGTCAGTTACACTGTATATAATTTATAATTGATGTTCTATCAAATATTAGATATGTGTTTTCCTTAATTCTACTGACCACAACACTTGCAGGTGTGTTGGTGAGGTTGAATTCCTCCTTACTTCTTTTTTCTCCTCACAGACAGTGCCTCCTTTTGTTTACTTTTCTTTTTTTTTTTTTTAACTTCTTCGATGAAAACCAATATGGCATCAGAATATTCACATCTTGTATTATTTATGTGTACTGTCCTAATGACACACACTAGTTTGTGTGAGCACATGTGTATGTATATATGCCAGTATACATGTACAGACATTTATATACATATATGTATGTTCATATAATATATATGTATATATTATCAGCAACTGTTATCACCTTGAAGATCATCATTTTAAACATTTCACTACTGATTACCTTCTTCCATTTTTCAATATGACTTATTCCAATATTCTCACACTACCTATTCAACCACTACTTTAGTCAAATCTATTTACACTACCAATAAATTTCACTTTCTCTCACTTTCTCATCATTCTTGGGCTTCCCTGATAGCTCAGTTGGAAAAGAATCCACCTGAAATGCAGGAGACCCTGGTTTGATTCCAGTGTCGGGAAGATCCCCTGGAGAAGGGATAGGCTACTCACCTAATATTCTGGCCTAAAAATTCTGTATAGTCCATGGGGTCAAAGAGTCAGACACAACTGCGCGACTTTCACTTTCACTCATCATTCTCTGTTCCTCTATAGACTTTTAATACTTGGTTGTCAAACTTTTATCTCTCCTTGAAACTACACTAATCTATCACTATCCCCAGGGGACTGACTGGTTCCAGGACCCACGAGGGACATAACATCAGTGGACATCCAAGTCCCACAGTGAGAACCAACTATGAAGCATGTAGCATTATATTTGCTACTGAAAAATTCACTCATGAGTGGAACCTTGTAGTTCAAACTGGTGTTGTTCAAGGGTCAACTACAAATCATTTCACACTCAGTAAATGCTCCCAAGGAAAAAATAATAAATAAAACAGCTTATACNTCTGTCTGTCTCTCTGTCTATCTGTCTGTCTCTGTCTCTCCATCCCAACCTTCCACTGTCCCTCCCACACCAGTAACAGTCATGAGACTTCACTTTATTCCGTGATGCGCCCCCTCTTTCCTGTTTCTCTCCGTCTACCGACCGTCTGAGGCACAGCACAGCACCCGGTGAGACTCGCGACAGCCTCTCCAGCTGGGGCGCCGGCACGGGGGGACACGTCTCAGCAGCAGGGTCTTCAGATGGACGCTCCTCTTGAGACTCCTGGTGAGGTCAGCCCCGTTGGTGGGGTCGAACGGGCAGCCTGTGGGAGTCCTAGCAACAGCAGCCCTGAGCTCCCAGGGGGCGAGGTGCCCCCAGCCACCCAACCTCGCGTCCTCCTCGGCCCTCGTCCCTCCCCGAGAGCCACGGAGGGGGTTTCCACCCTCCTCGGGTGAACCCGCATCCATTCAGCATCTGAACTACACGTCATCAATGGAAAATGGGCTTCCCTGCTGGCTCAGCTGGTAAAGAATCTACCACAGTGCGGGAGACTCCGGTTCAATTCCTGGGTTGGGAAGATCCGCTGGAGAAGGGAAAGGCTACCCACTCTGGCCTGGAGACTCCCAGGGACTGTGTAATTCACGGGGTCACAAAGGATCACACACGACTGGGCGACTTTCACTAGCACAGTAGGAAGCCACACCCACGCGGGGCCATGACGAACTGGCCTGGGCAACCGTGGGGCTCTCATCCCAAGACAGGGGCTCCACCTGCTCTTGAGCACACCTGCTTTCCACGCTTATCCGCCACACCACCTTCAAGATGAAGAACCAGCGGACAGAGTTGGGGCTGCAGGCAGGGGCGGGGAGGAAGAAATGACGGTTACAGCGCAACCCCCAGTTATAAGGTGAGTGAACTCTGGGGATCTCTGGTCCAGTCCGCTGACGGTGGTTAACTTGAAGGCCGTGTGCACGGACGTGGCTAACAGAGCTGATCTCAGGCGTTCAAACGGCAGCTTGTGAGCCAGCCGAGGGGTGAATTAGCCTGACGGTGGCGAGCAGGTCACAGTATGTGCAGGTGTGAGGCCATCATCTTAAAGAAGAAGCTGAGTGAACAGTCACAAATGGGAATGAAATGCTGCCACTTACAGAGATGGACCCAGAGATGATCATACTGCGCAAAGTGAGTCAGACACAGACATTCAGCATCCCTTATATGTGGAGTCTGAAGCATAACATGAAGGGATTTACTTACAGAAGAGAAACAGACTCACAAACACAGACAAACTCCCAGTTAGCAAAGGGGAAAGGGGTGTGGAGGCAGAGATCAGGAGTCCGGGATGAGCAGGCGTGTGTTCGGGAGAGAGAATGTCCAGAACAGATCGCGTTGCTGCACAGCGGAAGCAAAGACAACGCCGTAAAGCAGCTACGGTCCAATCAAACAATAGAGCAGATGAAATAACCAGGGTTCCTCTAAGCCACAGGGAACCGTCGGGCTTCCCAGGCCAGAGGCCCGCCTGCCGATGCAGGAGACGCCAGTTCCGTCCCTGGGTCGGAAGATCCCCCAGAGGAGGGCCTGCTCCAGTGCTCTTGCCTGGAGAATCCCCCGGGCAGAGGAGCCTGGGGGGCCACAGTCCACGGGGTCGCCCGGAGCTGGCCAGGACTGAGGCGACTTGGCACAGCGCTGCATAGCCCAGGGAGCGACCGTCAATGTCTCACAATAACAAAATGGAAAAGAATATGAAAAGACACCTATCTGCAGAACAGAATCACTCTGTGGTACCCCTGAAGTGACACGATGCCCTAAATCAACGCCACTTTGATAAAAGAAGAAAGCTGGGTGAGAGGGCACACGCACCGCAGGGAGACGTCGCCAGCCGAGCCTGGGGCCGGCGCCCTGGTGCCGCGTCCTCTCCCCGCCGCGCCTCGGGCCTCACCGGGGTGACTCAGGGTGTCGCGGAGGCCGTCCGCCCCTCGGCATCCCGCTTCCGTGTCCCGGATCTCCAAGAGCCTCAGGTACTGGTTTTCCACCAAAACCCTGACGATGCCTTCACTCAGCACGAGGGGGCCCACACGCTTAGAGCTGGAGAAGTAAGTGGTGTCGGTCACCACAGCGCCCCGCTAGCCCGTCGGCCCTGGGCGCTCTCTGCAAGGACGGATGTGCAGCTGACGCCCCAGTGCTTTGGCCCCTGATGTGAAGAGCCGACTCACTGGAGAAGACCCTGAGGCTGGGAGAGAGAAGGCGGGAGGAGACGCTGATGACAGGATGAGACGGTCGGATGGCACCACTGACTCGATGGACACGCTCTGGTAGACAAGGACGGGGAAGCCTGGCGTGCGCGGTCCACGGGGCCGCTCAGTCGACACGGCTGAGCAGCTGACGCTGAGGTCAGGTGACGCACTCCCATCAGTTTTCAGAGGTTCCAGTGTGTGCAGAATGGGGGGGCAGAGGGGGCCATG
>SJYV01054888.1:0-18054 GCA_006410875.1 Neotragus pygmaeus
TTTCCCAGGCAAGAATACTGGAGTGGGTTGCCATTCCCTTCTCCAGGGGATCTTCCTGACCCAAGGATCGAACCTGAACCTCCGACATTCCAAGCAGATTCTTTACCATCTGAGCCAGCAGGGAAGCAAAATACAATTGTATTCTTTGCGACCCCATGGACTGTATCCCACCAGGCTCCTCCAACCATGGGGTTCTCCAGGCAAGGATACTGGAGTGGGTGGCCATTTCCTTCTCCAGGAGAACTTCCCAACCCAGGGATCGAACCCAGGTCTCCTGCATTGCCAGCAGGCGCTTTACCCTCTGAGCCACCAGGGAAGCCCTGTATATATATATATATACTATACATATACATAAACATATATATATATATATATATATATATACATACATATATATATATAGTATATATATATACACACACATATATAATCTATCTCTCTGTCTGTCTCTCTACCACCTATCGACCAATCTATCTATCCATCTACGTATTGAGAGACTACAACATTGTGTTTTGATATACATATATTCAATGAGACCATTACTATTGTTAAGACAATTAGCATATTCACTTCTTCATCCATTTCCTGTTTTTTTATGATGAAGTATAGTTGATTTACAATGTTCGGTTCATTTCAGGTGTACAGCAAAGTGATTCAGTTATATATATGTATATATACATATTCTTTTTCAAATTCTTTCATTTTATAGTTTATTATAAGATATTGCACATAAGAATATTGACTGTAATCATTATGCTGCACATTAGACCTCAAGACTTATTTATCTTAGCCAGCATCTCCCCATCTCCCCCACCTCCCTGCCTCCGTTACTACTCTTATACTCTCTGCTTCTACGTATTTGACTTTTTAAAATTCCACATATAATTGAGATTATGCAGAATTTTTCTTGTTCTGTCTGGCTTATTTCACCTAACACAGCGTCTTCCAGTTTCATCCACATTATCGCGAATGGCAAGATTGCCTTCTCTTTAAAGGATTAATAGCATAGCCTGGAAAATCCCATGGATGGTGGAGGCTGGTAGGCTGCAGTCCATGGGGTCGCTAAGAGTCGGACACGACCGAGCGACTTCACTTTGCCTTTTTACTTTCATGCATTGGAGAAGGAAATAACATCCCACTCCAGTGTTCTTGCCTGGAGAATCCCAGGGACAGGAGAGCCTGGTGGGCTGCAGTCTATGGGGTCGCACAGAGTCAGACATGACTGAAGAGACTTAGCAGCAGCAGCAGCATAGTCTTGTGCCTGGTGTATGATATTTTCCTTATCCATTCATCAGTTGATGGACACTTGGGTTGTGTCCATCTCTTATCTATTGTGAAGAATGCTGCAGTGCATCCAGGGGTGCACATCTTTTCGAGGTACTGATTTCCTTTCTTTTGTGTGTATACCCAGAGGTGAGATTGCTGAATCATACGATAGTTCTATTTTTAACTTTTTGAGGAATCTCCATACAGTTTTCCACTATGACTGTACCAACTTACATTCTTACAAATAATGTTGAAAAGTTTCCTTTTCTCCACATCCTCACCAACATTTATCTAGCTTTTTTTGTTGATAGTAGATATCTTAATAAAATGAAGTGATAGCTCATTGTAGCCTTGATTTGCATTTCAAGATTTTAAATCATATCTTTTGTCATTTAAGCTAAAAACATTCAGTTCAGTTCAGTTACTCAGTCATGTCTAACTCTGCAACCCCTTAGACTGCAGCATGCCAGACTTCCCTGTCCTTCACCAACTCCCGTAGCTTGCTCAAACTCATGTACATTGAATCATTGATGCCATCCAACCATTTCATCTTCTGTTATCCCCTTATCCTTCTGCCTTCAGTCTTTCCCAGCATCAAGGCCTTTTCCAATGAGTCAGTTCTTTGCATCATATGGCCATAGTATTGGAATTTCAGCTTCAGCATTAGTCCTTCCAATGAATATTCAGGACTGATTTCCTTTAGGATGGACTGGTTGGATCTTGCAGTCAAAGGGACCCTCAAGAGTCTTCTCCAACACCACAGTTCAAAAGCATCAATTCTTTGGCACTCAGTTTTCTTTATGGTCTAGCTCTCATATCCATACACACAAGGTAATGGTCACAATTTGGGGATTAAGACATGGATAGATTGTTGTGGGGATGGATATAGCATTTTGAGCCTACCATATTGCCCTACAAAGAGACTTTATACTCCCTTATAGTCAGTCCCAATTCCAATTCTCAGCCCTAGGCAACAACTTAATTATTTTTGTCTCTCTACAACTTTTCAGTTTTTACTGATTTAATGTAGAAGGGACATTTTATTGGTAGTGACTCTTATATATTATTTAAACAATGAGTTGTACCATCTTTATACTTCTGAATGTGGTCTTTCATCCATTTAAATTTATTGGTTTAAAATTATCAACATTACTAGTGTTCAGGAAAAACACTCATTTTGGGTACAGTGTTTCTTGACAGTTTCTCCAGATTTATTCCATTTTCCAATAGAATAATGCAGGTGTGAGTGGCATTTTTAGTGTTAATTAATGAGTACAAAGATCTAAAATAATACTCTTTATAATGATATTTATGTTTCCTTTCATGTTGCATAGTTTAGTCTCCCAAGAGCTTTGTTATCCAGGAATTAAGAGGGTAAGATTTAACTGTTACAGCTCATTTCCATAGTTATTTGTCCATAGATAATCAAGAAAAAAACAGAGATACCTCAGATATTTATGGAATTTCACCCACTCTGTATTCATGAAAGCCTCGTGCCTAATTAAAATACATGGACCATTGACAGAGTGCTTTTTCAGATGGATTTGAGATTACAAACATACAACATCTAATTTAGTCAGGTATATTTTTGTTTACTATGTCACACTCCTTTTTAAGTACAACTTTTTACTTAAATGTCGGACTGCTGTAACAGTTTCCCAGGCTGAGTACCTTAATAGAAATTATTGTCTTAGGGTTCTGGGGACCAGAATTATGAGACCAACATGTTGACAGGGCTGGTTCCTCTTGAAATTTGTGAGAGGAAAGTTGCTCCAGGCTCTTCTCCTGGCTTCCAGGGAGTTCCTGCTCATCCTCCTGCTCTGTGGCTTGTTCAAGCTTCCCCCCAGCTTTGCCTTCATGTTCGTGCCTCCTAATTTTCCCATTTTAGAAGAATGTCAGTCATATTGGGTTAACACCTACCAGTATGACCTCATCATAACTCAGTTAATTACATCTGCTTCCCAGCTGGTGTTACTACTACTGTTAAGTTGCTTCAGTCGTGTCTGACTCTGTGCGACCCCATGGATGGCAGCCCACCAGGCTCCACCGTCTCTGGGATTCTCCAGACAAGAACACTGGAGTGGGTTGCCATTTCCTTCTCCAATGCATGAAAGAAAAATTGAAAGTGAAGTCGCTCAATCGTATCTGACTCTTAGCAGCCCCATGGACTGCAGCCTACCAGGCTCCTTTGTCCATGGGATTTTCCAGGTGAGAGTACTGCAGTGGGGTGCCATTGCTTTCTCCAGTTGGTGCTAATGGTAAAGAATCTGCTTGCCAATGCAGAAGACGTCAGAGATGTGGGTTTAATCCCTGGATTGGGAAGATCCCCCGGAATAGGAAATGGCAACCCACTCCAATATTCTTGCCTGGAAAATTCAGAGAGGAGCCTAGCGGGCTACAGTTCATGGGGTCACAAAGAGTCAGACACGACTGAACATACACCCAGCTACATCTCCCAAGACCCTATTTCCAGATAAGGTCACATTCTGAAGTAATGGGTAGATGGGCTTCAGCATGGACTGGGGAGGAATGTAATTCAGCCTGTTAGAGCTATTAATCATACAACATATCCTGAGACCTTGCCTCTGTGACTGTCACTAGCAATTGGCAAAAACTGGAAAATCTATTCCACCTGGCAGCGCACTCCTGTGTGCTGTTGACTGAAAAAAAACATATATATACACACAACGTTAAAGTTGAGTTATGTTTTATTCATTCGTGGACAAATATGAGGATGTAAATCTGGGACACAGCATCTTGGATGGCTCTGAGCGAGTGTGCTGAAAAGGTGAGGGGTGGGGAGGGGAGAAGGACATCTATGAGTTTTTGCAACAAAGAGCAGGTGGTCAGAACTCCAAAGATTACAGTTAATAAAGTAGAAAAGCATGCATCTCAGGTTAATGAAATTAAGCACTTTTCTGTGTATGGCAAGCTGGAAAGTCTGGGCTCACTGAAATCCTTCCTCTGATGTGCACCTCGGCTCCCTGGGGCCGGGATGGTCTGCTTTTTCGTCCTGAGTTTCCTTGGGTGCGCTGTCAGGGTGCCTGCCGCAGTTGACCCTAGGTGGCGGGCCGCCTTTGTCTCTGTCCTGTGTTCCCTTGGGGCTCACCGTCCTGGCGGCTGTAATGTGGTGGCTTGATGGCTGCAACGTCCTTTGTAAACTGATATAGCAGGCAGCATCATTGGCTCACGGTGCCGGGACACGCAGCTCAGGACAACCCTGCTACCGTGACCTGTACACGCACAGAAGAAACACTCAGCGTCCCCTCCTGTCCCCCCCGCAAGGAATTTGCTTGCATTCTTCCACTTCTTTTGTCATTCTAGGCTTCCTTTATAGAAACACAAAGAACTTTCTCAGCTTCCTGTAAGCTCAGACTGTGCCTGAACCTTCTCTTCAGGAATTCTATACGCAGGCTTCTATTTGGTGTTTCCAATTGCATTTCACGATTACATGCTTGAAAAACCCACGTATGAAAGCTTGCTTTGTGGAAATTGAATTATAACGCCAGCATAAATCTCTAATTATATGAAAATGTGTTGCTCTTACCATCATCCAGTTTTATGAACTTTCCAATACAGTCCATCTAAAACTTTATGGGAATACGGTCTCCATCGTGGGCCCTTTTGCACCACACTTATTTTAAAATGAAAAATTGTGTGAAAATATATGATCTATGAAATATCTTTGTCATGTATATAACTACGGTTTCACACTGGTGTTGCAATTCTGGATAAAGCCCTCAGACCTCAGAGCTCAGACACACTCAGAAGATAGTAACTAATGTCCAGATAGCTCAGGTGATATCCAGGGTTGAGTCTATTTGGGTAACATCTCAATGAGAGCAGAGATACATCAGAAAACTAATTAACCTTTAACCAGGAAAGACACTTAGGGGAAATACAGTGCATGAATCTAAGTAACAGTTTATTTCTGCTATAAACACCTATGTGCTTTTCTTTCTTTCTATCCTCTCTCCCTTTTAGCTATACCCCATGGCTTCTGGGATTTTAGTTCCTCAGCCAAGGACTGAACCTGTGTCCTCAGCTGTGAAACCACCAGGGAAGTTCCCTGTGTGCTTTTCAAACTGTTTACATGATAACCCATTTTGTAGGTGTCTGGATAATGTTAGTGGTGTGACTTTCAGGGAATATAAAGGGAAAAGCATTGCCTGAATTATTGTGATGCGAATGTATGTATAGGATTCCATTGATTATGTGCCTAGACCAACAATGAAACTGTGCAATGAAATCACATGAAATGCTGGGCTGGATGAAGCACAAGCTAGAATCAAGATCGCCGGGAGAAATATCAATAACACCATATATGTAGATGACACCACACCTAAGGTGAAAGAAAAAGGAGCTAAAGAGCTTCTTGATGAATATCTTTTCACCTTGATGAAGGTGAAAGAGGAGAGTGAAAAAGCCGGCTTAAAACTAAACTTTCATTAAGCTAAGATCATGGCATCTGGTCCCATCACTTCATGGCAATTAGTTGGGGAAACAGTGGAAACAGTGAGAGACTCTGTTTTCTTGGGCTCCACATCACTGCAGATGGTGACTACAGCCTTGAAATTAAAAGATACTTGCTCCCTGGAAGAAAAGCGATGGCAAACTTAAACAGTATATTGAAAAGCAGAGACATTACTTTACTGACAAAGGTCCATATAGTCAAAGGTGTGATTTTTCCAGCAATCATGTATGGATGTGAGAGTTGGACCATGAAGAAGGCTGTGTGCTGAAGAATTGATGCTTTTGAACTGTGGTGTTGGAGAAGACTCTTGAGAGTCCCTTGGACTGCAAGGATATCAAACCAGTCAATCCTATAGGAAATCAGTCCTGAATATTCATTGGAAGGACAGATGCTGAAGCTGAATCTCCAGTACTTTGGCCACCTGATGGGAAGAGCTGACTCTTTAGAAAAGACCCTGATGCAGGGAAAGATTGAGGGCAGGAGAAGAAGGGAATGACAGAAGATGAGATGGTTGGATGGCATCACTGACCCAATGGACAGGAGTCTGAGCAAACTCCAGAAAATGGTGAAGGACAGGGAAGCCTGGAGTGCTGCAGTCTGTCAGGTTGCAGAGAGCTGGCCATGACTGAGTGACTGAACAACAACAAATTAAAAAAAAATTACTTGAAAAATTAAAACCACAAACATGATATAACTAAAAATAATTTTGAAAAGAAGAAAGCTTTTCTAATGTTGAAAAAAAATTCACACAATGTAAGTGTTGCAAGTTAAATTTTATCTAGAGCAAAATGAGGACTGCAGCCTGGGAGACAGAGGCAGTGTTTCAGATAGCTCTGATAGCTGCTTTGAAGAGGCAAAGAGAGGAACTAGATATATAGGAATTTTTGCAACATAGAGCACATTAAAAGATTACTGTTAATTAAAGAAACCAGATATGTCAAGTCAAGGAATTTAGTGCTTTTCTATGTATGTTTCTGTTCAGTCACTAAGTCGTGTCTGACTCTTTGCAACCCCATGGACTGCAGCACTCCAGGCTTCCCTGTCCTTCACCATCTCCTGGAGTAGCTCAAACTCATGTCCACTGATGCCATCAAACCATCTCATCCTCTGTCCTTCCCTTCTCCTCCTCTCTATGTATAGGTAGATCAAGGGTCTGGGCTCAACGAAATCATTCCTTTGATAAGCATCTACTATCTCGGGCTAGTATCCTGTGTTTTCACATCGTGAATTTCCGTAGGCCTCATAGTGAGGAGTGGCTGCGTCCGACGGCATGAATTCTTTCCTTTCTGAGTTCCCTCAGGGCTCACCAGCTCACAATCATGGTGGCTGCAAATGCTGATGACTGCGACATCTTTTGTTTACTGATATTATAGCAGGAAAGATTCCATTTCTTGCTAATTATTGATCAGAAGCATTAAATGAGAAGATGGGTGGATTCACCCTGAATGGGGTTCAGAATGAGGCTCCCCTAAATGTGTCACTTTGTCATGTAGGTTATTTTGAGCTGAAGACATTCAAGACCCAAAAGACTCAGAAAGAGCCTTTTACTTCTCCCTCACCTGCCTAAAAGATTAGAGCGAGGGTCTGGTCCAGGAAGAGAACCGTCACCAAAGATAACTACAAGGTGTATGGGTTGGATGTGGGGCGCTGGGGGAGCATGGTAGGGCCTGGAGATCAGACTCTTCTCTGTGTCCCATCGTCTCCATGTGGCCCGACAAGCATCTCTTTACCCAGTAGTTGCCCTTCTCACATGCCTGTGAGCTATCTTCCTCCCCTTTGTTGTCCCAGGACATATGTGCATGTGCGTGTGTGCTAAGTCCCTTCAGGCGTGTCCGGCTCACTGTGATGCTGTGGACTGTAGCCTACCAGGCTCCTCTGCCCACGAGATTCTCCAGTCCAGAATACTGGAGTGGGTAGCCATCTCCTTCACCAGGGGATCTTCCTGACCCAGGGATCAAATCTGCCTCTCTTGCATTGCAAGCAGATTCTTTGCATTGCAAGTGCTGCCTGGGAAGCTAAGTGCTGATTGCCTGGCTCCCTCTGGGTCTCACAGTCTTATGGGACTCCTCTATTTAAATAATTAAATTTGTTTTTCTCCTGTTATTTTATGACAATGTAATTACTGGACAGCCAAAAGAACCTCAAAGGGTAGAGGAAATTCTTTTCCTTCTCCTCAACAACCACATTATTAAAAAAAGAAAAAAATGTACAGAACAAACAAAAATGCCGAAATGAAAAAAAAAATTTTTTTAAAGCAAGCCTCAAGCAGAGAAGTATGTATAATATGAATACTGAACAAAGAGCAGGAAGTGCTGCCTCTATTTACACACTGGAGTAAATACGATGAATACAAACCTTGCAAGAACAAAGGATCCAGGGTAAAGGATATGCATCTTCAAATGTCAGATTTGCAGCGTCAGGATCCAACAGGGCTATAACTGTGAGAAGAGGACTTGGTTGATACAGACAAGACCAAAGGGAAGTGACAGGTACCCATTTTCAGCAGAACAAAGCAGAACAAAGTTGAAGATTCCTAACAACAATGGTAAAGAATCTGCAGACGAAGAATTTTCCACACAGGATAGAATCAAAGAGCATTGGAACTCGTTCATTTCAGAAGACACGTTTGCAAACCACAGACAGATAACTGCAGCTCTCTGCCTGCTGGCTAGCATGCTCCAGTCACGGATGCTTGTGCAGCACTTTATTCCAGGGCTACAGAGCTTTCAGGTGTCTTCTTTTTGCTTGGTTGTAAACTTCTATTCTGAGGTGGCTTCTAAAACTAGAAGGAATGGCTTGGTAAGGAATATGCCTGCCCAGGCAGGAGATGCAAGAGAAGGAGTTTGATCCCTGGAAGATCTCCTGAAGAAGGAAACGTCAACCCACTCCAGTGTTCTTGCCTGGAGAATCCCATGGACAGAGGAGCGTGGTGAGTTACAGTCCCTGGGATCACAAAGAGTCGGACAGGACTGAGCAACTGAGCACATTAAGTAAGGCAAGAGGTTTCTTTCACTCTGGCAGTGACTTTGAAGTGCAAAGGCACTGTATTTGGTTGTTTCATAAAGTCTGGAAAAGTCAGATTAAGCTGCATTCCTGAATGCAATTTAACTATGCGTTTCTGAAACATGATTGTGAATGAAAACCAACTGTTCAGCATCAGAGAAACAAGCTAAGTGAAACCCCCTCAAGCTAATTGCATTGTCCGCAAATAAAGGCACTTCTCTAAGTTCAGCTGCAGGAACATCTAGGCCAATCAATCCACGTGAGCAAACCAACTGCTTCAGGCTTTCAGCGCCGCAGTGGTGGTGGTGGTTTAGTTTCTAAATTGTGTCTGACTCTTGTGACCCCATGGGTTGTAGCCTGCCAGGTTCCTCTGTCCAGGGGATTTTCCAGGCAAGAATACTGGTGTGCGAAGTTGCTTCAATCGTGTCCGACTCTTTGCATCCCGTTGGACTATAGCCCACCAGGTTCCTCTGTCCCTGGGATTCTCCAGGCAAGAATACCGAGTGGGTTGCCATTTCCTACTCCAGGGGATCTTCCCGACCCAGGGATTGAACCCGTGTCTCTTATGTCTCCTGCATTGGCAGACGGGTTCTTTACCACCGGTGCCAACTGGGAGAGAGCCAAGAACCCTGGAGGGGGTTGCTATTTCCTTCTCCGGAGGATCTTTCTGATGCAGGGATCAAACCCAAGTCTCCCGCTCTGCAAGTGGGTTGTTTACCACTGGGCGCCCAGGAAGCCCTCGGTGCTGCAGGAAGCCTAGCATTTTCTGGCACTCAGTTCCAAGGGATAATGGGATAGCACTGATATTATTGTTACTAGTTATTGAAAATATTGCCCCACCAGGGTCTTACCTCTGTAATATATAACACGACTATAAAAGTAGCAGAATGCCATTCGCTCATTAGACTATAATAACTAAGGTGCTCTTACTATACTGAGTGCCAACATTCTGGATTAGTCATTACTGAATATTAATCTGAGTGAAACATTGTGGAACAGAGCCCTCCATCTGCCCAGAACCTACAAAGACGTAGCTTTCTAACGAGGCAGGGACAGCACCTGAATAGCAACTCCTTTTGTATTTTCTCTGTGCTCCACTTTCCCTCCAGTACAAATCTCAGAGCCATTGTAGGGGAAAGGAGTATGTCAACTGAAAAAAATGCACATCCTAAAGGTTGAGAATTGTGTTTTATTTGGTGGAGAAAACAGGACTTAAGCCACGGATGCAGCTTCTCAGGTAGCTCTGAGGGTCTGCTCTGAAGAGGTAAGGGAAGAGCCAGGAATATAGGAGCTTTTTTTTTCTAACAACAAATTTCAAGTAATTGGAACTTCAAAAGATGACTGTTAATTAAAGAAAACAAGATATATCGAGTTAATGAATTTAGCACATTTCTGCATACAGGAAGATGAAGAGTCAGGGCTTATTGAAATCATTTCTTTGATGTACTCCTTAACTAACTGGAGCTTCCCTGGTGGCTCAGACAGACAGCAAAGAATCTGTCTGCAATGCAGGAGACCCGGGTTCGATCCCTAGGTTGGGAAGATCCCCTGTAGCAGGGAATGGCTACCCTCTCCAGTATTCTTGCCTGGAGAATTCTATGGATAGAAGAGCCTGGTGGGCTACAGTCCATGGGGTCGCAAAGGGTTGAACATGACTGAGTGACTAATGCTTAGCTAATTAGGACCAGTATCCTGCTTATCTCCATTCCGAGTCCCCTCAGGGCTCACCATAGGGGTGGCTGTAAGTGATATCCTGATGGCTGTAACATCCTTTGTTCACTGATATAGCAGGCAACATTTTTTCATTCACGAGTAGAAACAGTTAAGACCGCTAGCTTCCAGTAATACAAGGATTACCACCAGCTGAATTTTAGAGATAAATCATATGCTGACATACATTGGTATGCTTGTTAGAGTGGCAGTGATGATAGCCCCAACATATATACAGAAATAATCAAATGCTGTGTCAGTTCTGACCAGGGATAAGACATGTATAAGGGAAAACATCTCTCTCACCAGAATTTTAACCCAACACACAGGAAATGGTTAAATCCTAAAGGATCATTAGGTTGTGCACACATGATAATTGAGAAGATAATATAAAAAATGAGAAGAAAGTCTACAGGTTAATTATTATTGAAAAAGATAACACTTTTGACTTTATTACAATGGCATAAAATATGTGTACATCTGACACACGAAGAAAAATATGCAGAAGTAAAACTTATTGTACAAGGAGTTTAGGATTTGAGGTGCACATTTAAAGTCTTTAATCATTTATTTTATGGTATCATAATAAAAGATAGTACTAAAAAAATAAAAGATAGTACTAAAATCAGACTTTCCTATTTTCCAAAATAGGTATTACTTTTATGAGACTTTATTTTATTATTAAATAAATAATAAAGTAGAGGAAAACAATAGAATGGGAAAGACTAGAGATCTCTTCAAGAAAATTAGAGATTTACAGGAACATTTCATGCAAAGATGGGCACAATAAAGGACAGAAATGGCATGGACCTAACAGAAGCATAAGATATTAAGAAGAGGTGGCAAGAATACACAGGAAAACAAAAAAGATCTTGATGACCCAGATAACCACAATGCTGTGATCACTCACCTAGAACCAGACATCCTGGAATACAAAGTCAAGGGGCCATTAAGAAGCATCACTATAAACAAAGTTAGAGGAAATGATGAAATTCCAGTTGAGCTATTTCAAATCCTAGAAGATGATTCTGTAAAAGAGCTGCACTCAATATGTCCGCAAATCTGGAAAACTCAGCAGTGGCCACAGGACTGGAAAAGCTCAGTTTTCATTCCAATCCCAAAGAAAAGCAATGTCAAAAAATGTTCAAACTACTGCAAAATTGCACTCATCTCATGCTAGCAAAGTAAAGCTCAAAATTCTTCAAGCTAGGTTTCAACAGTACATGAACCAAGAACTTCCAGATGTTCAAGCTGGATTTAGAAAAGGCAGAAGAACCAGAGATCAAATTGCTGACATCATTGGATCATCAAAAAAGCTAGAGAATTCCAGATAAACACCTACTACTTCATTGACTAAAGCCTTTGATTTTGTGGATCACAACAAACTGTGGAAAATTCTGAAAGAGATGGGAATACCAGACCACCTTTCCTGCGTCCAGAGAACTCTGTATGTAGGTCAAGAAGCAACAGTTAGAACTGAACATGGAACAGTGGACTGTTTCCAAATCGGGAAAGGAGTACCCTGCTTATTTAACTTCTATGCAAAGTATACCATGTGAAATGCTGAGCTAGATGAAGCACAAGCTGGAATCAAGATTTCCAGGAGAAATACTAATAACCTCAAATATCCAGATGACACCACCCTTATGACAGAAAGTGAAGAAGAACTCAAGAGCTTCCTAATGAAGCTGAAAGAAGAGAGTGAAAAAGTTGGCTTGAAATTCAACATTCAAAAAACTAAAATCATGGCATCCTGTCCCATCACTTCATGGCAAATAGATGGGAAACAATGGAAACAGTGAGAGACTTTATTTTTGGGGCTCGAAAATCACTGCAGATGATGACTGAAGCCACAAAATTAAAAGACACTGCTCCTTGGAAAGAAAGCTATGACCAACCTAGACAGCATATTAAAAAGCAGAGATATTACTTTTCTGATCAGGTTCATCTACCCAAAGCTATGGTTTTCCAGTATTCTTGTATGGATATGAGAGTTGGACCATAAAGAAAGCCGAGTGCTGAAGAATTGATGCTTTTGAACTGTGGTGTTCAAACCAGTCAACCCTAAAGGAAATCAACCTTGAATATTCATGGGAAGGACTGATGCTGAAGCTGAAGCTCTAATATTTTGGCCACCTGACAGGAAGAACTGACTCACTGGAAAAGACCCTGATGGTGGGAAAGATTGAAGGTGGGAGGAGAAAGGGATGACAGAGGATGAGATGCTTGGATGGTATCACAGACTTGATGGACATGAGTTTAAGCAAGCTCCGGGAGTTGGTGATGGACAGGGAGGCCTGGCGTGCTGCAGTCCATAGGTTCGCAAAGTGTTGGGCACTACTTAGTAACAGCACTGAATTGATTTTATTATTACTTTTAGATAAAGAGAAAAATGATTTTAATACATGTTCAAAAAGCAAGCAGAGATGGAAGTGATATGATTTTTGGAGATCTGAAAATATTTTAGTGACTCCCACTGAGAAAGATAACCAACCATCAGCTGTGTCAGCCTCTAGCGTCAGCCTAAGCATGGCCTAATCTCTTCCTTCAGGGTGTGGTCAAATATCCCTCATTGCTAGGGTTTTGTGGACACAGAACAGGATAACTTAGGTAAGGCCTTCATGCCTCTTGGATGGCAGAAATATTATCAAACAACTTTTGGGCAATTACAATTTTTTGGCTTTCAGAAACCGCCCAGGTTGTACAGCAGTAAAAAATCCACCTGCCAATACAAGAGATGCAGGAGATGTGAGTTTGATCCCTGGATCAGGAAGATTCTCTACAGTAGGGAGTCACAACCCACTCCAGTATTCTTGCCTGGGAAATCCCAAGGACAGAGGATCCTGCTGGGCTACAGTCCATGGGGCTGCAAAGAGTTGGACATGACTGACTGACTAAACAATAACAACACATCAAGATTATCATGCTAAAGTAAATCAGTAATTTAATTCCACTCAATGGGGTTGAACCTGTCTGTCTGCTGTTACACTGATTGAAATTTGATTTTACAATGTAAAAAGGTGACATTTAGAGTTCTGTTTTCCCTCTTGCTTTTTACTGCATTCTTTGTCTATTTTAAGATGGTTCCCAATAGGAATATGTCCTTCCTGAGTCTATCGAGCGATAAAATATAATGGCACCATTCACAGAGTCCTGAGTGAATACAGTCAGAAAAGGAAATTTCATGAAAACCGAAGCTCAGAAAACCTGGGCCTCAGTGCTCCATGTGTTGGCCAGACCCCAGGGTGGTGGTATCTGAATTCACAAGGAGCTGGTGGATTAATGAGTTGCTGTAGAAGGCAGTCAGGCTCTTCCCCTCTTTCCCTCTGCCCTTCTCTCCTTTCTGCAAGGCTGGGGCAGGTTTCAGGGCCAGGACTTTGCCCCGGGTCATGGGTCTACGGGCATGCTCTGATTCTGTCTTGGTATCCAGCCTCATGGGATGGTGACTAGTCTCCCCTAAGTGGCAGCAGAGGGCTGATGGAGGCCAGCCTAAAGGGAAAGATGGAGAAGGCAGCCCCGCCTGCCCTGCCTGCCTCCCTACAGGGCCGTGGTCCTGTCCAGGTTCCAGGGGGTGCTAGTGGGGCTTGGTGGTTGACTTTATGTTAAAACACATGCCCCCTTAGCAGGTCTCCAGAGACAGAGGTCGTAACTCTCTAGATCTTCTCTAAGTTGCTGTGAAGAGAAGTCGATAGGATTCAGGAACTGAAAATCTCCCTGAGCATCAGCCTCACAGCTTCTTTTTCCTATCCACAGAACGCTCGCTCACCCCAGGAGGCGTGCTGCTGTGCTCTCTTGCTCAGCTGTGTCTGACTCTTTGTGACCTCGAGGACTGTGGCCCGCCAGGCTCCTCTGTCCATGGGATTCTCCAGGCAAAAATACTGGAGTGAATTGCCATGCTCTCCTCCAAGGGATCCTCTCAACTCAGTTATGGAACCTACGTTTCTGGCATCTCCTGCATTCGTAGACAGATTCTTTACCACTGAGACACCTGGGAAGCCCCATTACAGGAGGTGCCCATTCCCCTCGGTCACCCAACCTGAGGTCTAGGAATCTAAAAATCTTACCATATAATCACAAGCTTTAAACTAAAGCCCTAAAATTACTCTTAGAAATTATGTCTTCATTTAGCCCAGCATCCACTTTGAACACAGGAAATGTTCTTGCCAGTTAATTTTCAGGAGGCCAAAGAAATCAGGTTTATGTTTTATTTTAGTTTTATTCTTTTTTCTGTACTATCTTAAACTTTATCAAGGTAGGATTCAAAAGGGGAAAATGTATAGATAGAAAGACAAGCCATTTTCCTTAGACTCTTCCAGAGACTTCAGGCTGGAATACTATATTCTATTAACTTTGAATGGATTTTGGATTCATTCCATTTCATAGTAAAGAAGTAAAAGTAAAATCTGACATTATATCAAAAATACATTGCTCTTTCAGCCCTTTTTACGTTGACTGTAGTGATCAGATTCTTTTTCCTGATCTTTTCAGCTGTGGTCTTAATGTATTAGAGAATAAATCCAAAAATGGAAAGTTTAAATTTAATAGGAGATACCCGGAAAGCTAGGCTGAAATAGACAGGTCTCACTGAAATTGACTTGCTTCAAGCCTTGCCTAGAGCAGCCTGTATTCACTCATCAGCTGTAATGCACTAGTTCAGAAATTGTCCTTCTTGTATTCCTTTTTTATTTGTTACACAGCCCTAACCTAGAAAGCAATGAGGAATGATGTTGCATCTTAACACTTTTAATCTCTTTAGGGTACTTCTCTAAAATGTATCTGAATTCAGATTTAATTAATTATATGAATGACCTAAATGCGAAAATAATTTCCTGCTCTTGATAGATTACTCTCAGTAGAAATATCCCAGGAAGAGAAACAGAATGAAATAGGTCCACATTATTATTTTTGAAAGATTGACTTACTTTGACACTTTTTAGCTCAATCACTGAACTGATACAAGGCTTTTTCAAAGTAGTACCAGGCACATAGGAAATGACTCTTTGGGCAAATTTTATCTAAAAAAGAAAAAAACCTTTGTGATCTCTACACTGCTGACTAATTTAAATTTTAATGTTTATACAATAAATATTGTTTATTGCATTTGTGATTTTAAGAAAATTGTACATGTAAGGATATTATGTAGTATATGTATGCTGCTGCTGCTGCTGCTAAGTCACTTCAGTCGCGTCTGACTCTGTGCAGCCCCACAGACGGCAGCCCATTGGGCTCCGCCATCCCTGGGATTCTCCAGGCAAGAACACTGGAGTGGGTTGCCATTTCCTTCTCCAATGCATGAAAGTGGAAAGAGAAAGTGAAGTCGCTCAATCGTGTCTGACTCTTTGCGACCCCATGGACTGCAGCCTACCAGGCTCCTCCGTCCATGGGAGTTTCCAGGCAAGAGTACTGGAGTGGGATGCCATTGCCTTCTCCGTAGTATATGTATAGCTACCTTTAATGTATAAGTTCACATGTGATCTCACTAACCAAATGTAAATCATTAGCAGTTTAATTCTTTTCAAGATAATTTTGGCTAAAAAATAATTTAAATACACAATTTTATATCATTAGGTTACTACAAGAGATTTGGGTAAAAATCTGCTTCCATAAAACTTAACAGTGTTCCCACTTTTGGGCATATACACAGAGAAACCATAATTTGAAAAGATACATGCATCCCAGTGCTCCCAGCAGTATTTACAATAGTCAGGACACTGAAGCACCCCAAATGTTCATTGACAGATGAGTCGATGTGGTACATATATACAATGGAATATTACCCCACCATAAAAAAGAGCAAGATAGTGCCATTTACAGCAACATGGGTAGACTTAAAGAGAGTCATGCTAAGTATGTCAGACACAGAAAGACAAACAACGTGATATCATTTCCATGGGGACTCAGACAGGGCTGTTTCAACCTAGAGGGCTGGGATGGGGAGAGAGATGGGAGGGAGGTTCAAAAGGGAGGGGATATATGTACACCTATGCCTGATTCATGTGGAGGTTTGGCAGAAAACAACACAATTCTGTAAAGCAATTATCCTTCAAAAAAAAAAAAAAAAAGGAGATGTGCACGCTCAGTTATGTCTGACTCTTTCCTGCCCCTGCAACCCTCCAGGCTCCTCTGTCCCTGGGATTCTCCAGGCAGGAATACTGGAGCAGGTTGCCATTTCCTTCTTCAGGGAATCTTCCCAACCCAGGGACTGAACCCATGTCTTTTGCATCTCCTGCATTGGCACTTGGATTCTTTACCACTGTGCCATGTGGGAAGCATCACTCCCCCACCGCCAAAAAAGTACATGAATTCATTTACAAAACAGCAGCAGGGTACAGGTGTAGGAAACAAACTTATGGTCACAGGGGAGGGGGAGGGGTAAATTGGGAGATTGGGGTTAATTTATACACACTACTATATATAATATAAATAATAAGAACCTACTGTACAGCACAGGGAACTCTACTGAACACTCTAATGGTCTATATGGAAACAGAATCTAAAGAAAGGAGCAAGTATGTGTCTATGTGTAACTGATTCACTTTGTTGTATACCTGAAGCTAACACAACATTATACATCAACTATATTCCAATAAAAATTTTAAAAAAGACAAAGAAGGAAAATCAACAGAACTCCAATGAGCAGGGGAGGGGTGGGGCAGGGAAGAGCAGCAAGATATATTGAAGTGAAGTTGCTCAGTCATGTCGGACTCTTTGCGACCCTATAGACTGTAGCCTACCAGGATCCTCCGTCCATGGGATTTTCCAGGCAAGAGTACTGGAATGGGGCGCCATTTCCAACATAAATAAATGTAAAATAAGTAAATTATGTATTAAGAATGGATCAAATAAAAAGCACACTGAATAAATTATGATAATCTATATTTTCATACAGTTATAGGAAGATCTTTAAAATTATGTAGTGTAAAAAAGTTGTACAATAAAGTAAAGATTGCTGTTTACGACATTTATGCTAAGTAACAAAATTGATGGAATATATTTTACAGATTTGCTAAGTCAAACTATTTTCTGACTTACTCACTGTGTTCACCATCCTAGTATAAAGGGTATTCAGTAAAAGATTTATTGTAGTCCAACAAAGCCTGAAAATCGCATACGATTTTATGTGCAAAGTTATTTCTCACAAAGAAAAAAATACTTATGCATAATAAAGGTCNGTGACTCATTTCATGTTTTAGCATAAGGCATGACCTAGTATAAATGTGTTATTTTGTTTGGCCTAGACATTTGTCCTTGTCTTCTGCTGCCATAAATCAGCATGTATCAAACAGAGCTATAAATTTTATAATCTTGATTTTTTTTGACATTATCACCTTTGATGATTGAGAAGCTAGGCATCTACCTATTGAACCCGAGGCTCTTGTAAGATTGCCAGATTTAGCAAACAAAAATGCAGGGCATCTGATTAAATTTGAATTTCAGATAAACAGTGAATAGCTTTTTAGTATACGTCTGTTTCGTCCAGTATTTGCAACACACTAATACAAAAACATACCTACCAAGGAAAGGTTTCCTGAAAAGATGGGCTTGATAAAGGACAGAAATGGTATGGACCTAACATAAGCAGAAGATATTAAGAAGAGGTG
>SJYV01054889.1:0-11613 GCA_006410875.1 Neotragus pygmaeus
CTGAACTGAAGCGTCTAATACGTGCACAGTAACTACAATCAATTTATGACCATGGGGTTTTTATTTGCAAAATGCATGCTGATGGCAGAATGAGATGAGAAACTCATAGGCTGAAGCTGGGGAAGCAGAGCAGTTGGGAGCGCCTGCTGGGTTATCACCTGGTACCGGGACCAGCTGTAGCAAGCAGGGAGAGTTGCAGCAGGGATGGTTGGTCTGTCTTTCCTCTTTTATAGGAATAAGACTGGTGGTGACTAAAGTTGGGGATTTAAGTGGTACTTCAATGAACATCACCCATTGACTGTGGAATGGGTTTTGCAGGTTCCTTTTATTGCGGTCACATGGTTTTTGCTGGGAAAATGACAAGGGTGGATGTTGAGGAGGAAATCTGGTTGATAGGCTGGCTGGCTTCCTTTGGTGGCCAAGATTCATTTCTTCCCAGGGCATACCTTGCTCTGAGCCTCTGGAGGCGTGGCCTTCACCTACAAGTCTCTGTCGTCCTCTAATGTCCAGTTGGGTTCAGCTATGGGGTCATCAGCTGGTGCCGAGATGAAGACAGCGCTTCCTTTGGCTGGCCTCCTGCTGAGCTTAGCTGGAGTGGCTGGGTTTCTCCTCCAAAGGTCACAGCTCTTGTAGTTAGCTTTACCCCACATTTCCCTCTGATTCTCTGGGCTGACTCCCTCATCTTGGGATGGTGACAATCTGCAGCATCCCTGATGGTGTCCCTTAACCTCACATATTTTCATAAATATCCCCTCTTTTTAAAAAAACTTTCATTCATTTCCCCATTTGTTTTCAGACTAGTCCCTGAATGATTTATACACTATTAACAAAATCAGCTATCCCTGATACTTGTTCAGTTGCCCAGTCGTGTCCGAATCTTTGTAACCCCATGGACTGCAGCAGGCCAGCCTCCTCTGTTCTCTACCATCTCTCAGAACGTGCTCAATTTAATGTCCATTGAGTCAGTGACTCATTAAAACCATCTCCTCCTCTTACCGCCTTCTCCTCCTGCCCTCAATCTTCCCAGCATCAGGGTCTTTTCCAACAAGTAGGCTCTTCACATCAGTGGCCAAAGTATTGGAGCTTCAGCATGAGTCCTTCCAGTGAATATTCAGGGTTGATATCCTTTAGGATGAACTGGTTTGATTCCTTACACTGGCATACTTCTGACATTAGCTAATACTGATGGAGAAAATGCAGTTTGATATCTATGCATTATCTTTCCCTAACATTGCTACTTATGCATTGCCTCATTTCACTCTGAGAACAGCTGATGGAAACACATTTTGTTTAGTTTTACCACTTTCCATCTGAATGAACAGAAGCAAATTAAATAATCTACCCAACGGGAACCAGATTTCTGGGTGCAAAGGGAGAAATCCAAGCTTTATTTCAAATCCTCAGTGTTTGGTAGACCTCATAGTTGGGGGGAGGTAATAACTCTGAAAACAAGACAGAAAATTAAGGGACCAAGGCCAGCAAGTGGTGACCAGAAGGAACAGAGTCTAAATTTATAAGACAAATGAAGAGTACTCAACACCCTGCCTGGATAGGAAAATCCATAAATGCATTAGGATGAAAAACTAAAGTGTACTCAAGTGCCAAGTGGTTCTGGAGCAAAGCCATCTCAGAGCTGAGACACAATTGTTTGCAAAGTGCACAATTTCCAAAAAGAAATCTGAGTTATTCCAGGATTAAAATCTTGTCTGAGTGGTGTCTTCACACTCTTGCTCTCTTTAAAAATGTCCTCTTAAATTCTCTGCTTATCCCAAAACATAATCTCTCTACCTAATGAGACTAACAGAAGATTTAAAAGGAAATAGCAATATTTCCAGATTCAATTCAGATTTTAAATCATCTTTTATTTCTCTTATTTTTAGTGATCTAACGTAAAGCAGATTTTACCCAATTTTCCATCATAAAAGGAAATATTCCAATGAACTGTCTGTGCCTTTGAATAAGACATGATTCAATCAGAATTGCCGAACAAATGAAACTTTCTGTTTCACAAGAATTAAGAAACAGTTCTGCCTCCTTGTCTTGAAAACTACTTACAGTTATTTACAAATGATTATATCTCCTTTTCAATATGATAAATATAGTATTATTTGTAAAAAAAAAAGATAAGCAGTTTGAATTCTCATTGTTACAAGCAAGGCAATAGATATAAATTCTCTAAAACATAGAAATAAGCTCTAAAAATACATGCCAAATGTTATTGGAGATTTTTGTTTTGTTGTGTGCAGATTTAAATGATCATTGAAACCCAGAATTTCCTCTATGCAAACTTCTTTACATTAGTTAATAAATACAATAACAAACCATAACTTTATAGTTACCTCATATAAGGTGAGAAATACTTTCATGTATATTCTTTTTCTCTTTTACGAAAGTGAAAAAGTGAAAGTCACTCAGTTGCGTCCAACTCTTTGTGACCCAGGCCAGAATACTGGAGTGGGGAGCCTTTCTCTTCTCCAGGGAATCTTCCCAACCCAGGTCTCCCACATTGCAGGTGGATTCTTTACCAGCTGAGCCACAAGGGAAACCCAAGAATACAAGAGCGGGTAGCCTATCCCTTCTCTAGTGGATCTTCCCAATCCAGGAATCAAACCGGAGTCTGCTGCATTGCAGGAGGATTCCTTACCGACTGAGCTATCGCAGAAGCCCCCCCTTTTGTAAAGGCTGGCAGTTAAGCAAGCGTATGAGAGCTTTGTTTCTCTCTAGGCTCTTGTTTAATTTTTCCCCTCTCCCCGCTGCTCTCCAGGTTTGTTTTTTCTCTTGTTTTCTCTACATGTGTTGGTGATTCAGTCGCTCGGTCAGATCTGACTCTTGTGACCCCACAGACTACAGCCCGCCAGGCTCCTCTGTCCATGGGATTCTCCAGGCCAGAATGCTGGAGGGGGTTGCCATTGCTTTCTCCAGGGGATCTCCCGGACCCACAAGGTAGTTCTAGCTAAATGGGCATCCTCTCTTCTTTCAATTCCAATTCTCTGCCTAGAGAAATGGACAGACTCAGTTTGGGTTGAGAAGTTGCACATGGTCTTCTCAATTATGGTCAAGTCACAGTATGAAGAACCACCAGTGAAGGGCCACCTCTTATGGAACAGGGACGTAACAGAAAAAGGAATGCTGGGGGGACGTGGGAAGACTCGCAGATCTTTATACCAGCCTAGTCACTGATGGTTTCTGAATTCAACCATCAACTGTTATTTTATGTTCTGCTTTAAATATGTTTTATTGCCAGTCATTTAAAATTGCTTTTGAAAATAAGTGGACCATAAACCTTTTAAAAGCAAAGGTTAAATGGGATCACCTTAGATCTGGAGCTGAGATATTTGAGGAACTAGATCTTAAGTGGGGGCTAGTTGGGAAGGTGAATGTATTTCTATGGCTGATTAATATCAATTATAGTAATTTATTATAGTTTATATAAATGCTCTATTACCTCACATTTAAGATGGTTTTCTTTTCTGACTGCACTGCTTAACACTGAAGTAACACATTTTATATAGCACTTTCTCAGTAGCTTTTTTTGTCTTGATCAAAAGTATACATGCTGGATCAAAACTATCAATGCCTTTAGTGAAAAATTCCAAAACTATTTCCATTAAGTTTTCAACTATCATACACGAGTGTCTGTTTTCCTACACTGAATGGCATATGGGTATTATGGCTTTTTCCCAAAGGCTATGAAATAATAAATTAAAATTTCAGATTTTAATTTGCACATCTATTTTTAACAGATCATAACTGGATCATGGTTTACTAATTTTATTCCTGAATCTGCAAATTTTATATGTGTGTTTTGGGTAAGTCACGAGGGGCTGGGTCATGCAGTGATAATGCACTAACCTCAAAATAGTAGCATCTTCACTGGTCAATGTTTATTTTTCTCAGTTACAGAAAACCATTTTGGATCCAACTGATGTCTTGGGCACATTCATTCAAGCAGGCTATGGAGCAGGCTGCTTCCAGCTTGCAGGTCTAAGATTTGGAAGCCATGAGGCCCAGGGTTGCAGTTAGGGGAAGAGATCCTCCCCATGGGCTTTACTGCCTTGGTCTGGAAGGAACGGGCTTCTGGCCCTCTCACAGTCCACGGCAGGATCCACTGAGCAGCTGCACCCAGACGCAGGGCACAGGGAGGCACTGGGCGTCTCTGAATTCCAGAGCCCCCGACAGACGCAGTCTGTTCTCCATCCTCTCCTAAAGGGCGACTGCGGATGCCCAGCCTTATGGAAACGCAAGTCACTGACCCGCCTTTGCTGCAGATTTAAGTACACTGTGTTGCCTTTTTAATTTATATTCTCTTCTGAATTTGCCAAGACAGCTTTCTGTCACAAGGACTGAAACTGCTTAGGGCAGGTCAGTAAATGTCATTATATTATTTGTAAGGAAAATATATATCAAAAAAGAAGAAGAAGCGGGTCAAAGTTTCAAGGAGGGTTTCTTTAAAATACTGCCTGGGTTAAGTCCTGAAGGAGGTGGAGGATATAACCAGGAAGGGCTGATGGAGGGATCAGGTGGGAAAGGAGAAAAGTGCATAAAAAACAGGAGGGCAAGATCAACCTTTTTACCAGAGGGTATATGACTCGGAAATGAGCAGCTCAAGGGCTTCATTGTTCTGGTTGGTTCTGGAAGGTGTCTTGCTTTCATTACAGCTGAAATATTCCCTGGAGATCGTTTGGATTCTGTCTTCACAGAAAAAAAAGAGCACCCACACAAGTGAATTAAAATCTCAGCTAAATTCAGCTTTGTTCAAATGCGCCTCCACGCCGAGTCTCCTCTGATCCTCAGCCTCCACCCCACCCACACCCCCAGGAAGAGAGAAAGACAGTATGAACTTACTCATGCTTAAAAGTAAAACGAGCTATGCAATACGCGTGCTTCCTTGATATCTTTACTGACTACTAAGAATAATGATTGCATTGAAACACGAATGCGGATTTAAACTCCTCAGTAGCCATTGCTCTGCAACACAAAGGATTTGATGCAAACATTATTTTTTAATCCTACAGATTAGCTTTGCTAAGATACTTCCCTGAACTTTTCTTCCGTTTCTTTTTTTCCCCCAGTTCCTTACAACAAACATGAAATTTAACATGTCATCTCCCTGCAAGATTTATGATGCAGTTCAAAGTCATATGCCATTTTTTAAAGGAAAATAGCAATTTCAAATGAAATAGCTCCATGCATTTAGCCTGAGCTATTTCATTGCAGATTTTTGACCTAGAACATTTTTGATTAATTTGAATTTTAGATTGAATACTTTGTTTCTGAAATTGCTTCCTTGTACTTTTTAAGTCATCTGTCTCTTGATTTCCATCACCTTTGGGGATTCATTAGCTACCAATTCTTTCTTAATTTCATTTATTTTCTTTATTATAGTAGGTTCTTATTACTTATCTACTTTATACATAGTATTAATCGTGCACATGAAGAAATATCTTCCAATTCTCCCCACCCGCATTTCCCCTTTGGTATTCATTTGCTACTGATTATATAGAGTAACCAAGGATCAAAAGTCTCTCCCCTGCTTCCAAATGCAGCTCATCACTTACTCAGTTTTGCTAAAGGAATGATTAAGTAGAAAAAAAGGAATAAGAGCTCAATAAGGTAGTGACTCACACCAGTTAGTACCAACTTTCACCCAGCAGCGAGCTGATTAAAGTCAGACTTGTTATCTCCTAGTAGGAGGTGTAGGCAGAAAGATGGCAGTTGCCCTAATGAAATAGAATGTATTAAGTAGCTGAGTCTTATAGAATCTATTCTCCTGAAATACGCTCTCTGCATTCACAATATTAAAGGGAGAGTGCCCAGTGATATTCTCACTGAAGAAAATCAAAGTTAAATCTCAAATGCCTAAAAAGACTAACGAGGGAAAATCTGGGGATATTCTGTTTTCAGAAAAAGGAGACACTTTTCCTATGAAGTGAGTCATGGGTGACTATGGCCGATTTTGTTATAAATTAATATTAGGCCACTCATTGTCATGAACACAGCGATACTAGGTAGAGTGTTTAATATATGAAAAACCACCAGAAGGACAAGGAAACAACTGGGTAACGTGGTTCTAGAAAGACAGGTCCCAGACTTGCAGTTCACATAGATTCCGTCAAGGAAGCTCGTTAAGATCTAGGATCCTAGTCGGAAGAGTAAGAAAATGGAAGTTTGTAAACTTGCCAAATTCCTAAGTGTTTTTAGCTCTTTGGTGGCAAAGGGGAAGAGAGTTTTGTTCACAAACATATGGCCAAAGGTGATAAGATCTAATTATATGTTTGCAGCTGTTTCGAATCTGTAAATATCTGAAGTTGGTCAACATTATCGACGCATGACAAAAGCAGTATAAATAAAGGAAATCAGCTAAAAATTGAAACAACAACAACAATTCCTTTTGAAGGGAGGAAATTGGGGGCTGAGCTTTCTAAGTGTGACTTAAACAGGATGAAGATGGGAACAACATTGCTCTATGTGCATAAAAAGTTTCTGCCTTACTGACAGTTCTGGGACCAATTTTTGTGTACTGGCAGATCTCGGACAAAAATCTCACCAGTTTGGATACAGTTTTAGCAAATATATTTTATTTGTGCCACTAAAGGACTCCTTTGGCCACTTGGATAATTTATATGAATCCATTAGTTATGGTATAATTCAAAGCATTACTTGCAGAATGTAAGTCACATCGATCTACTTGTGGGAGACAGGGTGGTTCCCCATCTTTGTGGCTCTGCAAAGATGTGTGCACCCCAAAAGAGAGACTTTGCATATGTGATTATGGACAAAGAAAGTATCTGGTTTATCCATGTGAACCCAGTTTCTCATCCCAAGAGTCTTCAAGGTGGAGAGCCTTGTCATAGAGACGTGATGGTGGAAGAAGGTCAGAGAGGGGTCACGGGAAGGATTAGCCGTGATTGGACTTGACCTGTCTGGGTTGATGACTTTGACAGTGGAGGGAGGGTCCATATGTCAAGGACTGCAGTCATTTCTAGAACCTGGGAGTAGTCCTCAGTTGACAGCCATCAAGAAAACGGGACCCAAGTTCTCCCTCCCCTCCCCCCGACCCTGTCCCGAGGAATACTCTGTGATGGATTATATGGAGTGTTGACTAAAAAAAGCATGCGCAACTTGAAAGTTGGGAGTTAGGATTTATCCTATGGGAATGTTAGGACTCGAACCTGGGAGACAGCGTCTCAGGCTACCCTGGAAGAGCTGACTCTGAGGAGGCGGGAGGAGCCATGTATATACAAGCCTGCAGCAAGGGGCAGGAAATCTGAATAATGAGATTCCTGTTGACAAGAGGGAACTAAACCTCTCATATGAAGAGGTCTTCTACATATGGGAAGATGCAAGCATCCAGGCTTGCTGGAATAATTTCTTCCCTATCCATCTAGCTATCTGGGGCCAGTCCCCTTTCTTTATTGTTCATGCGCTAATCCCTTCTTTACCTTAAGAGATGGTAGATGTGGCTGATGGCTGCCTCTCGCCTCCCCCCAGCTCCTCAGCACTGACTGGGGTGGAAGTAGCTGATGACTTCCAAATAGCTGGCTGTGTTTCACCTGGGCTCAGAAATTTGCATTTTGAAAAGGCTCGTTCACTGATAGAGCATAGAGCAGAGCACATTTCCTTTTACAGGGGAAAGGGTCTTCAAAAGAGGGGGATGCATGTACATGAACCGCAGGGAAGGAGGAGCCTGGCAGGCTACAGCCCATGGGGTTGCAAGAGTCAGACACAACTCGGCGACTAAAGCACCACATGTACCTGCATGATGATTCACTTTGTTGTGCAGCAGAAACTGACACAGCATTGTAGATCAATAACACTCCAAAAAATTAAAGAAAATGGAATGTTCATCCTAAAAGCACAAGAAACAGAAGAAATCTGTGATCTGCCATTAACAATAAGGGAGAGCTGGCACATGCAAATTGGGTAAATAGACGGTATATACACACATGCATGTATGTGTGTGTGACATACATGTCTGTGTACATGTGTGCATACATCTGCATGTTTCAGGGAGGAAGAAAAAAATGAATGTCATTAACATACGTTTATTTTTTTGGCTGTGCCACGTGCCATCTTTCCTGACTGGGAATCAAGCCTATGTCCCCTGCGTTGGGAGCACGGAGTCTTAACCACTTGACCACTAGGGAAGTCCTCCATAGCATATTTTTAAACCTTAATTTTATATATATATAAGTTAATCGAAGAATTGATGCTTTTGAACTGTGGTGTTGGAGAAGACTCTTGAGAGTCCCTTGGACTGCAAGGAGATCCAACCAGTCCATTCTGGAGGAGATCAACCCTGGGATTTCTTTGGAAGGACTGATGCTAAAGCTGAAACTCCAGTATTTTGGCCACCTCATGCGAAGAGTTGATTCATTGGAAAAGACTCTGATGCTGGGAGGTATTGGGGGCAGGAGGAAAAGGGGACGACCGAGGATGAGATGGCTGGATGGCACCACGGACTCGATGGTCTGAGTGAACTCCGAGAGATGGTAATGAACAGGGAGGCCTGGTATGCTGTGATTCATAGGTCGCAAAGAGTCGGACATGACTGACTGAACTGAATTGAACGGAAGATATATCATGTCCATAAGATTTTATCAACTGAACACATTAAAGGCTCAAAGAAATGTCAATACCTTCTATTAAACATGTAATCCATATTCTCTAAATGTAAAACACCTAGAAATTAATAAACTGGTTACAACTTTGCCCCCAATTTTTAGAAGTGAGAAAGTACTGGTAAATAACTCTCTGATCACTGAGAGAATTGAAGCTCCAGCTGCAGTTTGTTTACTGATCAGCAGCAGTTACACTACTGTGGGCTTCAGCCAGGGTTCGGACTCACAGCATCACAAAGTGAACAAACCAGCAGGTGTCTATAAACATGTGAGCACCAGGATGAAAATAATGTGAGCAGTGTAGAAAGAAATCCATAAATATAAAACTAGAAATTCATGGTTTAGATAATATAAAAAGTGGACTTGGTAAGGAAATCCTTTTTGCCCCCACTTTTAGTACAAAAATTTTATACAATTTTAGGAATAAGGACGATGGTGAAATGCATAAAAAGCATGAGGAACAATGAATAACTTCACTGGAAAATGTGGTTGCACAGGATTAATGCCCAGAAAAATGTGTTATATGAATTACACAACTGTCTCATTAAAAATACAAAATGGAAGTCATATTAAACACAGAAAATAAAAAAATTTTCTGTGGGGAAAAAAATCAACAGAAGGAAGAGCAGCAGATACCAGATCTATTTTCCTCTGAAGGAATTAGCCTCAGTCTAACTGATGATGAAGTTGTGTTTAGACCAGGGACTGTATGGCTTCTATATTATTTAAAAGTTCTGTGCTTTGGAAATTAGACAGTATTCAAGTCCTGAGCTCTCAAAGACAGAGGTCTTCATGGATATTCTGACATTTGAAAGATGGCTAAAATCCCTTTCAACTAATTTTTATCTCTGCTCACTAGTTTTTTTCTGCTCCTGATACCATCACCACCCATGCCCAGATAAAAATGGAGGTGACATGCCAGCAGTCAGATATGTGAAGGAAACCAACTCAGGAAAGAAAGCAAGATTTTTTACCCTTGACTCTGAAAAGTCATATCTTGGCCTTTAGTGTTGAGTCAACATTCATTTACTGAATAACTACTGAAGTGTCTATAATGAACAGACCCTATTTTCAGCACTAGAGATGGGTAACCTCCAAAGAGAACTAACTGGAAGAGTCTTTACATTGCATATAATTCTTCCCAATAATGAGTTGATTCTCTGTTGTTTTTTTGATGTTTATTTATTTGACCCTGCTGGGTCTTNTAATGAACAGACCCTATTTTCAGCACTAGAGATGGGTAACCTCCAAAGAGAACTAACTGGAAGAGTCTTTACATTGCATATAATTCTTCCCAATAATGAGTTGATTCTCTGTTGTTTTTTTGATGTTTATTTATTTGACCCTGCTGGGTCTTAATTGCAGCACGCAGGATCTTTCATTGCTGCATGTGGGATCTAGTTCCCTCACAAGGGATTGAACCTGGGCTCCCTGCTTTGGGCATGCAGAGCCTTAACCACTGGACCACCAGGGAAGTCCCAATTCTCTGTTCTCAAGCTAAGTTTTGCAGAACCCTTATGTGCTGTGATTTAGGGCATGGGGTTGTAGGCTCAAAAGCTGATAAACTGATAATGGTCAAGGTCACACTAATGACAGTAGAAAGTATGTAGTAATAACTAGAATCGCAATCTCCTGTTAGTACCTGCAGTTGAGTTCACTGGGAGAGTATACCATGGCAGAAGGAGCTGTTTGAAAGATGTGAGTTGAGCTTAGAAGAAGGAGCTAGGGATGCTGAAGTCCTCAGAGGGCGTCAGGGGTCTGTTGTTCAGCCCCTGTGCCACGTCCGATTGTTTGGGATCCCATGCACTATAGCACGACAGACTCCTCTGCCCTGACTGTCTCCCAGTATTTGTTCAAACTCGTGTGCATTGAATTGGTGATGCCATCCAACCATCTCATCCTCTGCTGCCCCCTTCTCCTTTTGCCTTCAGTCTTTCCCAGCATCAGGGTCCTTTCCAGTCCCTCAACAATAAAGGGTCAGAGGAGGGAGTAAGAACCAGAACAAGAGTCCAGAGGAGCAAGGTGAGGCTCCTGAACGAAGCTGTGGAGGCAGCCCCCTTGTAGGAACAGGCCAGGCAGAGAGTGACGGACCCCATGCCCTCCTGCTCTTACTTCCAGAAACATCAAACCCCCCAGAAGCCAGATGGCGGTGGGCAGCCCACCTGGGTCCACCTCCCACGGTGTATGCAAGTTGGACAAAGAGGTAGAGAATAGATCTACTGCAACAGTCTATCCAAAACAGAATTATTAGAATTTTTTTCCCAAGATGTGGAACCAGCCACTACTAGTATATTAAAATACTATGGAATCTTTCTACTTCAACAAAAGCTAAATTGGCCTAAAATAAGTTATATAACATAGTTAATATTGAATTATTTCTTTAAAGACTGTTATGTCCTCCATTGCTTGGCCAAGGGATATAAAGAACTGGCTTATATGTTTCTAAGTATTGGTCCGTAGACATAAGCTATAGAGTATGTCTTTGATGAGCTTCCCTGGTGGCTCAGTGTTAAAGAATCCACCTGCCAATGCAAGAGACACAGGTTTGATCCCTGGTCCAGGAAGATCCCCTGGAGAAGGAAATGGAGAGCTACTCTAGTATTTTTATCTGGGAAATCACATGAACAGAGGAACCTGGTCAGCTATAGTCCAGGGAGTTGCAAAAAGATAAGGACCTGACTTAGCGACCAAACAGCAACTAATGTCTTTGATACTAAGCTCATTTCTGACATTTGCAAGGTCTGGGGCAAAAGTGAAATGTGAGACCTGCATTTGCTATGTCAAATGTTAAAGTTACATATCAAAGTTCAGTTCAGTTCAGTTGCTCACTCATGTACAACTCTTTGCAACCCCATGAACTGCAGCATGCCAGGCCTCCCTATCCATCACCAACTCCCAGAGTTCACCCAAACTCATATCCATTGAGTCAGTGATGCCATCCAGTCATCTCATCCTCGGTCGTCCCCTTCTCCTGCCCCCAATCCCTCCCAGC
>SJYV01054890.1:0-14045 GCA_006410875.1 Neotragus pygmaeus
TTTCCCCACTTTTTTCAATTTAAGTCTGAATTTGGCAATAAGGAGTTCATGATCTGAGCCACAGTCAGCACCCAATGTCGTTTTTGCTGACTGTATAGAGCTTCTCCATCTTTGGCTGCAAAGGATATAATCAATCTGGTATCAGTGTTGATCATTTGGTGATGTCCATGTGTAGAGTCTGCTCTTGTGTTGTTGGAAGTGAGTGTTTGAAATAACTAGTGCTTTATGTGAATGAAACAGTGAAGGTCCTTGCTCTCAAGGAACTTAATTTCTAGAGAGGGTAGGAGAGTCAGGGAAAAAATGTCAGACATTTCTGAGAGAACTGATAGAACTTGATTACTTACAACATGTGTGATGGTGTGTGTCATAAGTGAGGGCAACGGAGAAAGAGTTTGGGATGATGCTGAGATTTTTTCCCTCAGGCAGCAGTGAAGAGGCATTGTCTTGTCATTAGCCAAAATAAGACAGCAGGCCCAGGAACACATAACCAGAGATGAGGAGAAGGGCAGCAAATGAATTCAATTTTCTAATAGAACATGCCAAGTTGCAAATATCTGTACATCCAGGTAGAGATGGTGGGCTCCAGAAACTGGCTTCTACAGATAGCATGCTGTAGTATGTGAAAAACAATTTTGTCTTTGTTAATATTTGTCTCCAACTCCCAACAGAACACTGACACATACTGAACATGTGCATGACAATTTTCTTGCAGAAAATAATATATATTTTGAAGACAATACTATCTGTAACTCTATGACTAACTCACAGTAAGATTGTAACAATGATTCTGTTTCCCATTTTTCCTATCAGTATTTGACTATATTACCTCTCAGATGCATGTAGCCAACTTTCACTGGTTTGGTTATCTTATTGTATTTATAGGTTCCCTCCAATAGGATCAAAGTTCTTCCTTTCTAGCCCTGCTGAACAGAGATACTTTTTAAGGCTGAGTTTAATTAAATATTTAATTAGAATTTAAAATCTCTTTATTAAAACACCATAAGCTTTTTGAAAAAAAATATTATATTCATATTTGCACCTTCATGGTTTATCCATGTGACACTTAAATTAACAAATGAAAAATTAAAAAAGAATGTGATGTGACACACAAGAGAATGAATACACAGAAAGACAGATCATTGTAATTCTTAACCTAACCTTATCTTCACATGCTAGTATAGTAATGCTCAAAATTCTCTAAGCCAGGCCTCAGCAATACGTGAACCGTGAACGCCCTGATGTTCAACCTGGTTTTAGAAAAGGCAGAGGAACCAGAGATCAAATTACCAACATCCGCTGAATCATGGAAAAAGCAAGAGAGTTCCAGAAAAACATCTATTTCTGCTTTATTGACTATGCCAAAGCCTTTGACTATGTGGATCACAATAAACTGTGGAAAATTCTGAAAGAGATGGGAATACCAGACCACCTGACCTGCCTCTTGAGACATCTGTATGCAGGCCAGCAAGCAACAGTTAGAACTGGACATGGCACAACAGACTGGNTATTCTCAACTAATCATAAAGATATTGGCACTTTATATCTACTACTTGGTGCCTGAGCTGGTATAGAAGGAACCGCTTTAAGTCTACTAATTCGCGCTGAATTAGGTCAACCCGGAACCCTACCCAGAGACGACCAAATCTATAAGGTAGTTGTAACCGCACATGCATTCGTAATAATTTTCCTTATAGTGATGCCAATCATAATCGGAGGGTTCAGCAACTGGCTAGTCCCTCTAATGATTGGCGCTCCTGATATGGCATTTCCCCTGATAAACAATATAAGTTTCTGACTCCTCCCTCCCTCTTTCCTGCTGCTTCTAGCATCCTCTATAGTTGAAGCTGGAGCAGGAATAGGCTGAACCATATACCCCCCTCTAGCAGGCAACCTAGCCCATGCAGGAGCCTCAGTAGACCTGACCATTTTTTCTTTACACCTGGCGGGTGTTTCCTCAATCTTAGGGGCTATTAATTTTATTACAACAATTATTAATATAAAGCCCCCTGCAATATCACAGTATCAAACCCCCCTATTTGTGTGATCCGTACTAATCACTGCCATACTCCTCCTCCTCTCACTTCCTGTATTAGCGGCTGGTATTACAATACTACTAACAGACCGAAATCTTCGACCCGGCAGGAGAAGGAGACCCTATCCTATATCAACACCTATTCTGATTCTTCGGACACCCTTATATATTCTTATTCTGCCCGGATTTGGAATAATTTCTCTTATCGTGACCTAATATTCAGGGAAAAAAGAACCATTTGTGTATATAGGGATAGTCTGAGCTATAATATCAATTGGATTCTTAGGATTCATTGTATGAGCTCATCATATGTTTACAGTTAGAATGGATGTCAACACACGGGGCTACTTCACATCAGCTACCATGATTATTGCTATCCCAACTGGAGTAAAAGTCTTTAGTTGATTACACTTCACGGAGGCAATATCAAATGATCTCCCATCATGAGCCCTGGGCTTCATCTTCCTTTTTACAGTTGGAGGCCTAATTGAAATTGTTCTAGCCAATTCTTCCCTTGATATTGTTCTTCATGACACATATTATGTAGTCGCACATTTCCACTATGTAGTATCAATAGGGGCTGTATTTACTATTATAGGAGGATTTGTGCGTTGATTTCCACTATTCTCAGGTTACACCCTTAACACTACATGAGCCAAAATCCACTTTGCAATTATATTTGTAGGTGTAAACATAACTNATTATGTAGTCGCACATTTCCACTATGTAGTATCAATAGGGGCTGTATTTACTATTATAGGAGGATTTGTGCGTTGATTTCCACTATTCTCAGGTTACACCCTTAACACTACATGAGCCAAAATCCACTTTGCAATTATATTTGTAGGTGTAAACATAACTTTCTTCCCACAGCATTTCTTAGGATTATCTGGTATACTATGATGATACTCTGATTACCCAGATGCATACACAATATGAAACACTATTTCATCCATAGGCTCATTCATCTCACTAACAGCAGTTATACTAATAATTTTTATTATCTGAGAAGCATTCGCATTTAAACGAGAAGTCCTAACTGTAGACCTAACCACAACAAATTTAGAGTGATTAAACGGATGCCCTCCACCATATCATACATTTGAAGAACCTACATATGTTAACCTAAAACAAGAAAGGAAGGAATCAAACCCCCTAATATTGGTTTCAAGCCAATACCATAGCCACGATGTCTCTCTCAATTAATGAGATGTTAGTAGAACATTACATAACCTTGTTAAGGTTAAGTTACAGGTGAAAGCCCCATACATCTCATATGGCATATCCCATACAACTAAGATTTCAAGACACAACATCACCTATTATAGAAGAATTATTACATTTTCATGATTATACACTAATAATCATCTTTTTAATCAGTTCACCAGTACTTTATATCATTTCACTAATACTGACAACAAAATTAACTCATACCAGCACAATAGATGCACAAGAAGTAGAAACAATCTGAACCATTCTACCAGNGGCATCACGGACTTGATGGACATGAGTCTGAGTGAACTCCGAGAGATGGTGATGAACAGGGAGGCCTAGTGTGCTGCAATTTATGGGGTTGCAAAGAGTTGGACACGTCTGAGTGACTGAACTGAAGTATCTGCAGTAGTAGATATCTGCAGTAGTAGATATAATGGTCATCTGATTTAAATTCACCCATTTCAGTCCTCTCATTTTGCCTTTACATACTGTTCATGGGTTTCTCAAGGCAAGAATAAATCAAGGCAAATTGGAAGTGGTCAAACAGGAAATGGCAAAAGTGAACATCGATGTTCTAGGAATCAGCAGACTAAGATGGATGGAATGGGTGAATTTAACTCAGATGACCATTATATCTACTACTGTGAGCAGGAATCCCTTAGAAGAAATAGAGTAGCCATCAGAGTCAAGTAAAGAGTCTAAAATGCAGCACTTGGATCCAATCTCAAAAATGACTGAATGATCTCTGTTGGTATCGAAGACAAGCCATTCAATATCACAGTAATACAAGTCTATGCCCTGACCAGTAGCACTGAAGAAGCTGAAGTTGAACGGTTCTATGAAGACCTATGAGACCTTTTAGAGCTAACATCCCCAAAAGATATCCTTTTCATTATAGGGGACTGGAATGCAAAAGTAGGAAGTCAAGAAATACTTGGAGTAAGAGGCAAATTTGGCCTTGGAGTATAGAATGAAGCAGAGCAAAGACTAATAGAGTTTTGCCAAGAGAATACAATGGTCATAGCAAACACCCTCTTCCAACAACACAAGAGAAAACTCTACAGAAAAACATCACCAGAAGGTCAACACCAAAATAATATTAATTATATTCTTTGCAGCCAAAAGTGGAGAAGCTCTATACAGTAAGTAAAACAAGAATGGGGGCTGACTTTGTGGCTCAGATCATGAGCTCCTTACTGCCAAAAGCAGATTTAAATTGAAGAAAGTGGGGAAAATCATTAGAACATTCAGGTATGACCTAAATAAAACCCTTAATGACTATACAGTGGAAGTGAGAAATAAATTTAAGGGACTAGATCTGATAGAGTGCCTGATGAACTAGGGATGGAGGTTCGTGGTATTGTACGGAAGACAGGGATCACAAACATCCCCAAGAAAAGAAATGGAAAAAAACACAACAGCTGTCTGAAGAGGGCTTACAAATAGCTGTGAAAAGAAGAGAGGCAAAAAGCAAAGGAGAAAAGGAAAGATACATCCATTTGAATGTACACTTCCAAAGAATAGCAAGGAGAGATAAAAAAGCCTTCCTCAGCGATCAATGCAAAGAAATAGAGGAAAAGAACAGAATGTGAAAGACTAGAGCTCTCTTCAAGAAAATTAGAGATACCAAGGGAACATTTCATGCAAAAATGGGCTCGATAAAGGACAGAAATGGTATGGACCTAACAGAAGCAGAAGTTATTACGAGGAGGTGGCAAGAATACACAGAAGAACTGTACAAAACAGATCTTCACGACCTGGATAATCATGATAGTGTGACCACTCATCTAGAGCCAGACATCCTGGAATGTGAAGTCAAGTGGGCCTTGGAAAGCATCGTTACAAACAAAGCTAGTGGCGGTGATGGAATTCCAGTTGAGCTATTTCAAATCCTGAAAGATGATGCTGTGAAAGTGCTGCACTCAATATGCCAGCAAATTTGGAAAACTCAGCAGTGGCCACAGGACTGGAAAAGGTCAGTTTTCATTCCAATCCCAAAGANGGTCAGTCTCTAGAAGGAAGATAAACACATACCTGCAAGAACAGATGCACACAAACACTTTTTATTTTTTAATGTGGCAAAAAAAAAAAAGAGGGATTGGGAAGTCTGTTGAGACTGCAACAAAAAATTTGAAAGAATTTCATAGTCCTAGATGTTTTACACTTTCAAGGAAGAATTTCAAAGACACAGATAAATTTTAGGTTCCTCTTTAACACATGGCAGACTACAGTCCATGGGATCGCAGAGTCAGACACGATTGAGCGACTAACACTTTCATTATACTTTAAGACAAGCTACTATGAGATAGTTGCTAAAAATCCAAAGAATACTGAGGAGTCTTCACCCAATGGTCTAAAGAAATATTACTATCTAAATAGCTGGCCTCAGATACACAAGAGAAAACAGTCCACCCCACAGCCTAACTGGCGAACTGGCTGTGGGTGCAGCCACTGCAGAGCCAGCACCATTTTTAGGTATGTTCTTTATTCTTCTGCAATCACTTTATCTGATTCTACTCAAGATGAAAGATTGAAACTGTATTACATACAGTAATGAATGCATCCACAGATGCATCAACTGCATTACATACAGTTGATGGGAAGGAAAAGGAAGTGTGGATTATTGGTAATGACCTTTGAGAATTAATACCAAACAGGCTGAGAGAGGAATTTTATCAGAAAGGCTTAAGAAACTAGCATCTCACGATAACAATTCAAATGTGATACAAGTACAAATAAGTGCATCTCAAAATAATCAGGTTTTATCTTTTCACAAACTCCTCTTAAAAGCTTTCCTATTTTTGAAACACAGCCTCATACTCCTTGCTTGCCAAGGACGAGCAAATCATCTTCAGAGACTGCGGGGAGGCATTCAAATCAGGACTGACCACCAGTGGTGTCTACAGAAAGTGAAGAAAAACTGAAGAGCTTCTTAATGAAAGTGAAAGAGGAGAGTGAAAATGTTGGCTTAAAACTCAACATTCAGAAAAGTAAGATCATGCCATCTGGTCCCATCACTTCATGGCAAATAGATGAGGAAACAGTGGAAACAGTGTCAGACTTTATTTTTTGGGACTCCAAAATCACTGCAGATGGTGATTGCAGCCATGAAATTAAAAGACGCTTACTTCTTGGAAGGAAAGTTATGATTGACCTAGACAGCATATTCAAAAGCAGAGACATTACTTTGACAACAAAGGTCTGTCTAGTCAAGGCTATGGTTTTTCACATGGATGTGACAGTTGGTCTATAAAGAAAGCTGAGTGCTGAAGAATTGATGCTTTTGAACTGTGGTATTGGAGAAGACTCTTGAGAGTCCTTTGGACTTCAAGGAGATTCAGCCAGTCCATCCAAAAGGAGATCAGTTCTGGATGTGCATTGGAAGGACTGGTCTTGAAGCTGAAACTACAATACTTTGGCCAACTGATGAGAAGAGCTGATTTATTTAAAAAGACCCTGATGCTGGGAAACGTTCAGGAGGAGAAGGGGATAACAGAGGATGAGTTGGCTGGATGGCATCACTGACTAAATCGACATGAGTTTGGGTAAACTCTGGCAGTTGGTGATGGATAGGGAAGCCTGGCATGCTGCAGTCCATGGGGTCACAAAGAGTCGGACACCCCTAAGTGACAAACTGAACTGACACCTAGTTCATTGAAGACTTCCTGGCATATAGTAAGCCCTCAACAAATATCTGGTAAATGATCAGATTAATTCCTAATTCCAGAATAAGTCAACAATTAATACTTTTGGAGGATTATTATCTGCCAGGAATATAGATATGTGCTGCAAAGATTTTATATTTCATCCTCAGAATTACTCTAGAATAGATTGGCTTACCATGGGTGGTTGGACTCAGATGCCCATGTTGATTGTTACAGGGTTTTACTTAACCAGGGCTTTCCAGACAGCGCAAGTCATCAAGAATCTTCCTGCCAGTGCAGGAGACATAAGAGACTCCGCTTTGATTCCTGGGTTAGGAATATCACTTGGAAGAGGAAAATGGCAACCCACTCCAGTATTCTTGCCTGGAAAATCCCAAGGACAGAGGAGCCTGGTGGGCTACATCCATGGGCTTTCAGAGTCAGACATGTCTGAGCACACAGTTTACAGTTTTTATTAATTGCCCTTCTGAGGCAGGAGATAGATGGGTCCCAGGATGAGTGGCTTTTGTCCACTGTTGAGAGAAAGTCCAAAATAGCAGGAGGGAGGAGAAGCTGAGCTATGCCCAGGGAAGAGACCATATATTTCTCATTCTGGAGGTCATGGAGACCTTCCAGACTACACATATTCAGAAAGTCTCCTTGGTGATCAATAGGGAGAAGGTATCACCTCCTAGGAAGTGATGCCAACCTCCCCATAGGCCCCTTGGCTATAATCAATCATGGCTAAGAGACATGTGTGTACACACGGGAGGACCCTGAGATATACCAAATACAATTTCAGAATCAGGCAAAGCAAGATGACTGGCCAAAGGAAATTGGAAGGAATCCCTCATAAAAGCAATTCAAACTACCGCTAGGTCTTGACTCTCTCCCTCTGTGAGCCCACCAATGTGTCTGTCCACAGGTACCCTTTTTACGTCCTAATAAATACTTACCTTGCTTCACCACTTTGTTTCTTTGTGGAAATTCATTTCTACACAGCTGATGGGCTAGGATGTTGTCACTGGCCACTGAACACTTGTGGCCTAGTGGTTAGGACTCACTGCTCTCCCTGCCACGGCCTGACCCTCAATCTCTCTGGCGGGGAAGCAAAATCCTACTTAAGCTCCTTCAGGCTGAGGTCACTTGAGATCACTTTTACAGTACTATGATCTATAAGAAATATATCTTTGGTCTTTGTTCACAGGTCCATGCTTAAAGCTCCCCAAACCTTTGGCATTTCCTAAGTGCTAAAAGCTTTAAAATGTCTCTTGTGTTAATAAGGTGAGTTGAGAAATGCACTAAGGATGGGAGCTGGTTGCCAGGAGAAGCAGCCATGTGATTAGAGGGTTGGAAATTTCAGTCCCACCTCCAGAACTCCTGGGAGATAAGAGGGACTGGAGGTTGAATCGGTTATCAATGGTCAATAATTTAATCAACCAAGCCTTTGTAATGAAGCCTCTAAAATAACCCAGAAGAGTAGAGTTTGGAGAGCTTCCAGGCTGATGGACATGTGTAGGTGCTGGCAGAGAAGCATGTCTGGAGAGGGTGTGGAAACGTTGCATCCTTTCCCTATACCTTGTTCTAGATATCTCTTCCATCTGTATTAAATCCCTCTGTATTAAACTGATGATCTAGTAAGTGAAATGTTTTTTCTGAGTATTGAGCCACTTTACAAATTAATCAATCCTGGGACGGGGTCCTGGGAACCTTTGAGCTTCAGCCATTTGGTTAGAAGCAGAGGTAAGAATTTGGGCTTGCGACTGGCATCGAAGTGGTGGTGGTGGTGGGGCATTGTAAAGGAGAGTGAGCCCTCAACCTGCAGGATCTGATACTATTTCCCAGTAAACAGTGTCAGAATCTAGTTGAATTCTTGGACAATTTGCTGGTGTCTGAGAATTGTTTGATGTTATGAGAAAAGCACTCTATACCCTCTGACACACAAACTTTGGAATTCGGTCCAGGAGTCTAAAAGACCCACAAATATCCCTTCACTTCCACAGTTCATCAAGCATATTGTTATAAAAGCATTATTTTTCTAAAGACTCATTACAATTCTGCTTTTTTTGTTTAAAACCTGTGAATGATTTATACCTCCATGACATTTAATGTAAGGTGCATTGTAATTGGGCTACTGCCTACATTTCTAATCTATTTTTCTGGGATTACTTTCTAACAATTAATATTAGGGCTATGGGGGTCTACTCCTTAAATTATGCCATTTACCTTATCATCTGTGCCCTATCATTGTTTCTGTTGTTTTCTGTGCCTTGATTTACTTTCTCCTTGCCTGCCTAATTGTCTCCTAACTCTTAGAAAACAGGTGACTCAGTGGTAAAGAATCTGCCTGCTAGTGCAGGAGACTCAAGAGATGATGGTTCGATCCTTGGGTCAGTAAGATCACCTGGAGGAGGAAGTGACAACCCACTTCAATATTCTTGCCTGGAGAATCCCTTTGACAGAAGAGCTTTGTGAGTACAGTCCATGGAGTCACAGAGAGTTGGACACAACTGAATGACTGAGCATATGCCTTGTTAATTAGCCCCAATTCATCCTTAAAATTCAACTCTAAACCTCATCCTCATTTGCTTGAAAGAGATACTGTGGAAACTAGATACACCTGAATTCGCATCCTGGATTTGCTACTACTGGCTGTGTGATTTTAGGCAAGGTCTCAATCCTCTGGCTCTTCATGTTAGTGTTGCACATTAACAACTTAGTTCAAGGGTTATTTCTTTGATAATAGTAGAAAACAAAGCAATGAGAACTTGGCACATACCCCAGAAAAGTCCATTAGATCAATTCTGTACCCCAACATAATCAGTTGAATTAACGGCTCCCATTTAGTTCACAGTTCTACTTCAAAACCTGTAGAAATTATACCTGTTTAAATTTCCAAATCTAACCATATGGCAGCCACAAAGTAGACTGCAGATATATAAATGTTGAATTTATTGATGACTCAGATATAATTATATTTAATCAAAGTATACTATACTTTCTCAAGTGTACTATTCTTTCTTAAGTTTCTTAAATGTAATCAATGGGGGCTATTTTATTATTATTTACTACTAGTAACAAAGAGGTGATTGATTCTGTGTTTTCATAAGCTTTCTACACCTTTTACAGCAATAGTACCATACAGCTCAGCATTGAAATCAAACAATGAGTTAAATAGAATCACTCATACTAGATAAGGTCTCCGGGCCCATCAAGTCTTCTTATAGTTTAAGGCAAATATAAATGTTAATGTCAGGTCCAAAGATATAGAGTTAAAAAGTAGAGTGACTCATGGAAAAAAAAGGCAGTGCACAGCCAGTCGGAGGCTGGGACCAGATCTGCTACCACACATGAGAACAGCTATTTAACATAATGGAAACATTTCTGGGCCACTGCTTATTTCAGCACACTTTGTAAATAATCTAGTATTTAAATATATACAAACTGCTTTTCAACTACTTGAGCAGAGATCCTGGCTGGTGAAAACTTGTTGAGTCTTCGTGCTGTGTGATAACACAAAATTTCCCTTCTGCTTCTTGTGGCAGTCATCTTCTCCTGCTTAACAATGTGTCAGGAGGCAGGGTCTCAGAACTTGCTAAAATACTTCCTGATGATTAGTAATTATGTTTTTCTTTGGATCAGTTTTCTTCAGTGAGGAAGGAGTCACCTACCTAATTTAAATCTATTGCCTGTGATATTAGTGATGACAGTTTATTTCAGCTAATGAGGAACTTTACAAGCTGGCTGTATTGCAACTAGATCCTGGCTCAGAGTTGTCCTTTTATTCATTGACGAAGGTGTGTAACTTCTCATTAACATTAGAAAGAACTATGAAAGTGTAATGGTTACAGAATAGAACAGAATAGATTTGTGTCTAGGGGTTAATTTTAATTGCATATAACTATATTTGGAAGGGCAGCTTAGAAATGACTGTTTAATGATAATAAGCACATTTCTTAACTACAAGTAGCAACTAACTTAGACAAACATTTGTTGTGCCTATAATCATATTAAAATGAACATTATGAAAGTCCAAGTTTATTTTTTTCAGCATTGAAAATATAATTTTTAATGAGAAACAAATGTCTGTCGTTGATAAACTATTCAGGCTGTGGTATTTTGCAAAGCTATCTTGAAAAGGCTAAGATATTGTGCTTTAGACTGATGTGGGGAGGAGGAAATAGCAACCCACTCTAGCATTCTTGCCTGGAGAATCCCACGGACAGAAAAGCTTGGTGGGCTGCTGTCTATGGGGTCGCACAGAGTCGGACATGACTGAAGCGACTTAGCAGCAGCAGCAGCAGCAGACTGATATTGAAGTTGAAATCAGTATGATTGTGGAATAAAAATGAATATAGTCTTCGCAAGAGATCCTCACTCTACTGTGAAGCTTGTAATGTGTCTAAATATTAGGAGGTATAACTACTTGTACATGAGACAGAAAAAAACACATTGAAAAGTTCACCTGTATAAATGACCAACGAACATTTGTTGAGAAATCTTTTATGCACAAAGTGTTGAGGGTTTTTTTTTTTTTNACTGATATTGAAGTTGAAATCAGTATGATTGTGGAATAAAAATGAATATAGTCTTCGCAAGAGATCCTCACTCTACTGTGAAGCTTGTAATGTGTCTAAATATTAGGAGGTATAACTGCTTGTACATGAGACAGAAAAAAACACATTGAAAAGTTCACCTGTATAAATGACCAACGAACATTTGTTGAGAAATCTTTTATGCACAAAGTGTTGAGGGTTTTTTTTTTTTTTAAGAAGGCTGAAGAGGCAAAACAAAAAACTGATTAGCTACAACACATATTTATGCATTGCTTTCTAATAGAATATTAGTTATATTGTAATCTGGAGGAAAATGTTTATAATTTACTCAGTGATTCAAAGCATGTGCATGAGTGCTAAGTCATTTCAGTCATGTCCAACTCTTTGCCACCCTATGGACTGTAGCCTGACAGGCTGCTCTGTCCATAGGATTCTCCAGGCAGGAATACTGCAACCCAGGGTTTGAACCTGTGTCTCTATGTCTCTTGCATTGGTAAGTGGGTTCTTTATCACTAGTGCCACCTGGGAAGTCCTAAATTATTTTAAAAATGACCTAAAAGTCAAGCTGATAATCATAGAATAGTCAAGATACATCTAAATGTGAAGATCATTAGTTCAACTGCAAATTTATGCATAAGGAAAAATATTAATGCTAGGGACTCCAAGAGGAAGATTTAATTTATTGATTGGACAAAGGCTAGGTTGAGGTTTCCTTTTCAAGATTTGAAATTGCCTAAAGTCTAAAATCATAGTGTCTTACGTAGTCATTAAATCCAAAGTTACAAAGTAAAATATAAAACATATATAATCAAATATGGGAGAAATAGAACTATCATGCTATGCTTCAGATTGATATTCGGTTTAAAACTGGATTCACCATACTCAGTAGTTCTTTCATTATAAATGATTGTGTTTTTTTCTATTGAGAATCAAATGTAATCTATCTAGGTTTATGGGCTTCCCCTGGAGCTCAGCAGTAAAGAATCCACCTGCAATGCAGGAGATAGGTTAATAGGGAACCTATCCCGATAGGTCCTGGTCGAGAAGATCCTGTGGAGAATGAAAGGCAACCCACTCCAGAATTCTTGCCTAGGAAATCCCATGGTCAGAGGAGACTGGTGAGTTATGTCCAGGTTGCAGGAGCTGGATACGACTTAGTGAATAAACAACAACAACATGCAATACATGCATCTTAAGCACTAGAATCAAATTCTGTTTGGTGAGTAAGATGTTCATCTATGGGAACCAGTGATAACAGTGGGAATAACAGATTTACATCTCCTATTTCCTTCTCACGTCACTGAGGTATACCAAGTGAAATGGAATGTAAAACTGCCTAACACAAATTTATGTAAGTTGTTATTTCTGTATCTCTCACATTCTCTCTGGCTTTTGCTGACCTTTTACAGTTTTATTTGAGTTAAATTTGTTTAGGATATTCCCACATTCTAATGCATGAGAGATAAAGATTGCATAAATTTTTAAGGAGAGAGCAAGACTAGATTATAAATATGTATGATATCAATATTCATACATCAATATCAATATGAATGAATAGCAATAATGAAGCAATATATCAATTGAAACAAAGCATAAAAAATGGAAATTTCATGACAATATCTGCAATGTTCAAATTATCCAAGTTTCACAAAAATGGCCAGCTAGGGGAGATTCTAGGTTCTAACAAAATTAACTTGGTCCATGAAGTATGTGAAAAAGGAAGAATTTTATATAAAAGTCTAGTTTTTTTTTTTTTAGAGTGTACAATAATGGACTTTCATTCCCATATTACAACAATTTACTGGGCCTAAGCATTAACTAATACTCATTTAGATGCAGGCAGGGGAGGAGCTTCCCTGGTGGCTTAGAAGGTAAAGAACTCACCTGGGTAGGGAAGATCCCCTGGGGAAGGGAATGACTACCCACCCTACTATTCTTGGAGAATACTTAGAAGCCTGGAGCCTTCCATGAACAGAGTAGCCCAGTGGGTTATAGTCCATGGGGTCGCAAAGAGTAGGACATGACTGAGTGACTAAGCACATTTAGATGGGGAAGACTTTTCTCTTTCATATAATCTCCCCACTTCCAATTTCTCAATATTTTACTACTGAAGTGCATTACTCATTTATATTTCTTACATGATTCTCGACAGTTGAGTATGCAATATCTGATCCAGAGGAAAGGGAACCCAAGCTGTAAAAGTTTGGGGTAATTTTGTTTTTAATGGTATGGGTATCCTTGAGGTGGAGAGAGATGTAACATATACACTTTAAGTATTTTCATCCTGTTAGAAGAGAAAAAAGCAAAAAATAAGTCTTTTCATGAGATGTGACCCTCTGAACTTTATTTTACTGGATCTTTACTCATCTGACCTCATAGTTTATATCCTGATAATTAGAGAAAAGCATTCTGGTTGTATATTTGATTGTTTATAAGGTGGAAATATGCTCAAATTATGTTTTTTGGCCATTTCTGGTCTCTGGAAAAGTGAATTTTGATGATTTATCCACTGTATTATATAACATTAACTTTAATAAATGGTATTGATGATTATACATACATGTATATTCAACTCAAATAATATTTATGTTTCTAACT
>SJYV01054891.1:0-10689 GCA_006410875.1 Neotragus pygmaeus
GAACTGAACTGATAAGTAAAATGTCTACTTAATGACACAAGGCGTTTATGTGTTATAAAGTTTATTCAACAAATGCTATTTGATATTTACTATGATATAGTTGTTTGTTTAGGAACAGGATAAATGAATGGTAACCTGGAATGGCTTAAAAGTTAATGAGTTATGCTGAGCTGCCTACAATGTACTATAGCAGAAATCTGGACAAATTGCTGGAAGCCTTAGAAGAGAAAGTGATTTCATCTGCCTTGGGAATTAAGGGGTTCCTCACTCATGATCTGTCATTTGAGCTGATTCTTAAAGGATACCTAGGAACTGACTAAGTGGTCAATAAGTTTTAGATATTTATTGCAGAGAGCAGTGTGGATAAAGGTGGAGGGTGTTGAAATGATGAGCCATTCATTATAGCAGAAGTGGAAGGAGGGGAAAGGCAAAAGGTGGCTTTATTAGATGATGATCTTTTTTTTTTTCCTTAATGATGGATTTTCAAGCGTCAAGGTAACCTATATCTGTATCTCTTGCCTCAACTTGGGGGTGACTTTTCTATGAGACAGAAGGCATCTTGTTAACATCTGAACCCCTAGAGTCCATGTGAACCACTGCATAAACTTCATACAGCTCTCCATAGGGCTTGGCTTGACCCCATATGCAGAGTACCCTAGATGAAACATATCTAAGTTTTCTACAAAATTCATGCCAATCTAACCAGTTATGTTCCCCTTCTAACTAGAGATTTGGTTCCCAGGACAGGGCCAAGCAAAACCATCCTAAATGGAGGACCTCATGAAAGTGAAAGATTTTCTAGGAGTCAAAATCACTTTTTATCACAACAGGAATTCATTATAGAATTTGGTCATATAGACCAAAATTACTATGTGGACTTAATCAGGTTACTTATGCTTTTTGAGCAACAGGCTCATCTCTAAAATTCAGACAATAACAGTATCCTAGCANTCAAAATCACTTTTTATCACAACAGGAATTCATTATAGAATTTGGTCATATAGACCAAAATTACTATGTGGACTTAATCAGGTTACTTATGCTTTTTGAGCAACAGGCTCATCTCTAAAATTCAGACAATAACAGTATCCTAGCACAAAGAGATGTGAAGATGAAATGAAATAACACCTGAGTGGGATTTGTGTAACATGGCTGATAGTACACAAAAAAAGTTTTTGCTGCCCCTACCCCAGCCCACCCCAGAGTGAGTTATAGTGAACAAACTGATTTTCTGTATTTTTGACACTAAGTACTCTTCCTCTTCACAGTTTCTATAACCAACCCTGAAAATATCTATAATAATGGTAATCTGGCTTTTATTGGCCCTGAACACTTGCTAGCATAGCTCTGTAAAATATGACTGACTCAAACTTTACTTATTTGTCTAGATCTCATGGACCATGCTGTTTGCCTTCCCTACAGGATTGGCCATAGATGGACATTTGTGTCACCTTGAAATCCAAGCCTCTATCCATAAATTTCTGCTTTTATGCACCCAACCTGAATGAGCAGAATAGGGAAGATACTCACTTTGAATGCTGATCCTCAGATAAACCTTTCCTTCATGTAATGATTTGATTTCTTTATTTAGAAAGTCATTTGCCATGTGTCCCAAAGGATGCTTCAGTACCTCATTCATTGTCTTCTTTAGCTTCTTTTCATTATGTGTGAGCCTCCATTGAACTATCTTTGAAATGCTGCTTGTCAGGAAAACAGCCAAAATATTGAAACAGATGTCAAAAAGTATTTTCTCAACTTGGAATCATTAAATGATTCTCTATTCATAGATAATATTAAATATAATTACATGATGTAACTGAATTTTAAATCTGATGTTTTCTTTACAAAACATTTAAAACAATTTTTTAATATAAACGTTCCATTGCCCCACTATGTTACACTTCNTAATATTAAATATAATTACATGATGTAACTGAATTTTAAATCTGATGTTTTCTTTACAAAACATTTAAAACAATTTTTTAATATAAACGTTCCATTGCCCCACTATGTTACACTTCTTTTTTGTCTTCAATTTCAAACTCCGTAAGAGTCTTTAACAAGAGAATCTCTCCAAAGACATCAAAACTGTAGTCATCCTCTGATTTCTTGACCCTTCTAAGCTAGAGCCAGTGCTATTATTTCTCATTTTGAGATAAGGGAACACTTCTCTACTCAGCCTGCCTGATTCTAAGTTAATCTTGGTCAGAACTGGAATTATATCTGTGAGCAGAACTCTGGTCATTTAATCTGGAATTTGTCACGTTATCCAAGGCATCATATGTAGCTGGATGGGTGTGGATTTTGAGTCCAGGCTTTCCCTAGGGTTCCCTCCACTGTTCTACTCACCCATCCATATGACTGGCTGGCCTGCAGTGCTCTCTTACCAGATATTTACAGATATCACAGGATAAACTGTGATAAAACCCCATCAGCTTAACTGGAAACTTGGTATCCTGCTTAGGGCTTATAAAACACCTGTCTCAAGGGACTGGCTTAGCATCATCTGAGTGAATTTGTACTTTGAATGTAGAGTAGCAACATGTGGAGGCTATGAGCCTGGGTTATTGAACCATAGACCTTTATATGAATCTCAGCTGCACAGCTTGATCTAAGTGTTCTCTCAAAGTCCTAATTTCCTCACAAGGAAAGAAAGGATAATATTGTCAATTCTCATAGAGTTGTTGGGAAGAATGAATGTGTTAATGAAGATAAAGCACCTATAACATACGTGGCATATAGCAAGTGCTCATTAATATGAACTGCTAAACTTCACTGACTATACAGACCCACAGTGTTTTCACAATTACATTTGAGTATCACCTAGTACTGAAAAGTTCTAGCAATAATGACCCTTCACATCCTCCACATTATATGTTCCTTACCTGCAATAAATTTGCAATGCTCTATTAGACTTTTTGATACAGGAGTCCAACCAATACGGTTGTATGTCTCAGCACACATATCCATACATTGTTAGAGCTTTCTTCAGCACATGAGACTTGTTTCTTACCAGAGAAGACCTAAGTGATAATATTTGTGGAACCTCTAGTTATGCTATTCAACCTGAAACAACGGTTAGCCACAGAACCCCTTTCACAGAGGATGTCCCTTGAATTATGCCTGGGTGAGACATTAACCTACTTCATCATGAGGACGGATGATCTTTTTGGCTTTCTGAGCTGAGTGAAACACGTAGCTGGTCCAATTTGCTAAATATAACCTTTAAGAATCATCAATGAGCAAAGCAGAAAACAAGGCGTCCCTGCTGTGTGTGTGTGTGTGTGTGTGTGTGTGTGTGTTAGTTGCTCAGTTGTGTCTGACTCTTTGTGACCCTGTGGACTGTAGCCCACTAGACTCCTCTGTCTACGAGATTTCCCAGGCAAGAATACTGGAGTGAGTAGCCATTCCCTTCTCCAGGGGATCTTCCTGACCCAGGGCTCGAATCCACATCTCCTGGATTGCAGGCCGATTCTTTACCATCTGAGCCACCAGGGAAGCCTCCAACATCCTACTGAAATATCAGAGAAGACACAGAAACAGAATAGACTGCAGAGTACAGAAGTCCATATGCTGAAAGTTCCATCTTGGTTGGAGATCCACCCAATATATTTTTCACGGGAAATGATTGATGGATACTGAAGAAGGGAGGAAGATCTTTTGACACTCATTGGCTTAACAGACACTGCAAATAAGACTCGCTGCTCTAGGAGAACTATATAGAATGAGTATATGTAACATTTTACTCACAATAGTCTCCATTTATGCCCATTTTTCTAGTAGAAGTATTTATAGTGCCCCTTTCACTCTCAAAAGAGTCCCAGTTTGGATATTATGTAGTCTCTTTAGGATTACATAGAGTGCCTCAATAAAATACACAATAACCTTATTATTTTTTTTTAATTTACTTTATTTTACTTTGCATTACTCTATGGAGCCTATTATACAGAGTGAAGTAAGCCAGAAAGAAAAACACCAATACAGTATACTGGCACATATATGGAATTTAGAAAGATAGTAATGATGACCCACAATAACCTTAAAGTCACACAATTATACTCTTCATTATCATTAAATTGTTTTGACTTACCCGAAAATTATTTACATTCTGGGCAACACTCTGTTCAATCTGAACCAGCCAACATTTGTTCTCATTCCTATTGACACTTCCTCAAATAATGAAGCACCTCTCAAACAATAGGGCAGGAAAAGTAAGGCAGAGGACTTATTACCACAGGATAGAATTTTAATGATGGAAAAATGTTCTACTTCTCTAACAAATGATGAAAAATTGAGACTTATTTCCAAGAACAAAAGATAACATCTCTGAAATTGGAAAAAGAACAAAGAGAAATAAGACTGAGATACAAGGAAAGGTACAGATAGATGACTAAAGCAAGCAAGTGATCACATGTGAAAATAATTCAATACAGCAAGGTAAAATTCCTCATGGGAGGCAGTAATTAACAAAATGTGAAAGAAAAGTCAGAGTAGAAAAAATGTAAGAAATGGTAATAACACAAAAACACTATGTGAGTTTGAAGACCACAAAATTATAGGTGTTGAGGGGAGAAACGGGAACAGAAACCCAAACAGTAAAGAAAGATGAAATTGAAGACAATGTTCCATTCCTGATAACAGATGTGCATATTCAGATTGAAAGTAATCAGTGACTTCTAGGTGAAAGTAATGAAAAGAAACTTACACCTTGGGATATTTTGGCAAAACTTTAAATTTTAATATTCACAAACTCTCCAATCATCAAAGCAGGAAAAACGTTTACTGACAAATACAGAAAAGTCAACCTGAACACAGTTTACTACTCAGAAAAAAAAAAAATGGAAGAAGAAAATGAAGAAATACCTACTATGTTTTGGACAGACATGACATCTGTGAGAAGAAAACAGTGATGTCCTAGAGCTATGTTATCACACTTCCTTCTTTTTTTGTTTCACTTCCTGGCACACCGAGAAANAGTTTACTACTCAGAAAAAAAAAAAATGGAAGAAGAAAATGAAGAAATACCTACTATGTTTTGGACAGACATGACATCTGTGAGAAGAAAACAGTGATGTCCTAGAGCTATGTTATCACACTTCCTTCTTTTTTTGTTTCACTTCCTGGCACACCGAGAAAAGGATATTTTAATAGTTTGTAAGGTTACTAGATGTGGGTGCTCACAACAGGAAACTATCAGCCTAAAGGCTCTGGCTGACTCAAGCTGTGATGAGCCACCTCAGAGCTGAAGGGGTAAATTCCTCATACACATGTCATCCATTTTTAGTACAATCTTATGCTATGGCCCATGAGTTGAGAACCTCTTCTCAGATGTACAGTGATTCACAAAACATAACTCTTGTTCTCTCTTAAGTAGTTTTGTGTGCTCAATCACTTCAGTCGTGTCCGACTCTTTGTGACCCCATAAGGGCTGGGGGCCATGGGATTCTTCAGNTTTGTTTTTCTACATCTTTGGATACTTTATCTAGTTTTCCTTCTGCTTTATCTTTTCTAACCATCCTTTAAATGTTGGAGCTTTTATGAATCTGACCTGGTCACATTATCTCTGTATTCTTTATAGTCTATCTGGAAAATCTCATCTACTGCAGTGGCCTCAAATATGACCTGCATATTTTTATCCTCAAAACTATCTCTTTATTCCAGATTTATCTCCAGCACTGTGTACTCACATCTAACTACCTACTTCCATTTATACATGATATTTAATATATGTCCCAACTTATTTAAAAAATGCTTTATTTCCCCCCTTAAACCTGCTCATCTGTCAGTCTCCCACATGTGAATATATAACACCAATATCCATGCATTTCTGGGGCCAAAACCTAAGGGATCATTCGTCATCTCTCTCTCTTCTTCATGGATTACATCCAAACTGTTTAGCAATGATGTCAAATCTTCCTCCAAAATATTTCCCTCTTTCTTCAGTCTTGACCCTCTCCAGTCCATTCTCCACACATCAGCCACAACGATGATTTGGAAACCCATTGCATATCATACTTTCTTCCTTCTTTAACCTCCTATAGTGGTCCTCTGCCTCATTGCCCTTTGATTATAATTCAGATGTCTTACAAGGCCCATCATGATATGGCTTTTAATCACATCTACACATTCATCCTTTATCTTTGACTCTTCAACATTTCACACTCATGGAAAACTCAAATATGCCATGTCCCCACTCAAAGGCACTTTATACACGTATCTTTTTTCCTGAAGCATTTTCTCTGCCTCTTCCCTTTCTTTATATTTTAGTGCTAGTTTTCCTTCAGGGATCAGGAGTTTCCAGATGTCAGGAAGCTCTTCCTGATCATTAACCCCCAGGTTACACTGTAACCAAATACAGGTTTGGCCACTGGCCACNATCTTTTTTCCTGAAGCATTTTCTCTGCCTCTTCCCTTTCTTTATATTTTAGTGCTAGTTTTCCTTCAGGGATCAGGAGTTTCCAGATGTCAGGAAGCTCTTCCTGATCATTAACCCCCAGGTTACACTGTAACCAAATACAGGTTTGGCCACTGGCCACTCAACAGCTAATAAATCGAGGGGCAAACTTTGATAGAGAGGCAAAATACTTTATTCAGAAAAGCTGGTGATCTGGGGAGATGATGGGCTTATATCTAGAGAACAACTCCAAAGATTCTGCTCCATGACAGTTTTTTAAAGGTAAAAAGGGGATACCATCTCAGTTAATCATTAAGGCAGAAGCTCATATTTTTTATCATTTTTACATAATGTGCAGGCCTGCTGACTTCTCCCCCATCACAAGATGCTGTCTTGCCCATATGGTCTGCCTGCTAATTTACTAAAGGGAAGCTGGGAGTAGATAGTCAGTAATTCTTTAACTACTTAATATTTCATCCTTATACCTTCTACTACAGGAATGGAATCAAGGGTTTAGGTAAGGTATTGTATATATTTAGAAAAACAGAAATCAGGAGCTAAGTTAAATGTTGCCTAATGATCTCATCTTTCTGATTAAGGTCTAAGGAATACAAGGATGAGCAAACAGGGGCAAAAGAGCTGCTCATAACATTATGTATCCCTAGCATATGCTATAATTAGTGCACCAAGAATAGAGCAAAGGTTTGTTTACAGGTGTCTGTCTCCTAGTAGACTGCTTTCTGTGGGGGCAGCAGTTCTGTTGCCTTACTTCTATCTAGCACAGGGACATCTTATCAAACATATTTTGAAACAAGTAATGGATTGGATGTGTTATTTTTCAAAGTTCTAAAAACCCCTTCAGATAACCTAAAGAGTGCAGTAGTGTAGGGGAAGGAATAAAGAAAGAGAGGAAGGCATCATAGGAATGATTCTGGAGCCTCAGCCCCATTTCCAGTACAGAAGCTGCAGTTTCACCAACACGTCTATGAAACTTTTGTTTCTGATTTTCTTTGAGAAAAGATTCTGCTGAGAATAAAGTCAGAAATAACCAAAGTCCATAATATTGAAGCTCTTCCCAAGCTCTTAATTCCATAATTTTGTGAAACTGCAATGAACTAAATGACAGAAATAACATAGGATGAAAATATTAGACTCTAGTCTACATACAAAGGATCTTCAAAGAGGTTTGCCCCAGACTTAGATCATTTTCAGACAGTTCAGCGGATCATTGCCCTACTGTATGAGACAATCATTCAGGAAACTGTTTCTAGGAGGACAATTTTTTTTTTTTAATTTTCAAGAGGACATATCCTAGTAGCTAGAAACAAATTACTATGTGGTGCCTGCGGAACAAGGATACTGTTTCTCTCAAACCATTATTCATACCCATGATAGTTTCATTACATTTTAGTTAGTAACTGAAATAAACCTATAAAATCCACATTCTGTCTCTTGCCTGTGGGAGCCTCTTGATTCAGGAAACTTGATTGAATATAAAAGGCAATATGCAGAGAAGAAAGACACAATTGTACAACTAATTAAATCACTTGCCTCTTGCCTCAGAGGTTAATGAGCATCCCAATCAGGGATCACAAAGCCAAAATTAGATATTTTAGAAGTGAAGTAAATAGGTATTATAATCTTTATATTAAAAATTATTAAAGTTTTTAATACCACTCTCTATTTTGCTCTCTCTCCTTTGTTTTTGTAATGTTTTCACATTATGAAGCACAGAATTCAAGAAGTGTCAGGGGCTTTGGAGATAATACTACACAAATTTTCTTCTCATATAATGTGAAAAAGCCCAGGGAAGGGAAACAACACACCCCAGATCATTCAAGTAGTAGAAATAAGATTAGAAATCAGGACTATGACTCTTAATTAGATGATCTGTCTTTGATATTAAACTTCAATCTATTTATATTTTTGAAAAAAGTATAATATAAGACAGAATAATATACTGCATGAGGCATTGTAACACAGTAGAAAGAATATGGATTTTAGAGGAAGACGGATCTGGTTTGAGTTCCACTTAGGTCTCTTTCTGGTTTCTTAAACACCTTGGGCCTCATTTCTGCCTCTGAAAGATTAAGATGGAAATATTTGTTGTGGTGTATTATACTTTTCAAATTGGTCACAAAAATATCTCCCATTCTGCATGCTTTTCATTAATGTGACCTGAATGCTCCTACCAACAATAGGTGGACCTTTATTCCCTCCTCTTCTATCTGATTTGACTAGTGACTGTTCTGAGCATTAGAGGGTAACTGAATGATAGTATTTATAGCCTGGAGAATCCCATGGACAGAGGAGCCTGGTGGGTTATAGTTCATGGGGTCGCAAAGGGTCGGACATGACTGAAGTGACATAGCACACACACACACACACACACACACACACATATGACTTCCAAAGCTAAAACAGGAATGTTCTGGGAGTTTCTACCAGGTTTTCCTGGGACACTTGCTTGGAGGATGGTAACTGCCAGGTGTGAGGTTCCAATTGCTTGGTAGTTACTATTGTGAACTGGTGGACAATCCTAGTTGGGATTCCAGCTTACAGCCAACATCTCTTGCCAGCCATGGGAGTCAGCCATTTTGAATGTTCAGGCCAGTGGAATTTTCAAATGAGGGAAATCACAGCTAAAATCTGGATGCAGGAGCATGAGAAACCCCAAGAAGTAGGCAACTAACCCCTTTCTGAATTCCTGACCAGTTTAATCATGAACACAGCAAAAGCATTTTCATTTTACTCTAAATTTAGGGTCATCTGTTCTGTAACAATAACCAGATCACATACTGCTGCTGCTGCTCTGCTAAGTCTTTTCAGTCGTGTCCAGCTCTGTGCAACCCCATAGATGGCAACCCACTAGGATCCTCTGTCCCTGAGATTCTCCAGGCAAGAATACTGGAGTTGGTTGCCGTTTCCTTCTCCAACGCATGAAAGTGAAAAGCGAAAGTGGAGTCACTCAGTCATGCCTGACTCTTAGCGACCCCATGGACTGCAGCCCACCAGGCTTTTCCGTCCATGTGATTTTCCAGGCAAGAGTACTAGAGTGGGGTGCCATTGCCTTCTCTGAGATCACATACTATATAAGGACTAAAAAGTAAAGTGCACAGTATAGTACTCACCAAAATATACAAAGCTAATTTTTATGAAATTACATTAATAAAGAAGCACTTTTATTTTTATATTGAGGCAATGATTTTTTTTTTATTATACCCAAGTTAAATTCCACTTGAGGAACATATGTGATGGCTCCAGTTAATCTGAGGTCCGTCATATTTCCCTTGTCATTCTCTTGCCTTCACATATACTCTCAGTTCTTTCTCTAGATCTCAGCCCTGGACATTCTCACTTGGAGAATTCCATGGACAGAGGAGCCTGATGGGTTACAATCCTTGGGGTCACAAAGAGTCAGACACGACTGAGTGACTAACACACACACTATATTTGGACTGATGCTATTGTTTAAGTAATGTATTGTATATGTGGTATTTGAGAAATTCTCTTAATGCAGATATACATCCACTTATAAAAGTTAGTATCAACTTATTCCACACATATATGCTTTGATGTATCAAATGTATGTAGACCATATGTACAGAGCATGTAAATGAAGCCACAGAAATGAATTGCATTTGATCAGTTGTCCTTCTAATATGTGCAGAACATACATAATCGTGTTCCCTGACATAGAGAGTTCAGTTCAGTTCAGTTCAGTCATTCAGTCGTGTCTGATTCTTTGTGACCCCATGAATCGCAGCATGCCAGGCCTCCCTGTTTATCACAAACTCCTGGAGTTCACTCAAACTCATGTCCATCGAGTCGGTGATGCCATCCAACCATCTCATCCTCTGTCATCCCCTTCTCCTCTTGCCCCTAATACGTCCCAGCATCAGAGTCTTTTCCAATGAATCAACTCTACACATGAGGTGACCAAAGAACTGGAGTTTCAACTTTAGCATCATTCCTTCCAAAGAACACCCAGGAGTGATCTACTTTAGAATGGAGTGGTTGGATCTCCTTGCAGTCCAAGGGACTCTCAAGAGTCTTCTCCAACACCACAGTTCAAAAGCATCAGTTCTTCAGCGCTCAGCCTTCTTCACAGTCTAACACTCACATCCATACATGACCAATGGAAAAACTATAGCCTTGACTAGGCAGATCTTTGTTGGCAAAGTAATGTCTCTGCTTTTGAATATACTATCTAGGTTGGTCATAACTTTCCTTCCAAGGAATAAGCGTCCTTTAATTTCATGGCTGCAGTCACCATCTGCAGCAATTTTGAAGCC
>SJYV01054891.1:11783-25906 GCA_006410875.1 Neotragus pygmaeus
TTTCCTTTTCTCCTTTGCTTTTCACTTCTCTTTTTTTCACAGCTATTTGTAAGGCCTCCCCAGACAGCCATTTTGCTTTTTTGCATTTCTTTTCCATGGGGATGGTCTTGATCCCTGTCTCCTGTATGATATCATGAACTTTAGTCCATAGATCATCAGGCACTCTACCTATCAGATCGAGGTCCTTAAATCTATTTCTCACTTCCACTGTATAATCATAAGGGTTTTGATTTAGATCATACCTGAATGGTCTAGTGGTTTTCCCTACTTTCTTCAATTTAAGTCTGATTTTGGCAAAAAGGAGCTCATGATCTGAGCCACAGTCAGCTCCTGGTCTTGTTTTTGTTGACTGTATAGAGCTTCTCCATCTTTGGCTTCAAAGAATATAATCACTCTGATTTTGGTGTTGACCATCTGGTGATATCCATGTTTGGAGACTTCTCTTGTGTTGTTGAAAGAGGGCGTTTGCTATGATCAGTGCGTTCTGTTGGCAAAACTCTATTAGCCTTTGCCTTGCTTCATTTCATATTCTAAGGCCACATTTGCCTGTTACTCCAGGTGTTTCTTGACATCCTACTTTTCTTTTCCACTCCCCTATAATGAAAAGGACATCTGTTTGGGTTTTAGTTCTAAAAGGTCTTGTAGGTCTTCATAGAACCATGCAACTTCAGCTTCTCTAGCGTTAATGGTTGGGGCATAGACTTGGATTACTGTGATATTGAATGGTTTGCCTTGGAAACGAACAGAGTTCATTCTGTCATTTTGAGATTGCATCCAACTACTGCATTTCAGATTGTTTTGTAGACCATGATGGCTACTCCATTTCTTCTAAAGGATTCCTGCTCACAGTAGTAGATATAATGGTCATCTGAGTTAAATACACCCATTCCAGCCCATTTTATTTCACTGATTCCTAGAATGTTGGCATTCATTCTTGCCATCTCCTGTTTGACCACTTCTAATTTGCCTTGATTCATGGATCTAATACTCCAGGGCCCTATGTAATATTGCCATTTATTACATCAGACCTTGCTTCTATCACCAGTCACATCCACAGCTGGGTATTGTTATTGCTTTGGCTCCACCCCTTCATTCTTTCTGGAGTTATTTCTCCACTGATCTCCAGTAGCATATTGGGCTCCTACTGGCCTGGCGAGTTCCCCTTTCAGTTTCCTCTCCTTTTTCCTTTTCATACTGTTCATGGGGTTTTCAAGGCAAGAATACTGAAGTGGTTTGCCATTCCCTTCTCCAGTGGACCACATCCTGTCAGACCTTGCACCATTACCCGTCCTGGGTGGCCCCATATGGCATGGTCTAGTTTCATTGAGTTAGACAAGGCTGTGGTCCATGTGATTAGATTGACTAGTTTTCTGTGGTTATGGTCTCAGTGTGTCTGCCCTCTAATGCCCTCTTGCAACAACCTACCATCTTACTTGGGTTTCTCTTGCCTTGGACGTGGACAACTACTCCATAAATGATGATGGGGATGCTTCCTGTGTAATGAATAGGCAAGACACATGTTTGGAAAAGATGTTCATTAAATAAAAATATTTTAAATGCAATTGTATGGCTGGCTGGCTGTACATTACAGAACCTGGGAATGGTCCTGTCTCTTTTCTAGATAAGAGCTGTGCAGTGACATCTGCTAAAGGTCACCATGAATCAACAGGTTTTGGTGTCAACTCAATGCTCAGAGTCATTTCCAATTTACAAATCCTCTCTTAGGAAAGTAGTGCTCATCCTCCCTTCACTGCCCCTCCCCCACTCTGTCATTTTATATACCATCATCAAGCATACTATATATGATGAACATTTTCATCAATTGCTGTGGATGAAAGGAAGATAACTTCCATATATGGAGTGCACAGTATGCACGAGGTGAATCATTGTGCTACTTCACATGTCAGTGTCATTTAATTCTCCCAGGAGAGTATGGTGAAACAAGAGAACACTTAGTTAGAAGTGTTTGCTAATAATACAAGCAAGCAATTATTGTCTTCCCAGATCCATAAAATATTAATTTTGGAAGAAATTTCTAGAGATCATTTGGCCTAGTGATTTTTAACCAGATTTTGGCTTTAGTTCTATTAATATATGTGACAATTTATCCCTAATGTTGTCGTTTAGTCACTAAGTTATGTCCGACTCTTTTGTGACCCCATGGACTGTAGGCTCTTCTTTTCCACAGGATTTTCCAGGCAAGAATATTGGAGAATATTGCCATGCCCTCTTCCAGGGGATCTTCCTGATCCACGGAATAAATCCTTGTCTCCTGCATTGGCAGATGGATTCCTTACTGCTGAGCCACCAAGAAAGCCATCACTAATATTATGTCTTCTAGAAGATAGACAGAGAGGAGAGTTAGGGTAGGAATCTGTATTTTGAAAGTGAAAGCTCATCCAGGACTTGCCAATAGGCCTTTTGTTGAATGCATGTTACTGTTCTTGCCCACCACCCCCATTTGAGAATCCTGAAATAGTTGGTTGCTCTTTCTTTACCGGTGAAACAGTTAGAACATTATGACAACCGAGATGAAGTGACTTGGCCAAAACACTGCAAGATTGTGTTAGAGGTAATCATCTCTATTTCTTTCTTCTAGGACCCTGTCCACTTCTCTTCAAGAATGTGCACTAATGTCAGTATTTTTTAAAAAATGATTAATTTGAGAACTGATCAATCCATCCTTATATAAGCAGAACTTATTGTGTCCCAAATGCAAATTATGTGAATGCAAGGGACTCAATTGTCTTCACATTTTAGTCAATGTCCCATTTGCAAGATAAAGCCCAGAACACTGGTGCTGGAGTCATCATCTGTAATTCCAGGCAAATGAGAGAAACACCATGCATATTAATTGCTCCTGCTACAAAACTGAAGTTGATGGGGAATTGGGGATGCTAATAACAATCATAGGAATTAAAGTAACCTGAAGTACTATCCAAACATGAATCAAAGTATTCTATCACTTGAAGAAATCATTTAATGAGTGCCTACTCCCTCAGAAATGTATCATTTTTTTTCTCATTTCATTGATCGATTTTTGGCATGAATGTAGATATGGGAAACAGATACACTTTACCTGATTCTGTAGCCCTTATTTGTATTATTTCATGAATTCATTATAGAAGAACCTTCACTATATTTTAATGCAAGCAGGATAGATAATGAGTTCCTTCCAGTGTCTGGTTTCAACTCTCTACATTTTCTTTTTTAATCAAATTGCATGATTGGTCAATAGAGTCTTTGATTTTCCATACTGGTGGCGAATGCTGCAATTCTGTGGCTCTCAAGGATCTCGGCATTCAAATTCAGGATAGATTCAGCTTTTCTTGGAAAAGAGAGATTTACTTTTGAGTCAAGTGTACTGCACCATCATAACCTAATAACAATCTTCACTGAAAGCATTTGAAAATGATTAGTGAGCACGTTTATCCTCATCACCCTAGGTTGCAAGTCAAGACTGTTGGAAACCTCCTGAAGAGAAGATACTGTCCACTTAAAATGGGCCAGAGATGTTTGCTTTCGGGACGTCTTTTACTCTTCAGTTTTCAGTCTGCCCTCATGCTCTTAACCAATATATCACATAGTAAACCCTATAAACTTGATCTCTATTCATGACAGAAAACTATTCATTTTGATTATGTGGTCCTATCTTCTTCATGCATAACATCCATCTCAACAACAGTGACATCACTCATCTTCTCTGACAAATGTCAACTCTTTCTTCTTTTATAATTCTAACCAAGAGTTCCCTGAACTATGACATTTTCTTGCATCTGACTTTCTGCTTCTCATCCTGTCACCATTTTTTAGCATCCTTATATATAGGGAAAATTGACACTTTTGATCTGTTCCAAAGCAGAGCTGTTGCTTTAGTTATCTGTTGATCACCATTTGAGGTTTGCAAAGGCAATACCTTCACCTGAAAAACAGAGCTGGAGATTGCATTATCTTCACTCTGTATAGATGAAATCTATTGATGTGATCCAGAAATGGAGAGGGAATTAGAGAAGAGAACAAGAACAGTCTAGAATCATATGTTTGCGAGTGTATGGGATAAAATACTTTTATTTTAAACTTAATTGGAAAATGAGGCAAAAGCTCCATTTTGCTCCTGTAACTGTGGCTTGAATAGAAACTTTTAGCCATTTTTTGTCAGTATCGCCTATAAGGGAAAAAGTTTTGTATGAAAGCACCAAAGGTGAGCCTTAGGGACCAGTATGTTTTTCAGCAACATAGGTTTAAGGAGAACTACAATTGTATGCTGTGACAACACTATAATTTTGTTACAGAATAAACAAGTGAGAGAGAGAGGGACGAGATGCTGGAAGCATGCACACTTTACTGAGTAAAATTATTACTCCATTTAAAAGTTCAATTGTGATCTCAAATAGCCAGATAATAAAGAGTAAATTTGCATAAACTGTTTAAAAGGGGATTCAGATTCCAGGTTTTGTTCTATCACTATTGCAGTAAACAACTTGTGGTGGCTAATTAGGACTCCAGTATGCTCATACTGTGGTCTCAGAAGAGTTGTAGTAATATATTTAATCACTGAGAAGAAATTAAATGATGGGTAAGTTAACATCATCTAATTGATGATGCCACGTATTATTTATTGTGGCATGTAAATCTATTTTTACATGTGGCTTTGTCATGGACTATGTTAATGCGTGTGAACTTGCTCTATCTCCTTTTGTGAAAACAAACATTATATTTAAATTTTTTTAATTAGAGTGTAGTTGACTTACAGTGTTAATTGCTGCTGTACAGTGAAGTGCCCAGTTATACATACATACATACATATTTATATATACATTTTTTTGATGTATATATTCTCTTTTATATAAACCATTATGGTTTATCATAGGATAATGAATATAGTTCTCTGTGCTATATAGTAAGACCTGTTGTTTATCCATTCTGTGTATATCCATTCTATATATATATATATATCTGCTAACTCCAACCCTTTCTGCCATGGCAATCACCAGTCTTTTCTGTCTGTGATTCTGTTTTTGTTTCATAGATGGGTTCATCTGTGTCGTATTTCAGGTTCCACATATAAGTGATATTATATGGTATTTGTCTTTCTCTTTCAGATTTCACTTAGTATGATAATCTTTCTTTGAATCCATGTTGCTGCAAATGGCATTGTCTTCATTGTCTATAACTGAGTAGTATTCCATAATGTTTGTTCTTGTGTGTGTGTGTATGCACACATCTTCTTTATCCATTAATTTGTTGATGGATGCTTAGGTTGCTTCCATGTCTTGGCTATTGTGAACAGTGCTGCTATCAACATAAGGATGCATGTATCTTTTTGAATTATGGTTTTCTCCAGATATGTGCCCAGGAGTGGAATTGCTGAATCATGTGGTAGTTCTGCTTTTGTTTTTTTAGGAACTTCCATACTGTTTTCCATAATGGTGTAGCAATTTATATTCCCATCAACAGTGTAGGAGGGCTCCCTTTTCTCTACACACTCTCCAGCATTTGTTATTTGTAGACTTTTTCAAGATGACTATTCTGATCACTACCTCACTATAGTTTTGATTTACATTTGTCTAATAATTAGAGATGTTGATCATCTTCCATGTGCTTGTTGCCCATCTGTATGAAAGTAAACATCTTAGTTGTTGGGACATCAAATGCTATTAGGAGGACTCACTAGACATGTTAAACATTGCATGGGTTAAGTGCCATTGGTACCTACTTAATGTGACAACTATTTCCTCATTCATCATTCATCTTGGGTCATATTTGTTATATTTACTAACTAAGCAAAAATACCACGTATCACTCCATTTTAATTTTTCTTTCCACATATTTTGAACTAAATGCAAGGTGGCTAGAACAGGGAGATGTCATTAGCTATTCAGAGTAAATGCACCACTGTATGCATTTTGTTATTGTTCAGTCGCTGAGTCATGTCAGAGTCTTTGCGAACCCATGGACTGCAGCATGCCAGGGTTCCCTGTCCTTCACTATCTCCCGGAGTTTGCTCAAACTCATGTCCATCGAGTTGGTGACGCTGTCCAACCATCTCATCATCTGTCACCCCCTTCTCCTCCTGCCTTCAATCTTTCCCAGAATCAGGGTCTTTTCCAGTGAGTCAATTCTTCATATCAGCTAGCCAAAATATTGTAGCTTCAGCTTCAGCATCAGTCTTTCCAATGAATATTCAGGGTTGATTCACACATAATGAGACACCTTTCTCTTTGTTTTGCCCTGCCCCTTCCAGCCCCTCACAGTTGGAGGCACTGACGCCCTCTGCCTATGCAGTCACATGTGATCCCCGAGTCAACCAAGCAGACAGCAGGCATATAAAAAGAGCCACAGCAAACCATCAAGTCAGGTCTAGACTAAGTTTTTGCTCTTGATTTAGCAGGCACAGTACTGTGTACCTGCATGACCACCATTGTCAGTGCACTCTCTATGCTGGTTAGCATTTTCTTTCATGGTTTCCTTGGTCCTACAATTCCCACTGGTATTATAGATGACTCCAAAACCTGGAACCTGCCACTTAACCCAAATTCTTGCTGTTCTCCTCCTAGAGGGTTGGATCATACCTTTGACACCCTTGCTCCCCATCCTTTCCTAGCTAGGATCTTTCTGGGAAAGAATTGAAGTCACAGTAATTACTGAAACAAGCTCAGTTATCTCATCCCTTTGGATTTTATATATTGGGCACTTTGGCCATGATTCTCAGTGTCCAGTTCTATATTTGAGCTTAACTCCTGTTATCTCCCTCCTCACTAACTTTGCCTTTTGCAGCTGGCAAGAACCACCATATATATATATATATATATTTACATTGTGACAGCATTCCTTTGGTCCCTTTCTCACCCTTATCCTTTTCAATAATACTAATAATGAATCTCAAAAACAGTATGATATGATTCTTCATGAACTATCAGCATTTTCATAGCTAAACAGCTGCATTCGGTCTACACTGCATTAACTCTGGTCACAGCAGAATTTCCTGAGAATGGAGGATGAAGATCCTGATGTCTATGTCCCAGGCATTGAATATATCTCCCTCCCTCCTCCTGATCACTGCTTCTAATGCATTTTTATTCTGAGATACAATGCTTTGAAGTAAACACTATGTTTAAAATGCCTGCTTTGTAATTAAGGAGTCACATACATGTAGTTGAAAACAAGATCATAATACTCCACTCGGAAACATATAATTTAAACGAGTAAGAGGTTATGTATTCTAAGCAACCTTTTGTTTCCTGAACAACTATTTTTAGTATGCAAATATACAGATGTGCACACTTGTTGCTCTCTAATGAATAAGTTGTGTCAGATCTAACTAAAGCAGTAACTATTGTTTAGTTATAATTTTATTTATTTATTTTAGTTGTAATTTTAAAAAGAAGTTTTCAGTGCATCTTTTGTGCATTTTATTTATATGAAGCTTCTATTTTTTTTTTTTTGATACAATGTCTATACATATAGTCAACATGAGTATTGTGATATTAAAAAAAATAAGACTCTTAACCTGATATGTCAGCAAATGTCTAAGTAACAGTTGATGTTTTTAAGTGGCATATCCACTGATTAGGCCAAATATTCAGCTCAGCTAAACCAAATATCTTGCAGCTGATTATAAATTTACTGTCAAATATTCATGTTTTATCCAGATTGGAAGTCATACAAGAATCCAATCTTCCTTTCTAGGTTATGTCTCTTAGCATAGTTACATAAATATCGGTTATTAGCTTAAGATGTCAAGTGGCTTGTATAGGGCAGCTTAACACCTTCATTAATATGTGGCAAATTTTATGATNCAAGACACTTGAGAGTCCCTTGGACCGCAAGGAGATCCAACCAGTCAATCCTAAAGGAAATCAGTCCTTAATATTCATTGGAAGGACTGATGCTGAAGCTGAAACTCTAATACTTTGGCCACCTGATGCAAGGAATTGACTCATTTGAAAAGCCCCTGATGCTGGGAAAGATTGAAGGTGGGAGGAGAAGGGGAGACGGGGACAACAGATGATGAAACGGTTGGATGGCATCACCAACATGATGGACATGAATTTGTAGGCTCTGGGTGTTGGTGGGGCTTCCCTTGTGGCTCAGCTGGTAAAGAACCAGCTTGCAATGTAGAAAACCTGTGTTCGATCCCTGGCTTGGGAAGATCCCCTGGAGAAGGGAAAGTATACCCACTCCAGTATTCTGGCCTGGAGAATTCCATGTATACAATCCATGGGGTCACAAAGAGTTGGACACGACTGAGCGACTGAACTGAACTTAATATACTGACGTATGCAACTTATTTATATATAATGACTATATAGATAATTTATTTACATACAATGAAGCCATTTTAAATCTATTGGTACTAATTGGCTTTGACAGGTGCCTATACTTCTGAAACCATCCCCACAATCAAGATAGAGAAGATTACTATCACTAAGAAAATTTCCCCATGCCTGCATCTAGTCATTGCCACCTCCCCACAGGCAATTATTGATCTAATATTTATCAACAAAGATCGACTTGCCTGTTTTTGAACTCCATATAAATGAAATTATGCAGCAAGTGCTCTCTGTGTCTAGCTTCTGAAGCTCATGCGTGTGTGCGTGCATGGTAAATCATTTTAGCTGTGTCCCACTCTGCGATCCTATGGATCGTAGCCTGCTAGGCTTTTCTTTTCTTCTCTTTTCTTTTCTATTCTTGGTTTTCCAGTCAGCAATACTGGAGTGATTGCCCTGCCCTTCTCCAGTGGATCTTCCCCACCCAGGGTTCAAACCCAGGTCTCCTGCATTACAGGCAGTTTCCTTACCATCTGAATCACAGCACTGTATTTCTGAGATTCATCCATATTTATGTGTGTATCAGTAATTCAGTCTCTGCTTAGTAGTGTTAACTTGATCAACAAAACATTTATCTTTTAATGGAAATGATTAATATCTCCAATATGCAGGAATTTAAAAAAGAAACTGCTATAAAAATCTGTGAATAAGTCTTTTTATAAACAGATGTTTTAATTTCTGTTGGATAGATACCTGTGCAAGATCTCTATGAGGATTGTTTTTAAGCCTTTCAGGACAATGTCTATAGTTGCCTTGACTCTAAGCCTAATGGGTCCCTACTATCGAAGTNAAACTGCTATAAAAATCTGTGAATAAGTCTTTTTATAAACAGATGTTTTAATTTCTGTTGGATAGATACCTGTGCAAGATCTCTATGAGGATTGTTTTTAAGCCTTTCAGGACAATGTCTATAGTTGCCTTGACTCTAAGCCTAATGGGTCCCTACTATCGAAGTGTGATTCTTTTAAGATCTCTCTTTGCATGTGTCAGGTGTCCAGTCAAGTCTCTCTACTCTATCTGGTCAAAACTCAAATGGAGTCTAGGCCTGTGTGAGTTCTCAGAATTGCTCACCTCACAGCTCCTTACTGTCACTTTGCCTAATTCTTGTGAAGTTTTACCCTCTGTCTGTGTAATTCGAAGTTCTACAGTACACTCACGGGGACCCAGTGCAGACTCCTGGAGCTCTTTTTTTCTATACAGATCCCTCTTTCCAGGACTCTGCCTTACATATTTCAGCTACATCAGCATTTTTAATTCTAAATGTCTAACTCAAATCAACAAAACCTCTATGTTTTGCTTGGGTCCCCATTCCTGCATAGCAATGTAGAAGGGGCCTCTGGGAGGAGAGATTGGATGATCATCTTTCATCTCCTGTTTTCCCTCTTCCTAGTCTGACTGTCATGATACGCATGTTTTTCAGGGTTTGAAAACATATGTTTTGTATATTTTGTTCATTTCCCCACATTCCCAGTCCAATATCAAACAGGTTTCAAACACTTTGTCATGATTGAACAGCGATGTCCATGGATTTTGTTTTGGAAGGTGGCTAAAGTATTATACCTCTTCTCTTGGATCTTTAGTTATTCCTCACATGGTGGGATGCAATTATTCACACAAGACAGAGCAGGAGACTGAGAGGGGAGTGGCAACCATCTCCTGTTTCCTAAGGAAGATAATAACCACCTGTTAGTTTGTAATAGATAGGATAGGAAAAGGAAGAACCCTGGTTTACTCACATACTGTGAACTTTTGTGTTGCCAGAGCTTCTTTGGTTTACCACGATAAAGACAGGAATGACAGAGTTAGGAAATGTTTCAACCCAATTCAAATGAGATATACTGGAAAAATACTTGCTGGAAATTGGGCCCACTCCTGTGTATATCCATCTGCTCTCAAACTACAGATCTGCCAAGGGTATTATACTAAATCTTAAATGTAGGGGTTTCCAGGTGTAAATTTTAAGTCTTGTTTGTGATAGCTACACATTTTGTCAACTAAGGACATGCTTTACTGTAATTTCATGCAAATGTGCTTATTTTTACTCCAGTATTTTGAAATTCATTACTCTGCTGATTTGCTGCTTTAATATGAGACCATAAAGTTTACAGTGCAGTATTTTTGTTGAGATTAACTGGCATCATCACTCATGGAAGAAAGTGGGGTGAAGCAACAGGAACACAGCACAGACTCCATTTGTTGGCAAATATTGGATATCTGCATAGATATATCTGCATAGATATACTCATTTTTTCACATTGAATAAAGGAAAAGAAAAGTCTGTGATAAAACAGTATAAGACAAAGAAATGGAATTTCATCTTATTTATCTACTATGTTTATGAAAATTATTTAATACACAATTAAAAGTAAAATACTTAAGAATTTACTGGAAACATAATATTAAGAAGATAGCAGTTCTTAACTATTTGATCTATAGATTCAGTGCAATCTTAAATTCCTAGCAAGTCATTTTATAGATAATGACAAATTGGTTCTAAAAGTTTTCTTTTAATTAAAAAAATATATATATTCACTTGACTGAGGTAGGTCTTAGTCATGGCATGTGGAATCCTTAGCTGTGGTATGTGAACTCTTAGTTGTAGCATGTGAGATCTAGTTCCCTGACCATGGATCGAACCTGGGCCTCCTGCACTGGGAGTGCTGAGTCTTAGCCACTGGACTACCAGGAAAATCCCTATGCTGATATTTTAAAAGAGAACCCAATTCTTCTCATTTTGATCAACACTTAACATTGTTAAAATTTTAAATAATGTCAACATGATGGATGAAAATGGCATTTCCCTACTTTAGTTTGTCTATCTTTTAGTTTGGACTTTTCAAATTACCAGAGAAATTGACCATCTTTTCAATTTTTTCTTTGATAAATTGTCTACTCTAATCCTTTGCCACTCTTTATATTTAATATTTGTATTTTTGTGATTGATTTTTAAGTAAAATGGATGCATTCAAAATGTTAACTGTCACCATTTATATGTGTTAGAAATAGTTTCTTTGGATCTCTCCTTTTTTTGGGGGGGCGCTTATAATGTTTTGGTCACATAAATTGTATTTAACCCTGATGTATCAAATTTTAAGAACATTGATCATCACAGGTTTGCCTTTTGAGTCCTGCTTAAGAAAGCTTCAGCATCAAACATTATAAACATATTAATATGTCATTCATACAGTGACTAAATTGATCTCCAAAGACTTGATTTTTATAAACATGTCATTTTGCTATTGACCAATTATACTTTTTGTTCTGTGAGATGTTCTTTGAATTTTTTTCTAAATGTTTCAAAAATATTTAAGGAAATATACATAAATAATATTGCTGTGTGTTGAATATATGTGCATGTGTTTGCATGTGCATAGAACTCTGATTTTAGGTTGTACTGAAATTTTTAATTTCTATCACTATTAAATGAGTATAAGTGGAAAAAAAAACATATAATCTTGTTGTCATCTAGCAGAGAGAAAGAAAGAAGGAGAGCAGGAGAACAGAAAAGTGAGAGCAGAGAGAGAGATATGGATACCAGGATGCACACACTGTTATTTTATGGTTAAATAATTATGATGGTATTAATTTCTTATGATGCTTTGACTTCATTGAGATATACCACTTGTTATTGCTCAAAATAAATCTCTATACTTTCTGATAATACTTTTATACCCCCCTTTTTAGTGTTGAATATTTTATCCATAGAGGAATTATTTTCCCTTTTCAGAATTAATGGGATTATTGTTCCCATGTATACTTGCTCTGGCATTACAGAGTCCTTACTCTATGGATCTGGGGTATCTAGTCCTTAGGTTATAGAGGTCTGACAATAGGCTCACTCAGGAAACTGGGCAAGAGATCATGTCTTTTGATCAGGAGGAAAATCCTTGCATTCATGATTATTCATTCTTTTTGAATTCATATTAATTGGAGGATAATTACTTTATCATATTGTGATGGTTTCTGCGTAGATCAACATGAATCGGCCACAGGTATACATGTGCCCCTCCCTTCTGAATCCCCCTTCCACCTCCCTCCCCATCCCACCACTCTAGGTTGTCACAGAGCACTGTTCCCTGTGTCATACATCAAACTCACATTGGCTATCTATTTTACATATGGTAATGTATATGTTTCAGTGCTACTCTCTCAAATCATCCCACCCTCTCCTTTTCTCATTGTGTCCAAAAAAATTTAACTTATTGGCTGTGCTGTGTTAAGTCTCTTCAGTTTTGTCTGACTCTTTGCGACTGCATGGACTGTAGTCCATCAGGCTCCTCTGTCCATGGGATTCTCCAGGCAAGAATACAGAAGTGGGTTGCCATGCCCTTCTCCAGCATTTACTGTATAGAAAGAAAATAAAGTGAAGTGGCTCAGTCGTGTCCAACTCTTTGGGACCCCATGGACTGTAGCCATCAGGCTCCTCTGTCCATGGGATTTTCCAGGCAATAGTACTGGAGTGGATTGTCATTTCCTTCTCCAGAGGATCTTCCCGACCCAGGGATCAAACTCGGGTCTCCCACATTGTAGACAGACACTTTACCATCTGATCCACCAGGGAAGTCCTTGTTTACTGTATAGACAAACACATAGACACTTATTTTGGCTGCACATCAATTTTGCCTCTAAAAATGTTGTGTTCTACTAGCTACCTCTATAACTTTCTGCAGATCAGGATCCCTTGGCTGCCACTGCAACCTGGCCACTCATTATGAATATTATATCTACCACCTTGCTTCTGATATTAGGCTCTACCATGTGACCTCCTTTTTTTTTTCAGAACCCTGTCACCCCATTGTTATTAATGAGTCTGTTTTTAGATGTGGCCTACAGATGTCACCCCCACCAAACTTGATAGTCAAACTGGTGTCCCTTTCATTGCCACTTTCATTATTACATTGGTAAGGATGCATTCTCAGGATCTGCAGTGTGACACAAACCATCTGGTAAGTTTTCCTGCTTTGTGCGGAGCTTCCCAGGTGGTGCTAGTGGTAAAGGAGCTTCCCCAGCAGCATTTTGCCACAGTATCCCAGAATCCTTGCATGGATATTAAATCTTGTGATGTGAGAGGTTGTTCTCAAATTGATATACTCTGCCTTTTCTCACTTTAAGTTTCACTACTCTCATCTAGCATCCTCAGAAAACATAGTCCTGTGCATCCTTTTCTGGCTTTTCAGGGTAATAATAACAATTCCTAAATGCTGAGATATTTATGAAAAAATCATATAACCCTCACAGTAAGCTTTGCAAAATAGACATCACTGTTCATGTTATAGACAGAAAAAATAAGGCATATAGGGATTAAGTAGCTTGTCCAAGGTCACATCCTGAGTATGTCAGTCTCATTCTAAAAGTCAAGTTCTCAACAGTACTCTTCACTGATTCAGGAAACCAATTGATAAGTTGTAGATCTGGACAAAATGATGGTTTCTTGACTCTAGTATAATTTTCTAGTCATTATATCATCATTTGAATGATCAAATTACTAAAATTTTAACTATCTGATTCAGCTTTATTAACTTAAGCTTCATGCATACTCTGCTATGAGATAAAAGAATGTAATAAGTATAGAGAAGTTCATGAAGGAAAAGGTATATGGAAAAATATCTGTTAAATTGTTAACCATGTCACCAATCAGAGCTTTTTCCCAACCACATTGCATACAGATTTACCCTTCAAAGGCTGGACTATTTCAAGTTATGTCTATGAAAGAGCCAAAATAGGTCAGCTATTAAGGACTCATATGGTTGAATGTGGATCAAAATCTGTAATTTAAAGATCCAAAAGCCTGTG
>SJYV01054892.1:0-17022 GCA_006410875.1 Neotragus pygmaeus
ACAGTCAAAGGCTTTGGCATAGTCAATAAAGCAGAAATAGATGTTTTTCTGGAATTTTCTTGCTTTTTCAATGATCCAGTGGAAGTTGGCAATTTGATCTCTGGTTCCTCTGCCTTTTCTAAAAACAGCTTGATTAAAAAGGATCAAATAATGACATGAACTCCTGTTGTTTTAAACCACCCAGCTTGTGGTCATTTGTTAGAGAAGCCACAGAACAGCCACAGAAACCTTGCTCTGTAGGATCCTGGAAGTGTGGGCCTCACTAAAGGCAGATGGAGGTTGGGTTATGGAAGCCTTAGAGTCAGCACTGGGCCCCAAGAAATGCTAAAGCAGTGGCTGGATCCAAGAATGTGGAGGGGTCAAGCCTGAAGCCCATCACTAGGGTAACAGCTGCACACACCTTCCCAGGTTCTTACACCTGTGCACGTGGTGTGGTAAGTGTCTGAGTCTGGACTGAGGATGTTTAATGTCCCTGTTCACACTCATTAAGAAGCCACCAGTTACACAGATGGAAACCCAGTTAGGATATTTGCTGCATTGATGAGCAGTTCTGAAGATGGTCAGGAGTGGGGACTGACGTGCAGCCAGCAGCCCTTCCATCTTCTTCACCCGCCACCCCCAGGAGTATCCTCAGTGGGAAACTGGGGGACCACACGGAGGCATCTCTAAGTAAACCTTGGCTGAGCCCCAGGCTAGCTGCTCCTGAACCTCCTCCACCCTGCCCAGGTAAAACACCCGAATACCAGCAAAGACCTCACAGGCGGGAGGAGGGGGCTTGGAGCCACCCCAGCAACAGCATGCTTGCTGAGTTGGCTCATGCAGGCCAGGCAGGATGGTCCTGACCCAGGGGCCTCTTCTGGAAGCTTTCCATTTCCCTACCTGAGTTGCCCCTCCTAACCTGCTCCCACTGCCTTTTCCCTTACTTCCTCACCCCCACCTGAGGAGATGGCCAACAGCAGGTATGGGTGACATACCTCTACCTTACCTGGTCTAGAAAGACCTGATAACAAACAGCAACCCACAAGGTCCTCCATCCAGCCCACCCACCCCACAAAGTATGATGTAGAATACAGCTGCAGGCACTCTTACACCCATTTCTACAGACCTCAAGCCAGGCACACCTGGGAAGGGCTGGCTGGCCAGGTCAGGTCAGCCAATCCTCCCCCATTAGGGGCTCACAGTTGCAGAAAATGGGCCTTGTTGTGCCTGCCAGGTGCTAGGAACAGATGTGGCTCCTGAGGGTCAGGATGGACATGGGGCTGGAGCTCTGAATTGTTTTCTAATCATTTTGTCTGGCCCACAAGTGGGAGGTAATTTCAAGAGACCCTCTCCTAATGAGAGGAACCCAGGGATCAGGGAGAGGAAGGATGGTATGTGGAAATAGGGGCCCAGTGCCAAGGTGCAGTGGAAGTCTCTGGAAGACTTGGTAGAGGGAGTCTGCATGTGAAGCCGAGGGTCCCTGACCTGTCAGGAGCAATTGTTAATTCAGGTCCTACTCTGAGGGGCTCAGGGTCAGACCAACCAACAAGGGCCCTGTACATGGTTCCTGGGTGCTGAGCCCTTCGGGGTACCTGCCCAGGTGAGCCACATACCCTTGGAGGAACCTGCCCACCAGAACCCTGTGCTCTTGGGAGGATCGTGTGAACGAGCGCCCTCTCTGTGCAGCAGGCACAGAGTAGCTTAGTGATGCCCCCGTGGGCAGCGCTGGGATAAGATGAGAACCGGGACATGCCCACCCTGGGCCCATCCAGAGTGAAGAGGTCAGTAGGTGGGTGCTGGCCACTGTGCTGTATGTGGGAGGCCCCACAGGAACCTATTGTTTCTTATACCTGTTACTACAGAGGCCTCCCCAGGACAGAGCAGACAGCCTGCCCTGGATTGGTGAGAGCTCCTGGTGACCCTGCAGGGGACGTGAGAGGGAAGGACCAGGCCGGAGGGGAGTGAGCGCCCAGGCAGAGACATGGGGCTCAGGGCCCGAGGGGGCCTTTCTGGTCTGAGCTGGGAGAGGACAAGCAGGTGGTGAGTGTGATCCAGGAAAGCGACCCTGCTGACGTGAGACCAAATCCGCTTCAGGGTGACCAGCCTTCTGGATGATCCCAGAGACAGGACTGTGAGACAAGGGTCCTGGTAAGAGAAGATGAGTGAATCCCCCTAAGAGGAGGCTCTGAGAGATGGCCCTGGGAGGGGGTAAAGGGAACTGATGTGAGCCTGCTGTGAGTGGGCAGTCACCCTGGGCAGTTGGCGGGCACAGACCTCACTCCATGGCTGCACATCTGTCCTTCTGGATGGGTTACTTGGCTTCTCAGAGCTTAAGCCCCTCAGCCTGCTTGTGGAGTGATGGTAGCACCGACTGACTAGTCATATGCTCAAAACAGGGCAAAAAGGGGTCTCATGGAAATTCCACAGAACACCATCAACATGGGACTCACGGCCCCTGTTTCCTGCAGGTCTGTCTTCAGAATTCGGAGAGCAAATGCAAGCAGACTTGTAGCAGGACCTGGGATGGGCTCAGTTTTGGTGGTTGGTGGAGTGACTGCTCTCGTCTCCAGGCCCTGCCAGCATTAGCCCTTCAGGCTCTGGGTGGGGGAGCCCATGGGGTGTGGGTCCAGCTGTGTCCACCAGGGAGGCCTGGAGGACTTGGCAAGGAAGTGCAACTGTGGCCATCACCTGTGCAGAAGCTTCCGAGCCAGGGTCCAGTGGGAACTCTTGTCTTGCACGCGGGTTTCAAGTCCACAGTGTACATCAGCTTTGAGCAGCTGTTTGTTTCTAGATGCAAAGCAGAGTCCTAATATCTACTATGAACACTGTCCATTAAAAGGCACTTCTGATCTGGCTCTAGGTACTGCCTCTGGAATGGACGCCCAGCAGCCAGTGTCACCAAGTCATGACTGTAAGTTCATGGGGGGAGGAGAGCATATAGTCCAGGCCCTTGAGGGGCTGTGCTGTCCACAAAGCCAGTGCTGTAGCTTAAGAGTGCCCTCCACCCACACTACAGCCAGAGACCACTGTCCCCTTACAGACTGTTACCAAGTTGTATGGACCCTTCTCGGGCCCTAGCCTGGCCGAGGCTCTCTGCCCCAATAGGGAAGGTTTCCTTTCTCCATTCAGGTTCAAGTAGGTGATTATGAAACCAAAGCTGAGAACAACACAGCACAGGCTTTATTCAGAGGCCAAAGAATGGAGAAGCGAGAATTAAGTTCACAGATCAGCTTCTCGCCCTCCTGGAGAGAGGGCTTTAATTCTCCAGAGTAAAGACAAAGGAGGAGGAGTGAGGCTAATGCTGGAGAGGCATGTGCATTGGGGGAAGAGACAGGGCTTCTTCCAAGCGAAAGGGCTGCCACTGCCTTCTTATCCTTTTTTGGTTCTTCCTGTCTGGTCCTGGCCACCAATAGACACGTCACTTAATATGATAATATAGTAAAATCAACATACAATGAGACTCAGGGTCTGTTGGAGGTCAGATTCATTGTCAGCTTGGTCCCAGCTGGCACCATCTGGTTTTCTTTCTTTGTAGCTTCCTTTCTTCTCTCTGGATCCTTTGCTTAAAGACTTCTGTTAAATCCTGCTAAAGGTAGGGATTGGAGGGTTGTGAGCAAGGACACCCCTATTAAAAGTGGGTTCACAGATTTTCAGCAAGGGCCTGGAGCAACTCTGACAACATGATGAGAAGGCTGAGAGGGCAGTCGGTCTGACACCTACACTGGGCCTGTGGCCAGATGTGGAGGCAGTCGGCAGGGGGCATGAGGTCAGGGAAGGTTCTCACTGCTTACAGGGAAGATGTGCACGTGGGTCCAGATGCAGACTGCCTGCAGACACTGCTACAGAACCCCTGACCTTTCCTGAGGGTACTTGGTGGGAGAGGGGGATTCAGGCAACAGGGCAGACAGCTTATTCTGGAGGCTCTTGTGGGGAAGTGGGGGCCCAGCAACAGGGACTCAGCCTGCAAAACCCCAGAACCACTCCCAGTTCAGCTCTACTGGACGTGAAGGAAAGGGTAGGGTCTGTAGGACAACCTCACCTGTGCGAGGGAGAGAGGGTTTAGAGCAGGGCAAGGAGCTGCCCACTGCCTGCTGAGATTGCTGGTGCAGCGGTGACAACCAACCACACACGGAGGCTCCAAACAACAGGAGCAGGTCCCCGCCCAGTCCTGGAGGCCAGATGTCCGAAATCGAGGTGTCCCAGCACCGCACTCCCTCCAGAGGCTCCGGTGNGCTCACTCTCCGAGTACCGGGCACTTTCTGAGGACGTGTGCAGTCGGCACAGAAGAGCCGGGAATGGCTGGGCTGTTGGCCAGGGAGGCCACCCGTGGGGCTCCACCAACAGCCTCCGCCGAGCTCAGCCTTCCAGGCCTGGGAGGGTGGCTGTCTTGGGCCGCCCAGGTCTTTCAGGGGAAACCCCCTGGGTCTTCTCGGCCAGCACCGGGTGGGGCACGGGGAGCCCTGCCCGCCGTCCTGCCGGCCAGCGTAGCCCCGGCTGGCACCAGTGAGGGCCCTGCGTCACCCAGCAGCTGGCACGGAGCCCTCCTCCCTGCCCGCTCTCGGGATTTTCCTGGGTGCGATGGGCATTTCCGGCTCCACGTGCTAGATTCCAACACAGTGAGTCGGGGCACGCAGCACGGGCCCCTCTGTGTGCGCAGGTGACAGGCGGAGCCCTTCAGAAAGCTGGAGTGCTAGTCTAGCGACCTGGCCGTCCTGGGCAGGTTCCTGAAGCTCCCTTCAGTTTATTCATCTCCACCTGGGAGACAATGGCCTCCACCTCACTGGATTGTTGGAGAGATTGCCCCGGATCACGTTTGCATAATGCCTGGCATCTTAAACAGCCCAAGGCTTTGAGGAAGAAATACTGCAGAAAGGGTTTCCATAGCAATTCTTTCCCCAAATGAATGATACTCCTATTTACATAAAGGAACTGTAGTTTCCTGTTAGGAGGAGGGTTTCGGTTCCTCTATAATATTTATCCCAGCATTTATAAAAAAAAACACTAGAGTCGCTGAGGATCGCAGCCAATAGCACGGCATCGGCGCTCACGCCACCTGTGCACTTCCCCCAAGTGGCGTCAACTGTGCTTCACAAACGAGAAGCACGAGCCACGCAGCCGATGACAGACCGTAGCGGTTGCTCGGTAGTCAGTAAAAAACACATGAGGTGGTAAAAAAATACTCGGACATTAGAATTTTTGTGGGTTCCAGTTACTTGTTTCGTTGTATGCAGACGAGACTCCAGAAAAATATAACGGAGCTCAGAGCTGGGGTGACGTCCTTCGTCGCGGCAGGGAGGTAGGGAGACGAAGGCTCGGGAGCTGAGGTCCTGTTGTTTGCGCCGAGGCTTGCTGACGTCCCGCGCAGCTCCTGAAGCGCCTCTGTGCCAGGGCTGCTTAGCGCCTTCCGGGAATGGGGCTCCGCGCGGAGCCAGAGTTTACAGGCAGGAGGAAGGGAGGCTGCAGAAGGTTCCAGAAGGAGAAAGGAGGGAGTTGGCAGAGCTCGGCCCTGCAGACCCTTCCAGGAGGCAGTGCGATCAGCCTGGGCGGCCCCACTGGTCAGCCCCAGCCTGGGGGGTGACGGGAGGGTGGCGACCGGCTGGCGGGTTTGGGACGAGGCCCTGCTGCCCTCCTGCGCCCAGGCCCAGGGTCACCCCGCTCAGGTCCCGGCAGGCCCGGCAGCCGGGAGACCCGGTGGGGGCCGGGAATAGCGATGCTACTCTTAGAGCCGGCGGACCAGGAAGATGGGGCCTCCCGCCCCGGAGGACCGCCTCCCCCGAGCCAGGGTCCAGGGCCCCGAGGACCACTCCCCCGAGCCAGGGTCCAGGCTTCCTTCATGCTAAAGGGGGCGCGGGGGTGGCGCTCGTCTCCTCCTCCCCGCGGTCGGTCGCGGGCGGGCCTGGCAGGGGTTTCCTGAGAGCTGAGGGCAGTGCTCCTCCCTGGAGGCCGAGCTCTGCGCCGAGCCGTCGTGGGGAGTGTAAGCTTCTGGGCAACAGCCCTTTAGCGAAGAGCTTGGAGCAGGAGCCACGGGACACAGAGGGCGAAGTGAGAGAAGCGGGTCCAGACGGAGCCAGCGCTGCTCCTCCCCGTTGCTCTCAAGCGCGCCGGCCCACGGGGTCTGGGCTGTCGGGGGAAAGAGCTGGGGAGAAAGTGGGGGGCGTCTGACCTTTAAAGGAAGGAGGGGTGAATGCTTTCACTGAGCTGCTGCTGCTGCTGCTGCTGCTGAGAACTGACGGGGGTGGGACAGGGTCTCCTGGTGGCCCCTGGACGGCCTCCTCTTGGCGTCCTCAGCTTGCCTGAGCCTCCTCCTACCTCCGCTTCAGCCCCTGGCCCTGAGATGACCTCCAGTGTCCACCTTGAAGAGAGGTCTCCACCCTCATCCTACTGGAGGAGGGAGCAACACGGACTCCGTGACTGGTAGCGAGCAACGTGTAGGGGTTTGATGAGCAGACATTCTCCTTCCTCCCCGGCCAGTGGGGGGCAGGACAGGCGTGGCCGTCCCTCCAGCTGGGACACAATGAGGGCGGGGGCTCAGGGCGCGACCGCCCTGAGCTCGGGCCACAGGCAAGGGTCAGGGGTGGCATCTTACAGCTCAAGACATGGCTGTCTTCCTTCTCCAGAGACCCGAGCTAGAAGATCACTGTCACGTAAGTGAGTAGGTACCACAGACCCTTCTCCATAGGGTCTTTCCCTCTGTTGAAAAGAGGACACTTCGTGCAGGAAGCTGAGTGCGTCTGGAGGATGGGGCAGGGGCAAGAAGGCCGGGCTTGAGGGACAGAGGCAGGATGGCCGCAGCTGGCGGGCGTGATGGTGTTGGCCCTCTGCCCTTGTTAGGGGCTCGCATTCAGGTTCAGCCTCTGACCCTGGCTTGCTGGGAGGCCAGGGGATGTAGCGCTCTCTCCCTTCTTTGGTTTCACTGCTGACAAAATGAGATTCGGTTGAAACCCCCTGACAATTTCCAGGATTGTTCCTAGCTCGGGAATTCTAGAAAATCCACCGCGTCTCTAACGGCCAGTGGCAATCTTTTCACACTCAAGCCAAGAGTTTACGAAATTTCGTAGTGTCACTTTGGGATTTCACAAAGCTGAACTCAGACGTTGCCCGCTTCGTCCTTGTACATTATATAATCTGGCTGTGTAAGCTTGAGGGTTTTGATAACTTTTAAGTAATACTGAGAATATTTATTCAGCAAACTCTGGGGACCAGACACAGTTCTAAGTGTTTCATGTATGTTGGCTGATTTAATCCTCAGGATAAGTCTTTAATTAGGGGCAAGTCTCTTGTTTACGGGCTTACCCAGCGGCTCAGTGATAAGGACTCCACCTAAGTGCAGGAGGGTTGAGTTCCATCCCTGGGTCAAGAATATCCCCTGGAGGAGGGAATGGCAACCCACTGCAGCATTCTTGCCTGGAGAAGCCCATGGGCAGAGGGGCCTGGCGGGCTACCGTCCACGGGGCAGAGGGGCCTGGTGGGCTACCGTCCACGGGGCAGAGGGGCCTGGTGGGCTACCATCCATGGGGCAGAGGGGCCTGGTGGGCTACCATCCATGGGGCAGAGGGGCCTGGCGGGCTACTGTCCGTGGGGTCGCACAGAGTCGGACACGACCGAACAGCTGAACACACACACACACAGCACTCTTGCTTTAAGGAGGAGATGCCTAAATAAAATGCCCTGCGTCACAGAGTGAAAGAGGGAGAAGGACTCCAACCGAGGGGGTCTGCTTTGCCACATTAAATACCTTTACCTTTCAGTTTGGATTTCGTCTTTCCTCAGTGGTCTTTGAGTTGGTTCCCAGATTTATAAATCTGTTTCGTCGGTGATGTCATCCACCATCTCGTCCTCTGCCGTCCCCTTCTCCTCCCGCCCGCGATCTTTCCCAGCAGCAGGGCCTTTCCCAGTGAGTCGGCCCTTCGCACAGTCCGTGGTTGTGAGTCCACTAAAACGTGTCATCTCTCCCTTCTTTCCACACTTGCAGGTTAGTGACTCTAACAAGCTCTCTCCCTGAAAAGTGCTCCAGAGCTTATTTTAGGGAAGCTTCTTCCACTGCCCTGAGGACGTTTCTTTCCTAGTCAGAGTTGCCAGAAACAGGTGACACATTCTGCTCAGCTTTGGTTTTCAAGTGTGGAATTTAACTTCTAAATTTCAAATGCCTGTAGCAGTTGATTACAAGTACCATTCGTTTAAAATTTTATTTTCTGTAAATAAGAACCTACAAAATGACAATGGGAGATGTTCTCTATTTACTATATTTGAAGGAAATCCTTGGGGAAGCTAAACTTTTCTTGAATAGCAGCTCAAGTGTGGAGTCTTTGCTTTGTGGATGGGAACTTGTGGGGCCCTAAATGGGAAACCTTAAAAAGAAAGAGGCTAGCTTTGTGTTCGGAAACTAACATGGCGCCTGGCGGAAGAGATGGGGGCGTGGTCCATGCTGTCTGTCAAAGTTTTTGATTGGCTCTGTTGATTTCCGTGCACGTAAACAGTGAGTGATCACCATAGACTCCTGTTATAATGAAGGTGCATGATGTGATCTTTAACGTGATTGGTGCAACTATGGAAAGTCCCTCCTAAAACCCCCCTGCTTGTCCATATAAGNCTGTTGATTTCCGTGCACGTAAACAGTGAGTGATCACCATAGACTCCTGTTATAATGAAGGTGCATGATGTGATCTTTAACGTGATTGGTGCAACTATGGAAAGTCCCTCCTAAAACCCCCCTGCTTGTCCATATAAGCTGGGAGCCTGCACCAACAAAGCGGAACTGCTCAGACAGAACCCCTGTCGCGTCTGAGTGTCTCTCGCTGGCCGAGGGGCTGGGTGGCGGACAGCAGACCCACCTTTTTTCGGGACCCCTCGGCTTTGCTGAGGGAAGTTCCCCTGCCTCTCTCTCTCTGCGGAGCGCCCTCCGCAGGAACTCACAGCTTGGTGGGTGTGGCCGGCTCCTGGTTGGTTATCCTTTTTCGAGGTAAATCGTAACTTCTTAAGAACTGTCAGGTTGCCCTTGGAGAGCCAACCTTCAGAAACATGATTGGAGATGACTTTTTGGACACACTCCGGCTTCTACAATCTGCGCTAGGATGGATGGAGAATAGGAGTGATGGGTGGATTTCTCAGAATTCAGAAGACCACCTGAATTTTTTCAGATAACGAAATGAATGAAATTCACAAAACACATTAGGCGGCTTAGACTGCACAGTCCAGGAACACTTTGTCCAGCCACCACCGGTTTCCCTGGAAAGCAGAACTCGGTCACGTTAAGCGGTTTCTCTTTGATTCCCCTCCTCCTCCAGTCTCTGGCAACCGTGCCTCTTCCTTCTCTTTCTCTGGACCTACCTGTGCTGGATATTTCATATCAACAGAAGCCTGCATATCTGTGCATTCTGAAGCCTCTGTCACCCACAGGATGACCTGGAGGTCCGTTCACCTTCCAGCTCACGTTGATATGTTTGTAATTTTAAAGAATCCTCTCTACCACTTTCATCGTTGTCTCTGGAGCTATCAGTTCACAAGAGAGAGAAGCAGACTCTGGCCACGTGAGCCCCCGGCCTGCCCACGTCCGCTGAGAACTGAGGGTGGCCGGGAGTTCGTGGCAGAGATTCTTGGTTTGGGCTAGCTGCCCAGACACTGCTGCTCCAGGAAAAGTGGAGTTGAAATACTGACTCCGCTTGATCTGGGAAAGTCGCAAATGTGTCTGAGAAGAGAGCAGCCTTGTCACCTGAGATCAGGGACGAGGAGGCTGGAGGGCCCCGTTAGCCCCTGCCCCGACCAGCAGGGCTCTGGGTTCGGGGGGCTCTGGGACCTGAGATCAGGGACGAGGAGCCTGGAGGGCCCTGGGGCCTCTCTGTGTACCCCCCTGCCTGGCAGCCCCGCCTCGCTTTGGGGGTTCCCCAGGCTGCCACAGCAAAGCACCTCAAGCTGAGTGTGTTCCAACAGCAGAAATGGACCCCTCCCACTTCTGGAGGCCCCAGCCCCCTCCCTGCCCTGGTGGCCTCGGGGGTCTCTGGGCGTGGACGGTGTCTCCCCCTCGCCTCCCCTTTGCGCTCGCCTGTCTCTGGGCCCTAGTGACCCGGGTCACTGCCTGAGGCTCCCGCCGCGTGAGCTCGTGTTGAACACGACTGCACAGACCCTGCTTCCAGGGGAGGGCACGCCCACCAGTGCTGAACCGCGAGTGAGGACCCGATGGCCTGTAACTGGCGGCAGAGGTCTTTGGGGCAGGGAGAGATGGGGAGGAAGGATCTGGAAAAGCACTTCTGTGAGATCCGAGCCCCAGAGCAAAGAGGGGCTGGGAAGACTGCTTCACCCACGGAAGCAGCCGGCTCTGTCCTCATCTTTGGGGAGAGGCATGTCCAGGTGTTCAGGGGGTGTTCCTCAGCAGGAGGCTCCCCCCACCGCCTTCCCTTGCTCCTGGCTGGGAAGTGCATGGCTGCGGGCCTTCAGGCAAGTGTGTCACAGCCCAGAAGCGTGAGTCCACAGCCGCCCCTCATGCCCCTGCAGTCTGCTGATTGGCCTCCTGCATGGCTGAGATGGACTTCAATCAGTGAAAATAGCGGACTATTGCACGACTGTGATGGACTGAGCTTTCCTTGATACAATTCGATTATGCAGATGAGCTAAAATATTTGACAAACATTCTGTACCTTTTGCAGTCAGGGCCCAGGGATCCAGAAGTGCTCCCTGAATGTGGGGTGCAGGTAGGGCTGGACCTCCACATTCTCCTCAGTCCAGCCCTGGAGGGGGGTGCCTTTCGGTTGTCTTAGAGGGTGGTGGTTTTGTCAGGATTTTTCAGGGAGACAGATCAATAGAATTAATCTCTTTATCATCTATCTATATCTATCTACTGAGACAGAGAGTTTTCCCTTAAGCAATTGGCTTGTATAATGTGGAGCTGATGGGTCTGGAATCTACAGAACAGGCAGGTTCCTGGAAATTCAGAGAACTGATGTTGGAGTCTAAGAGCTGTATGCTGGGGACTCAGGAGGGTATGGATGTCGTGGTCTTGGGCAGAGTCGCTTCTCCTTTGAAAATCCTCAGCCTTTGCTTGTAAGCTCTTCCAGTAATTGGATGAAGCCCTCCTGCCTCACACAGGGTAATCTGCTTTACTCTGAGTCACTGATTTAAAAGCTAGTCAGTTCTAAAATGGAGAAGGAAATGGCAACCCACTCCAGTATTCTTGCCTGGAGAATCCCTGGGACAGAAGGGTCTGGCAGGCTACAGTCCTGGGGTTGCAACAGTTGGACATGACTTAGCGACAAAACCACCACCACCAATTCTAAAAAGGACCCTCACAGAAACATCTAGACAGGAGTTTGAGCAAGTCATGGGGCTCTCATCCATGCCGAGTAGGCCAGTAACTCCAGCCCTCGCAGGGACCACGCTTCCCTTCAGCTCAGGGGCCGTGGTTTCCACACGGTGTTTGCGTAATCAGCAGTCCTCTTCCACATCCTCTAAAAGACTTACAGTTCAGGAGACAGAGACGGTGGCTCAGATGATAAAGAATCTGCCTGCAATGCAGGAGACGCAGGTTCCGTCCCTGGATCGGGAAGATCTCCTGGAGGAAGCCATGGTGACCCACTTTGGTGTTCTTGCCTGGAGAATCCCATGGACAGAGGAGCCTGGCGGGCTGCAATACACAGGGTCACAAAGAGTCGGACACAACTAACACTTTCTTTTTCAGGAGGCAGACTCTCATCTCATGTTGGGGACCAAGGCTGGTACTCTAGGAAGCTTAAAGAGCAGGTTGTAGGGAATTCCTACATGCTTGTTCATCTAGGTGCAGGTAACAAGGTTCACAGGGGTAGCTAATTGAGTGTGATGCTGGTTTCCATGACAACGCGGTCAAGAGAGTTGGACAGTTAACCTCAGCCAGCTGTGGTTTCCTGTAGCCTAGTCCCCACAGAGAAGAACCTGCAAGTGTGCAGGACAAAGCTGGCTTAGCTCTGCCGCAGCCCGGGATCTTCCCGGGACCTGAGATGGAGCCTGTCCCCAACCTTTGGATTTACGTTGATCTGAAGTGACCTCCGTGATCAATGGCGTGGCATCCGAGTTGCTGGCAGGACAGCCGTTGGTGGGTGGCGCTGGGACAGCGATGGGAGAATGTTTTCTTTCTGAAACTCAAGTCCCAGCCACCCAACCTCTTCAGGTCCTTTCACAAGTCCTCTGTTGGCATCAGTGTTTCTCCAAGTGAGAGCCACGCGCTTGTGGGATTGAGACACATTCATTCACCAGTGCCTGAACTCTGTCCTGCCCCATCAGAATGAGCAGGATGGCGGCCTCAGGATCCAGCCTGGGGTCCCCTGCCCTCCTGTGGTCCCTCCACCATGGAGCCTGGAGAAGCGCAGCCGTGCTGGGCCATCGCTTCCGATGCTGCTCTGGAGACACGTGGCTCTGGGGAAACCAGTTGCCCCGTCTCGGGAACACGTGGGGCCCACGTGCTGAGGACCATGGTCTCCCAGGAGCCACTCCCGTAGCTGCACGACGTGCCGTCGGGGACCTGGGTCTCCCGGGCCAGTCAAGCTTTTAGGCTGCACAACTCCAGTGGGCAGACTGATGCCACCTTCCCGAGAAGACTGGAGGCAGGACCACGTGGCGAAGCTGTTCTTCAGAAGCTGCGAATGTGTCTGTTGCCTCCAGCTGCTGGCTTGGTTTGGGGCTGGCTTGTCATGCAGGAGTTGACTGCTACCAGGGAGAGTCGGTCTTTGTCCTCGGGTGACTCCCATGCTCCCCCGTGGTTGGGGGGCTCACCCTGGGCTGGTGTCCGAGCTCCTGAGACCGGCAGGTGAGGGGCCAGCCCCACGCCCTCGCCAGGCCTCCGTCTCACTTCAGGACCACGGTGAGGGCCTCTCAACTGCCCCCCCTCATTTCCACGTGTGACTCAGCCTGGTTCTCCCCATGCCAGTGGCTCCTCGTCTGCACACCTGCAGCAGCTCCCCTCATCCCCTCCTGATCCGCAGCCCCCTTCACAGTCTACAAGCCCCATAGCCTATGATCTCCAGAGTCCTCCTGACCTCGCTCCCGACCGCGCCCCCCTCCTCCCCTGCCCGCCTCCTTCCAGCTCCCGGCACAGGCCCGGCCCCCTCGTGTGCACCTGTCTGTGACTGTCTGTCCCCCATGGACCACCTGCACCGGGAAGATGTGGGCCGCTCCGTGTGGCTCGTCACCATCTTCCTGATGCCCAGAGACGCCCCTGACACGTGGCCATGCTTTGATCAATATTTGTCAAATACCTGGGAAAAATGCACGCCTGGCAAATCTGCCTTTAGAGCTCAGCTCCTGTGCTTCCCTTGCCCGCTGACTTTCTGTCAGTGGATCTCTCAGTCTGTGTCCGTGCCCCCAGGTTGGTTAATTTCGGTTGGAACCATGATACCATGCTTTGACATTTCCATGAAGACACTTAAAGTTAGAACTCATTGTGGGGTTCCCTCCTCTGGGTGCTCTACGCCCCCGCATGTGGGGTCACTCCCTTGGGTCCGGCCCCTCCAACCCTGGGCACAGCTCACGGGGGCGTCCCACCTTGCCTTCGGCCTCCTCCCATCCCTGGAGCTCTCCTCGGGCAGGTGAACGCCTTGCATCTCTGGCAGGGGTCATCAAACGTTGGTCCATGGGCCAGTCTGGCCAGGCACCTGCTCCTGTAAGTGAAGCTCATCGGAGCACAGATATGCATTAACCCACCGTCTCTTCTCCCAGCTAATGGCAGAGTAGAGTGGCCACTTCCCGGATGCAAGGGCTGAAAAACTACGATTGCTGTTTGCTCTTTTTCGGAAGTTGGCCCACCTCTGATCCAGGACATGGGAGACAGCACACAGTGCTTGCATCTCTGGAGGAACCCTGCAGAGGATCGCTGTGAGAGGGAAGTGGCATGAAAGTGATCCAACCCCTCCAGAGTTGGAAATTTCAGCTGTTTCTTTGTAATGCCATAATTATGCCCCAACTCCATGCCCCAAATGTTCTAAATGTTGTTGTTTTTTAATTAACAGGAGCTTTGGAAATCCCAAATAAACAACTGGGGCAAATTTTGCTGTGAAATATAGCCTATGGTTAATGGGAACTTTCAAAATTTATCTTTTTACCAAGTCGTATAATTTTAACTTGCCCTTAAAATGGATAAACAGGCTGAGAAGTTTCCAACGAGGGTGATTTTTCTTTGACGCCAAGGCTGAATGTGTGCACTTAACTATCCCGCAGGAGAAGTTAGATTTCTGAGGGTCTTGAGAACAAAGGTCTGGACCCCTCTAAGTCAGAGGCAGTGTCCTGATATAGTGCTCTTTAGAGTCCAGACTTCTCAAAGCATGGAACCTCTTTATGCACAAAAGGAGACTTTTTCCAGTGAATGCAGAGTGGCTTACCTGGGGCATAATCATTTATACAGAGTTGAAACTGAATTTACAAGAGGAGCAAGAAGATGAATATCAAAGGCAAGGTCATTAAAAATCATTAAAAACCATTAATTACGACTCTTGCCCTTCCCAGGGCACCCCGAGATTGGGGAGCTGGAGGAATTCCCATGGGAGGTGATTCTGGGCCGGAATCCGCCCAGGTGCAGGGCAGGGGAGTCCCCTGGGAGAGCCTGGCCTGGCAGCCGGGGAGCGCCTGGGAGCTGTGTGAGCCGTCAGGAGAGAAAGAGGGCCTGGAGACAGACTGGCCTCATGGGGATGGGGAGGTCGGCGGGGTGGGGGTGGGGGTGTCGGTGTTGGAGCCAGCTTGCTCTCAGCTTCCCTTTAGAGCTAAATTTGCTAATACAACTCCAAGCAAGATTGTTTTCTTTGATTTTTAGGGATTCCGTTCAGTTCAGTTCAGTCACTCAGTCATGTCCGACTCCTTGCAACCCCATGGACTGCAGCATGCCAGGCCTCCCTGTCCATCACCAACTCCCCAAGCTTGCTCAAACTCATGTCCATCGAGTCAGTGATGCCATCCAACCATCTCATCCTCTGTCGTCCCTTTCTCCTCCCGTCTTCAGTCTTTCCCAGCATCAGGGTCTTTTCCAGTGAGTCAACTCTTGGCATTAGGTGGCCAAAGTGTTGGATTATCCATCTAGAAAAATTGAAACTATGTCTGTCATCCTATTTCTTTTCAGTTACTCTTTCACACTTTAGCAAAGTGATATATTAGCATTAAAAATCATATGTGTATTATCTTACGATTAATGTTAAGAATCATATGTGTATTATCTTATGATTAATGTTACTTTCTGGGCATAGTCGGACTTGTGAAAAATTTATGTAAGCATTTTTTAAAAGGTATTTCTTTCATCTTCCTGCACATTTGGTATGCACACAGTCACTACTTAAAATGACATTGATTTAAAACATACTCAGTGATCTGATTTGTGAAGGGGCTTTCGGCAGCTGTGGGCGAGCTCACCTATAACATAATCCCCTCTCCAAAATCCCTGTGACCAGATCTGGAGGTTTCTAATATATAAGGAAAAAAAAGTTTAGGGAGAGTAGGCCCATACTGAGGTGAATAAAGTTAGGTAAAATCAGGAATACAATATGGAATAAAGTTATGGAATTAAGCTAGTAAATAAGTTCATGGTAAAAGTAGTATAAATCATCATCATTTCTCTTTTTGTGTAATCCTTGTAAAAATGACAACAAATAGTTCCTGTCTGCTATGTGCACACACACACGTTTATGGAAAACCCGTCCTGTACTGTGGCCTTTCCCCGGTGGCTCAGTGGTAAAAATCCCCCTGCAACACAGGAGCCAAAGGTTTGATCCCTGGGTGGGGAAGATCCCCTGGAGGAGGGCATGGCAGCCCACTCCCTATTCCCGCCTGGAGAATCCCGTGGGCAGAGGAGGCGGGCGGGCTACAGTCCACAGGGTGGCAGAGTCAGACACGACTGAAGCGACTCGGTGTGCGTGCACATCCTATACTCTAACAAGAAGAACAACAAGAGACAACTCCACCAAAAACTGCAAATAAGTACATACTCTCTGACCACTTGCCACATGCCAGGCCGAGGCACAGTTGTCGCCTGGAGCTTGCCTTGTCACGAGGGAAGAAGGCAGCAAACGGGAGAATCGGTAAAGGGCCCGGCGTGTACTGCGGTGATAAGTGTGGAGGACGGAACACGAGGCAGAGCCTGAGATTCTGGGTCAGAGGGCCGGGGGTGCTCTCTGAGACGACCTGTGAAGGAGGAAGTGAGGGATGAGCCCTGCAGAGCCCTGCAGAGCGAGCCTCCCGGGGCTGGAGCGCGGGTCCCGCCCAGAAAGAGCCGGGAGGCTCACGCGCAGTCCCTGCAGGGTTAGTGGGGAGGCAATACCCAGGCCCGGTCCAGCGGACGAGCGCTGAGGCCCTCCCTGCCTGGCTCCTGCTGAGGCGCCAGGACGGCGGAGGGTCACACGCCCTCCTCCTCTCCCACCCTCACCCCGCTCCTTCTGCACCTGGGATGGATCTTCCAGTCATGTCACCCCAAAGCTCTTTTCAGACTATATGCTCCTGATTTTCACCTCCAGTAATGAATGGTCAGTGTGCTTATTCGCTCAGTCATGCCTGGGTCTTTGTGACCCCATGGACTGTAGCCCTCCAGAGGACACGGACAGGCTTTTCTGTCCATGGGGTTCTCCAGGCAAGAATACTGGAGTGGGTTGCCATTCCCTTCTCCAGGGCATCTTCCTGACGCAGGGGTTAAACTCTGGTCTCCTTCGTTGCAGATGAATTCTTTAGCATCTGAGCCACCAGAGAAGCTCTGATGAATGGTGAGTAGTGCCTAAAATTCTCGGGGCGTAGCCTCCAGTCTCTGAGAACAGAGCACATGAGACAGTTTCCAGAGGTCTAAGTTTGTGGCTCAGGCACTAACCACAGCAGGCAGATGGAGTAGAGGCCACGGGTACTCACAGGGAGGCTGGAGGGAGGAGGCAGGGATGAGGGGCCAGTACAAAAGGGACGGCCTCACTCCAGGCGGGTGCCCACGCTGACCATCAGCGACACTGGCTTGTCTTCACCATGTGCTGGGCAGGGGGCTATCACTGCTGATGCAGAGACAAGACACCCCAACCCAGGGAACTGAAGCTCTCTCTCCTACGCTTTGACAGTGGAAGACAAAAA